>OY748304.1:2130556-2564698 GCA_963556515.1 Nudaria mundana | reverse complement strand
GAAGAAATCCCCTTTCCTTCCCCTACCCTCTCTTCAGAATGCATTATTACCAATGAAGGACAACCTTGACATTCTTGGCATAGACGTTCGTTGAGAGCTCAATAATAAAAACTACATCGAAAGATGTATAGGGCTAGCTTCGCGGAAACTAGGAATACTGAACAAGGTAAAGCGATTCTTTACACCGCACCAGAGGTGTCTGCTGTACAAGACGCAGATTAGACCCTGCGTCAAATACTGCTCTCACCCCTGGGACGGCTCCGCGAAGTATTTGCTGGACGCTCTCGACGCTATGCAGCGACGGGCTATCCGTATTATAGGTTGTCCGGAGGTAACGGGAAGCATTGAGCCGCTAGCCCAGCGCCGAACAATAGCTTCCTTGGTCGCATTCTACCGTATTTACCACGGCGAGTGTTCTGAAGAGCTCTTCAATCTGATCCCACCCTCTTCCTTCAGATCCCGAACAACGCGTGCCGGGCAGAGATGCCACTCCCATACAGTGGATAGCATGTTCGCGAGAACCGAACGTTTTAAACGTTCGTTTCTCTGCCGAACGATAGCGGCCTGGAACGCCCTGCCTTTGCACGTGTTTCCTCCCACATATAATCCTGGGTTCTTTAAGCGGAGCGTGAAGAGGCACATCAGTAGGTCATCAAGTTGAGGGCCAATCTATATAGTATTATGTGCTGTGAGAATGGCCCACAATCGCTAGACGTCGTCACGACTTACCACCAGGCGGGCGAGGTCAATTTGGCGAACCCAATATAAAAAAAAAAGAACTATATACAGCACAACCACATATGACAACTCGATAACACACACACACATATCACGCCTATATCCCCGAAGAGGTAGGCAGAGGAATTACATACCCACAATTTGCCAGTATTTTTAGTCCCACGTAATAGGGGGCAAGCCTATTCCCGTCATCGGGCACTCTAGAAAGTGGGTTATGTCCAATTTGGCCGAATTAATTTAATAAAATAAGCAGCTAATTATAATTTTTTAAACTAAATTTGAAACGTTTATACGGTGATGAAAGGCAACAAAATCTTACGTGCCAGTCGCTATGACACAGCCAATTAAAGTCCTGGGCGTCTCGGACTATCAACTAGATAACTGATAGAAAAACATAAATATAGTGATTAATAAAAACCGAACGCAACCGAAATTAATACTCGGATGATGATTCTATTTGATAGCACCTAATACTTATTTTATGGCACAAAAAACTAAGATAACCTATCAATTTGATAGTGGTTCATCGTAACGAATGGTCCCAATGGCGGACTGAAGGTCCCCCCTATCAAAATATTTAAGTTTTTAGGTCACAGATAACTCAATCGGCTTATAGTATTAAAAATATGAATGCATGTACTGATACAAAGTTGTTATTTAAACTGCCATGGTCGTTATTATTATAAACTTTGGAAATATATTCGGGATATTTACCATGTATTATTTTGTTGTTGAGTTTCCGATATTTCGGCACTATTGCAATATGTGTCCAATACTCATGGATACCGTGAGTATTGTGTGCCGTGATCATGTTCGAGTTGGTAGTGAGAACAGTGCGGACAATAACAGTGGTGCGCGACTAAAACGAGTGAGAAGGAGGGTAGACCGATACGGTTTACCTTAAAACTATTGCGCGATGTACTGACCTTCGTGACCATGGCGCTTGCAATAGTGCCGAAATATCGGAAACTCGACAACAAAATAATACATGGTAAATATCCCGAATATATTTCCAAAGTTTACAATGATACAAAGTTGTATAATTTTTTATTGATGTATGGTGATTGTACAAGTATTTAAAACTAGAAAGATTCACAAGAGAAGTAAGATAAAGGCCCAAGCCATCTTCCTCCTCTGCTGACCAACAGCCGACAAATCTGTCTGGCAGTCTGGCAAATATATCCCAAGAGCTCGGAAACCGCAAAAGGCTCCTTATTACGTGGAACCAACATAGAGACTAGCAAAATTACTTTGCTGACTGGGAAGGTTCCCAGAATGCTGGTTGCGTTGCCTCGTTGAATGGCGATGTTAATTAATTTGCACTAAGACAACCATCCTGCCCTTGAGATGCATGGTCTAATCTATACTTCTATACAAATTGTTATAAAAAAAACTGGCGAAGCGCGAGTCGGGCTCGCGCACAAAGGATTCCGTACCAAAACAGGAAAACATCACGTTTGTTGTATGGGTATCCCGGTAATGTGTTCCCGTGGGAAATGAAAAGGGAAAACCAAATGAAGCAGGCGGTTATCAGCAAGTTGTCATTAAATTCGAAAATTTCATTTCAATAATGTAATGTTGATTTTGAAAATGCAATTTCTGAATTCACCTGGGTGTGTGATTCTCCTCTCAAAACGTCAAACGCTAAAATTAACAAGCACGCGGTACACCTTTTTTTTTAAATATTCCGCAGCTTAATACCAAGGCTCTCACGTTCGTTGCCGGGCGTCTCTGGTTTGCAGAAGGTATTTCCAGTGGCGCCCCGCGAGCACGCGGTATACCTACTGAAAAACGACGCTCTGTCGAATATACCTGAAGGTCCTGGAAGCAGCAGCAGGCTCGCCTTATATTAGATTTAGAAATTGGCAAGCGAAATGGAGTAATGAACGCTTTTGTGATTTAGAAGAAAATTTCGGAAGACGCCACAGAGTTTGTTGGCCCTCTTCCTCTCCACAAGCGTCTATTTGACGTCAATAACATATAACAATGTTATACTATATTGAGTCGCGGCTCGTGGTCTAGTGGTAGAGCACGTTAAGCCCCGGTTTTCATACAAACATGTATAGCAGTCGTTAAGGATCCTTGGAGCCCTAAAAAAAACAAAAATCCAACCAGTCTAACTACAGAATTTCGATATCGCCCGTGGGTTGTGGAGGTCACATGGCAGACGCTTCGTGGAAGTTATCGTAGTTGAGCCGAATCGCAGTTAGACTGGAAAGATTCAACTGCATTGGGAAAAGGCTCGGTGAATGATACTAAATTGAGTTATGTGGTAGACAGTCTATTAACTCCAGCTACTCTTCTAGAGCAATAACATTTCGTTCCCACGTTAGGGACTGCGAGCGATGCCCCAACTTCTTTCAATGTGTGAGAAAAGTTAAACCTCAACTTGAGAGATAAAATATAAATGTGTGTGTTATGTACGTGTACACTTACACATAGTCACAACACATTACACAATGTTTTTACAATGGCACCCAGAACGTTTACACGCCAGAAAAAACTCGACACAGATTTTCAGTTTTTGAGTGATTCCTTAGTAAACATTTCTGTACGAAACATTATATACATAAGTTAACTAGGTTAATCACATTTCATGATAAGGTGTAATGATAATAACAAGTGCTAGCTCCAATTGAACCGTATTTGAACGAGTTAAGGTGTAGATTTGCGTATATACTGTGATTTATTTATATAAATAGAAATTTAGCAAATACCTATTGTAATTCCGGATAAGTTGAATAAGGAAACGATATTTGGGATGTTGTTTTACCTTTGTTTTAGCAAAAGTATAGGTAATTTTACTGGACTTTCTTTTGACATAAAATGTAGCCTAATGTCTACCCAGATTGTTATTCTATTAACCTTACCAAATTTCAACAAAATCGGTTCATCCACTTTTATGTAATGCGGGAAAGCTAGACGACGACCGTGTTGCTCTATGGGGAAAGCAAACAACCAAAGAAACTTAACAATTTTGTATTGAAACCTGACCTCTTTGGGTTTACTCGGCAATATATATCACAATGTTGTATGAATTATACCTGTACAAATAAACCTTCCTCTTGAATCACTCTGTCTAATACTGAAAACTACATTGAAATCCATTGAGTAGTTTAAAAGGTCTATGCGAACAGACAGAGGAAGCGAATTAATTTTTTATTAGGTATGCCAATTGAAACATAGAGTTGACAATTCTACAAAAAGTTACAATTTTCGTTGACTCGTTCAACCAGAGAAAAACAGATTAAATCATCTCTAAAACCACCAAAGAATGCTGCTCAATCAATAGCAAAACAGTGAATATCAAACTCTGTTTTATGGTAACCACGCCATTAAACAAGACTAAAGTTTAAGGAAATTGTTATTTGCAACTTTGTTGCGATTGCCTTGTTATACTATAAGTAGATCAGATAATGAGTGACAAAGAGAAAATGCAACAAAAAAAAACGTTTGCATAACGCGTCTTTTTTTGTTGCATTTTCTGATATTGTGTGATGAGTGAATATTTACTCTCTGGAACGCGGCCGACCTCGCTGACAACGATAGCTGGAGACTAGGTAATTAGATTACATTGTATTTATGTAAACAAACATTGATGTCATTTTAGTCCGATGTCCAATATGAGATTACAGTTATCATTCATACACTAGGTGCATGGGGTGTCAGATCTGTGACCAAACTATTGTCTATGCTAGTGAATGAACGAAATGAATGATTTGTCTTTGGACAAAGTTTTATTTTAAGCAAAGACGGGTCCACACTGAAGATTTAGTTTCTAAATAAGAGCGTTTTATATTTTTTTAGGGTTCCGTACCCAAAGGGTATATCGGAACCCTGTTACTGAGGGTTAACTGTCCGTCCGTACGTCTTTAACTGTATCTCATGAACCGTGATAGTTAGAAAGTTGAAATTTTCACAGATTATGTATTTCCCTGAGGTAAGTACATACCCTTTGTGCGCGATTCCGACTCGCAAATTGTCCAACCTCTTAACCACCACACTAAGCTTTGATGTAAGTGGGTAACTTACTGTTATATTTCAACTACTATTTCGGCTCACAAAAAAATATTATGTTGTGTATATGGTGTACATTTCAGTACCGTTTTTCGGTGTGTGACTTTCTATCAATGTACTTTAACCTTTATATTTGCAATATATCCGCGTTACGCTCCATTCTCTCCTGTCTAAGTCTCTGTTATAGACGTTCATGTTACTATTCAATTCAATTCAATTCTTTTTTATGGCCTCTGCTTATAGCAATTTGCCAATGTCCAGTCTTCGTAAATCAAGTATATAAATCAACAAATAAAAACGTAAAAAAATGAAAAATGTGAATGTGATGTGAAAATGGGGGATCCATGTTACTATTACCAATGATGTTCAACAGTGTAATATCAGTACTGTCACTAATGTCAGAGTTTTATTACAAGCAGTAAAAAAAAACAACACGCGATGCGTGCGTTCCCGCCATTGCACTACCCTCCTCAGGGAGTTAGAGAGAGTTTACAAGAGGGCTTAAGGAGAACTTAGACTGAATGAAATTTGATTTACTACTCGTTGCTTTGAAGATGAAACCCTTCAAGTGAGGTTGTGTTCAAGTTGAGATTTTGTTATTTGGTTCAAAGTTTGCGTTTTGGTTTGTTAGTGACGGATCAGTTGAGTGTTCGTGCTGTTTTATACGTAGTTACATATACATATGGCTTAGCTTTTGTACCCACATATCTTCAGATGACGTCTTTATCCCTGAAGAAGTAGCAGAGACCATTTAACACCCACATTTCGTCAGTCACTTTGTTAGTTCCACAAAATTATTAAATTTTTAATTAAATTTTTGTTGTAATTTCGGGAAATTGTAGTTCCCGGGTCAAATATTTAGAAGATTATTTTAGCAAATAAACCGACTTCAAAATATGGGACCGAATAGTTGTCGGAATGGGACTAAAATAAAATGGAATCACATGGTAAGTATGTACTTACTAACTTTTAATTTTTTTTTAAAAATAAATTTTAAATCGGCTTACCCAGTCCAAAGTTATGATGAGGTTAACAAACATAAAAATAAAAACACAGTCAAATTGAATACCTACTCCTTTTTTTGAAATCGGTAAAAATCAATATCTAACCAAAGATTCATTTTCAAATGGTTTATTTATATTAGTAATAATGGTAGTTCTTCGTCTTATTTTAAAAACGTGGCTCCATCGATATTGATCGATGATTCGCCAATGTCAAGGTAATGCTTGATTAGTTGATAGTCCCGCACAGAAGAACTAGTTATTGCTAACTAGCTCCAGGTGTAGGATAAGAAACGTTGTTCGATATGAGTGTCTGGAAACCCGACTTTTGCGGAGCGCCAGAGGTAACCTAAAATGTCACCTGCCACGCGCTCAGCAAAAACCGAACTCCACTTATGTAGTTAATTTTTATAATATAGCTTGACATGGACTTTTGACATTCATATTTGCTCTTTATGTGCCTAAATTGTATACTTACTTCTTTGATTTTGAAATTTAAAAAATTACAATGGACCCAAGTTACATAATTACCTGCAATCTCTGAAGGCCGGATAAAATATTCGCATATAGCAGGAAAATAATAGGGAAGTGGGGATTGTGTTGTAGATACCTACAACACAATCCCACTTCTGATGGTTACAAATATCTAGTTGCATTATGTTGTTGTAGAATTGTAACTAGTCCTAATGGTTACATGTACTTAACTATTAAAAGTCAACTATAAACTAAATTATCTAAACTATTAAAATCACACTACATCCTATTCGTATCTCGTACTAAGATATTAAACAAACAATTTAGTTAGCGCCGTACAACCTCGCAACTCAATATTTAGTTACCAAGTGGAATTAAGTACAAATTATTGAGTCAAATTTGATTTATGTCTGTCTGTAGAGGGTTAATCTTAGAACAATAACTATAGCCACCTTCTGCATAAGATTATATTTCCATAGGTTCAAAACTAAACAAGATAGCTCGAAACAGTATCTGTGGATGTGGATCTGTAGATATCTGTGGATGTTACATACTTACAACTGAATAGAATCTCTGCATTGAGAGTGACAGACAGAAAAAACTATTAAAAATTAAAGAGTTAGTTAGACTTAGTGCACCAAATGTGTGTGCCTTTTATAACTCAAATGAAAGTACCTACTTATTGATATACCATAACTTTTTAAGACTTTTGCGTTCTGATTTTGGGACTTCAGACTTTCGTTAAGTCAGCCTGTGGCGCGGCCCGATGTAACTCGGTCCAAACGTCAGGCCAAACATAAAATAAACTAGTTATCACGGCGAACTTTGTATCGCCTCAAATATAAATAAAATATATATATATATATATATATATATATATATAAAATATATTAAAAAAAAAAGTATATTTTAATAATTCATGCAAATGTATGTAAATTGAAAAAACGCGACAGACGGACAGGCACAGGCAGACAAATTGTCGTATTAAATATATAGATAGATTACGCGTTTAAGTCTCGAAATCATTATAATACGTACTATAATAGTATAATACCATAACTTTACACCCAAACAGGATGTATTGTTACACAAAGATGCAACTAAGTTACACACAAATGCATGTCCACGAAACATGCCATACAAAAAGATGTTCGCGCATCTGCATGTTTGTACAAAATTAGCAATGACTGCTCACGGGTTTCCCACACAAGCTACCAAAAGTACAGATAGCAAAAAAATAATAATATTGAATAATTATGTTACGTAATAAGATCATGGATCCCACCACCATTTTGATTTTGGATGTGGTTTTTGTAGCTAAGTAGATCAGAGCATTCCCGCTGTAAGGGGGACTCTAGTTACACAGCCTAAGACATTCGTTAATAACCTCGTCTGCATTGGCATACATAGAAGTTAAAGGTGGGTGGTAATAAACTCGCCCCCATTACGTGGAATTATGAACAATAACTGGCTAAGTGTGAATATATTCAGACGTGTGAGCGCCGTTATATATTATGACCTAAAATATGGTATTAAAATCATTTGCATTAGCTACTGCAACATTTTAAACACAAAATGTGCAAAAAATAGTACAAACATTTTAGCGAAATGATTTATCAAGTACTAATATCATAGAAATTCACCGAAGTCTAGTTTGTTTAGATTAGTACAGAAATGGATTTACTAAAACCACAAATATAAGAATACTATATGCCAAAACTAAACAACGAGATAGCATTAGTAAAATGAGTTTTCTAGGTCAAAATTAAATTACAGATGTATTAGTAACAAGCTGGTCCCTACGGATCCTCTCGCGTAAATTCTGCAGAAATACAAGCTCATCGTATACCTTTTCAACCTGTTTCCAAAAAGGATGAGGTTTTCAATTCGACTGTATGATATTTTTTAAGTTACCTCCTATCTTTGTACTGGGTGAACAAATTTTGTAAATTGTGCCATAAAGCTTATTATAGTATTAATGATTTCTTAGATGACAAGGCTGCCTGGTTGTAACACGAATTGTTCCTTTCTAAATAACTCTGTATTAGATTTAAGATGAAATATTTTGAAAAAAGCCGAGCTGAGTTTCTTGAGGGCTCTTCTCAGTCTCGTTGCATTTTGGAACCCTCGGTAGAGTCACACCAACTTTTGGCAAATCTAAATAATTTTCTAAAAATTTCAAAGATAATAAACGTTATTTTATTTATTTTATTTTGTTTTTTTTTAAATTGCTACTACTTCCCAAGTACCATTTCAATTTTTTGGTCCCATTTCGGTACCTAATTTGAAGTCGTTTATTGTGTTAATTTTGTCGTGTATTTTATGACAATTTTTTTGTTTTCCTTCGAATTTAATTAAACAGACGTTTATCGTTGTTCCAAGTTGAGCTTCGTCGATCTGTGAATACCGTATACATAGACAAACAAGACTGAAACAATATCATAATTTTATCTTAACTATATTCATCTCTTAGATCGCTCACACTTTTTTCTAAATTAATTTTATTAAATGTACAGACAAACGAAATATTTCTAATGTTTTATTAAGATAGAAGAAGAAAGCACTAGATACAGATTTGATGTGGATCGATTTAAATTCCTCGTTCAATTTGTTTGTTTCTACAACAATGTCTATCAATTATATTACAATAATATGCAGACAATCTATCTTTGTCTCGCTGCCGTATGAAGCTCTATAAATTTATCGTAACGAGTATCTTCATAAATAATTAAATAATACATACTTATTTTATTTATTACAAATACCCAATGGTAAATTGGGGTATCTACATGTAGATAGAATTAACAATTTACACACACATATCACGCCTATATCCCCGAAGAGCCGTTGCCTTGCGATGAAATATTGTTTTTTTTTTAACTAGGATTTCTCGTACTATTACTAAGACGACAAACCAGGTTTATATCAGAATGATTTTAAACGACACAGTCGATATTTATTATAATTTTTCAGTTGTCAGCTTAATAAATAGCTTTAAGCTTTACTTTTGCGTGTATTGTCAAATATATAAACATACAAAATCACAAAGTATGCATTCAATATTGTTATTTTCCATTCATTACACTAATGACAGTTGTCATATATAATTATTCCTTATCGTGTATAATTACTTAATTTGCTGTCGGTACACGCCGGATGTTATTTCGTTCTCACTTAAAATTAGCAAATAAAATAAGAGTACCTTCTTAATGAATGGCGTCTCGTACGATGCGCGACGGTTTGTTTAACTCTAATCGTTTGTTAAGTATCTCAATTTTAAGTTATGATATTATAATAATACTAAGTATGTTCCGCGGTTTCGTTCACGTTAAATAACAATTAATATAATGGTAGTTACAGTAGTAGTAAGTAAGCTTCCGCGAAAAGTCGCGCGTCCAATTTTCGCCTTAGTGAAGTGTGGCCGTCAGTCAATTAACCAGGTTCACTTGCTGGTTTTATTATAAAATGTTGAGGTTCATAAGTGTTACAGTCCGTTATAGTCCGAGACACAGGACTTTAATTAGCTGTGCAATAGCGGCTGGCACGTAAGATTTTGTTGCCTTTGATCAACATTTCATCGCAAGGGTTTCAATTATTTTTTTTCAATATTACAATATAGCTGCTACTTTTTATTAAATCCATTCGGCCATTTTGGACATAACCCATTATAAATGTGCCCGGTGACGGCAATAGGCTTGCCCCCTGTTACGTGGGACTAAAATACTGGCAAATTGTGGGTGTTTAATGCACCTCTGCCTACCCCTTCGGGGATATAGGCATGATATGTATGTGTGTATAAGTGTTACTTAGGGTCCAATATGAATTAAGATATGAGAGCCATCTAAGTATCGCTAATATTTCGAATTAGGATGGATTTGAATTTTGATTTAAATTACAGTGGTTTTGAATATTCTATAGTGACCGGTAACGGCAATAGGCTTGCCACCTATTACGTGAGAAAGACAAAATTACTGTCAAAGTATGGGTGTGTAATATACCTCTGTCTATTCCTTCGGGTATACAGGGTGTAACATTCACATGTGTCAGTATGGGGCAGTCTGAAACTATGTTCTTAGGAAGTTCTGTCACGTTTAAGAACGATTAATTTAATAACAAGTTTTTGAAGTGTTTTTTTTAAATATGTGAAGTGAATAAGTGTAAAACACCTTTGAAGATGCCATAGAGCGAAACCGGTCAGGTCCTATAACTAATTAAAAAATTGTGGAATATCTGTGCAAGTGAGTAATTTCATAATGTATTACTATGTGTTCCACCAAGTGCCGACAATCGAAAGCATAAACCTTATTAATAAATAAGAAGAAATTAAAACAATGCATTTTATTAATTTTAGAAATCATGTTTCATAGTAACATTCATTGTTTAACGCGTTGATAGACAGTACATCTACAATCGGTGTGTCAATAGAAACAGTGTAAGTTTTATTTTTCAAAACGTCCGGGCTCGATGTCATGGTTTGCTAAGAATAGATCTTCGTATGTCTTATAGTTTCAGAATGCCTCATACTGACCCATGTGAATTCTACACCCTGTATAGGCGTGATGTCTGTACGTGTGAGTGACCATATTATACTAAAAAATAATACTTAATATGTTAAAAAAATACTAATTTATATAAATTGATTCATAACTGTTTTGGTTAGTTTCCAAGCGCTCTTGCTGAAGTGTAATGTAGGTTCAATAAACTTGACACGCAATACGAAGCAGTTCTTAACAGCTGTCATATTCATAGAACAGACTGGTGTCGGTTATTCGACCAATCACTCTTCAGATTTTACTCAAGTCACAGTGTTTGCCGACATTACATTGGTCTATAAAAATCAAGAGAAGAGTCTACACTGCCATAAATTATAGGGGCAGGTAAACATACATCACTCTTGGTGAGTGCTAATTACGTCTTTGCTGGTAGACAATCTGTCGTCACATCTTATTTAAATTAGTCCTGAAGATGACGCTGTTGTGTGACGTCAATGACTTATCTAGTCTGTCGTGTCGAAAAATTCAAATGATGTGAAAAGTTGACATTTAAATCCTGTAATTATAACAACAGTACTTAAAAAAATTAAACAAGTTGTTTTATGATACACATTATGTATGAGATTTTCTGCAAATCTGTATCGTAAAGTAACTTTTTAAACACATGTAGATAGAATCATAGTACTTTATCATAAAATTCTACATGCAGGCTGAGGTCTGTCGACCATACCGCCTTGTCGAGTTTTGCCGCCATATTGTGGATAACTTCTTAAAGTTTGTGTTTGTCAAAATTCCTAAACGTATGAAATTAAATAACTCGTAGATACTATAAAGAAACTCGTTTCTTTAAAACCTATTCGTGTTCTAATAGGAGTACCATTCCTTATGCGACAGTTTCATAAACTACTATTAGAATACTAACAGTAAACAGAACTAGATGTTGATAGATTGTTGTAGATCATTGGTGTAGATCAAGATATGAAGCGATAAAGTATAAAAAAATATGGAAATAGTAAAAAAAAAACAAAGAAATCGGTACACAAAGTTGAAGTTCATTCATAAACCGCTTCGAGTGAAGAATATTTGGTTTCAACACGTCCACGATCAATCAACTGCACAACATTATCAAATATCACGTGTTACGTATATATTTGTGCGTAAAAATACACGAGTAAGAGTGTTTTGTACCTTCTGAAGCAGGGTTCTGTATCTCACGATTAAAAAACAGTGGAAAGTTGTAAGTACATTTGACAAAGTTAACAAAAAAAAATCAAAATATTATCAATTCATGTAAGCTAATCTCCAATATTAATGAACGGATTTTTATGCAGCTTTAAGAAATAGACGAAGTCTAAGTCAGTGCATAGTCAACATTATAGGCTCTGTTTTATCAAAATCGGATGTTAGGAAGAAATTAAAAAGTTAACGTCAGGTTATTCCCCGGTATATACATTTAAACCAAAATTACTTACAGGTAGGTATAGCAGTATCGCCAGTCGTTAATCTTTGAACATAAATTTGACCAATGACTTCACAAAGAATTATGTTTCACGTGATCAAAATTCTCCTAACTGAACCTAACTGAAAAATAGAAAAATTTCTTCCTAATTTACTTATCTACTTGCGCACAATATTTTTTAAATATATTTTAGGACATTCTCACACAACGTCATCGAGCCCAAACCAAACTATATAAGCTTGTGCTATAGGATCTAGACAACTGATAAACATATTTCTATTATACATGTATATTACATAGAAAACACCCAAACTCCGAAACAAACATTTGTGATTCACACAAAGATTTGATTCAACCTGGGAATTGAACCCGAGACTCCGGAGTCGAAAGCCGATGCGTTACCGACCACGCCACCGAAGCTACATAATTACCAAATTAAATGCTTACACGACGTAAGTTGCTTAAAATTTTGTCAATTAAATACTTGACAACTAAATACGTATAAACCAGGCCTTAGAGAAGCAACTAAGTATATTTTCTACTTAATAATATTAAAAAAAAAAACTAAGTACATTATGATAATATGATTGATGTTATATTTGTCATACTAGGCAGATGAAAGACCCACCGGTGGGACTGCTTAGTGGGTCCTTGTAGCCGAAGGGATCTTAAAAGTAGATGTTAAATAACTATGTTAGCCGATAAAATGGTTGGCATTCACATTTGCCTAACGAACCCTAATAGCGACATGAAAGAATACGGATGCCAAACGGTTATATTTTCAAATTGGGGTTACCGACCCGACGTGAAACTAGAAAAGTTTGTGGATTTGCTCTTTTTCTGTGCTGAAAGTGAATATCGATGTCAAAATAGACAAGTTAAGTGTATCAATGACAATAAGCTGATTCAAATAATAAATAAATACATAAATAAGCCTTTATTGCTGTTAACGGTTAGGTAATTAACAAACATTATTTAGAATGTAAAAAAAACAGAGAGGTACCAAAACTAATATCTGATTAAATCTGAGTTAAATTCTTGGCATTATTGTCTTCATTGCGCAGGCGGCGCCGTGGACACGGCAGAGCACACGCTCTTCGTGTGCGCCGCCTGGGACGCGGAGAGGTTGGCCCTCACGGGCACTATTGGAAGAGTGGATTCGCTGCCGGCCTTGATCCAGTCTATGGCCGGCAGCGACCAATGTTGGGCCGCCGTCGCTTCCTTCGCTCGGGAGGTGATGGCGGCGAAGAGAAAGGCTCTGCGTGAGCGGGAGCGCGCTGGCCGTACGCTCCCGCCCCGGCGGGCACCAGTCAAGGGGCGGGGTCGGGGGGCCCACCGTCCACGCGAATGGCCCTGAGGAGTTCGAAGCCCCTTATGTGTTTCAGGGGCGTCGCTTCTGTGTCGATCAGGGGGGTCCCGGTCCCCCCCCCACCCCCCCGAGATGAGCGCGAAAGAGCGCCCCTTTGCCGGGCCGCTGTTGCTTAACAATTCCTGCCTATCCGGCGGCCCGGCTAAGGCGAAGGAGAAACACCGTGGATAGGTTTTAGTGGGTAGTCCGGCCCGTTTTCCATCCTAGGGCTGGGGCTCCCCCCCGCAGCAAGACGGTGAAGTGCGTAAATGCATCACCGACCACGTTAAAAAATAAAAAATATAAAAAATTCTTGGCATTCGGTTCTCTTCGTCTCAACAGTTTGTCTTTCGACAAAGGCCTCCTCTAAGGCTTTCCACTCCTGTCTATCCTTTGCTATTTTAAGAAAGTAGGAGGTTCAATAAGCTGATTGAAAAATACTTAATATTTTAAATTACTGGCAACGTGTTACCGGCAAAGTGTGGGTTTGTAATGTACCTCTGCCTACCCCTTCGGGTGTGATGTATTTCTGTCTGTATAACGTATGGAATCTCAAAGATCTGTGCCCAATCCCTCACTAACAAATGGTGGCGTTATCTATATATATAAGGTGATTTCTTTCGGTAACAAGCAACGGTGGCGAAGTTTTCTGATTTAATCCTCTGTATGTACCTTCTGAAAAACAGGCGTAATTATTCTACTCTGTCAAGAAAGTACCGGGAAAAGATCAATAATACACAAAATGTTTGTTATTCATCCAAATTTATTGTATCACCTTCAAAGTATGCTCCTTCAGAAACGATACACTTACGCCAACGAATAATCCAATCATCAAAACTTTTTTTGAACGCTGTTTCCGGAATAGAGTTCAGTTCTCGCCGCGAATGCTCCTTTATGTCTTCTACCGATTAAAAACGGGTGCCACGAAGTGGTAATTTGAATTTAGGAAAAAGAAAGAAGTCAGCTGGAGCCATATCTGGTGAATATGGTGGTTGCTCGATGGTATTTGTTGAGTGTTTGGACAAAAATTTTTCGCATTATCGTGAAGGCGCATTATCGTGGTGCAAAATCAAGAATTTTCTTTCCACAAATCAGGCCTTTCTTTCTTTTTTCGTCGAATTTGCTCTCTTAAACGCCGCATACGGCTCAAATAATATTCTTTATTTACCGTTTGACCTTCCGGCAAGAATTCCGAGTGCACAACACCGCGATAGTCAAAGAAAACAGTCAACATGAGTTTGACTTTAGATCGACTTTGGCGTGGTTTTTTCGGAATTGGTTCAGTTGGAAGCGCCACTCCGAAGCTTGTTGACTAGTTTGCATGTCAAACTCGTAAACCCACGTCTCGTCACCAGTAACAATGCGTTTCATGAATGTTGGGTCGGAATTGACTCGTTCTAGCATGTCCTCAGCGACTCTCATGCGATTGAGTTTTTGAAGAAAATTTTGAGACTACCCGAGCGGCAACTCGTTTCATACCCAAATGATTAGTTAAAATGGTACGGATCGACTCGTGGGATACAGAAAGTTCGGCGGATATCTCCCTCAAACTTGAATGAGGATTTTCAGTCACTATTTCCTTCACTTTTGCGATGTTAACTTCAGTTGCAGACGTTGATGGCCTACCAGAGCGAGGCAAATCTTCCATCACATCTCGACCGCTTTTGACCGCTTTGTACCACTCATAAGCACGTGTTTTTGATAAAGTCGATTCACCGTAAGCCTTCTGTAACATTTTCAGTGTCTCCGAACACGAAATTCCATTAGCGATGCAAAATTTAAGACAAACTCTTTGTTAGATGTTTTTCTCCATTATGAAATTCGCAATACACACAAGATATGATACGAGTATAACTAAAAACAGCACTGTATTTAATACAAATAACAGATGCAACTCAAAATCCGCGCCAAAATGTAAAACAGTTGTGCCAATCTAACAACAACAAAAAAAAAAAGATTTGAATTTGGAACCATAAACAAGTCATCCATTCTCGATACTTTCTTGACTGAATGTACTTATGTATCAAACATAAAGTGCCTGGTTACCGGTAATACTCGTAATAGGTTTGCCACTGAACAAAAAAATCAATAGAAGTAGTCAATCATACCTTTACTTAATATATTCACGATTAAGTTAAGTCTCGTTAGGTCTTGGGTTTTTGCGGAGTGCGTGGCTGGTTGCCTTTTAGGTTACCTCTGGCGCTGGGCAAAAATCCAGGCCCAAACGCTCAATTGCCATACCGAACAACGTTTCCTTGTACCGCACCGCGAACTAGTTCAGAGTAACTAGTTCTTCTGTGCGGGAAAAATCAAGCATTACCTTGACATTGGCGAAATCATCGATGAACATCGATGGAGCCACGTTTTGAAAAGAAGAAGTCTCGTTAAGTTATCAGTTTAAAATGACATATTATAAAACAAAGTCGCTTCTGTCCGTATGAAAATAAAATAAAATAAAATAACGTTTATTATCTTTGAAACTTTTAGAAAATTATTTAGATTCGTCAAAAGTTGGTGTGACTCTACCGAGGGTTCCAAAATGCAACGAGACTGAGAAGAGCCCTCAAGAAACTCAGTTCGGCTTTTTTCAAAATATTTCATCTTAAATCTAATACAGAGTTATTTAGAAAGGAGTAATTCGTGTTATAACCAGGCAGCCTTGTCATCTAAGAAATCATTAATACTATAATAAGCTTTATGGCACAATTTACTTTTTATTAGTTTTTTAAATTTATTGACTGATAAATTTGCTATTTCGGTTGGCAATGCATTGTACATTCGAATAAAGTTCCCCGCAAAAGAATTACTCACTTTATGAAGCCTAAATTTAGGAACAGCCAGTTTATCCTTATTTCTTAAGTTTAGATTATGATTATCACTATTTTTCACAAATTTACTTTTGTTCTTGTGGGTATACAATAAAATTTCATAAATATACTGTGAATACACTGTAAGGATGTTAATATGCTTAAACTTATCTCTTAATGACTCCCGAGACCCCATTCCATAGATAGTCCGGACAGCCCTCTTCTGCAACACAAAGATGCATTCAATATCGGCAGCGTTACCCCAGAGTAGTATGCCATATGTCATGATGTATGCTTAGTAAATAGTACAGATCTTTAAAACTACGCAACAGATTTTGATGCGGTTTTCACCAATGGATAAAGTGGTTCTCGAGGAAGGTTTTTGTGTATATAATTTGTCAAACGGGCGTCCGCTAGTTTTTTTTTTTATGTTTGGTTCGCCAAATTGACGCCGCCCGCCTGGTGGTAAGTCGTGACGACGTCTAGCGATTGTAGGCCACTCTCACAGTACACAATACTATAGAGAGTGGCCCTCAACTTGACCTACTGATGTGCCTCTTCACGCTCCGCTTAAAGAACCCAGGATTATATGTGGGAGGAAACACGTGCACAGGCAGGGCGTTCCAGGCCACTATCGTTCGGCAGAGAAACGAACGTTTATAACGTTCGGTTCTCGCGAACATGCTATCCACTGTGTGGGAGTGGCATCTCTGCCCGGCACGGGTTGTTCGGGATCGGAAGGAAGAGGGTGGGATCAGATTGAAGAGCTCTTCAGAACACTCGCCGTGGTAAATACGGTAGAATGCGGCCAAGGAAGCTATTGTTCGGCGTTGAGCTAGCGGCTCAAGGCTTCCCGTTACCTCCGGACAATCTATAATACGGATAGCCCGTCGCTGCATAGCGTCGAGAGCGTCCAGCAGATACTTCGCGGAGCCGTCCCAGAGGTGAGAGCAGTATTCGACGCAGGGTCTAATCTGCGTCTTGTACAGCAGACACCTCTGGTCCGGTGTAAAGAATCGCTTTACCTTATTCAGTATTCCTAGTTTCCGCGAAGCTAGCCCTATACATCTTTCGATGTAGTTTTTATTATTGAGCTCTCGACGAACGTCTATGCCAAGGATATCAAGGTTGTCCTTCATTGGTAATAATGCATTGAACCAGGTTCTCGGTACCCCATTGAGAAATACTGTCGAGGTTACGGTCGAGATCAGCCACGAGTCGTCGTCTCTCCTCCTCAATCTCAGATCGCCCCGCCGTCGGACGAACCGAGTAACTCCCGTGCAGTGTGCTGTCATCTGCATAGCAATGAATGTTCCCGAGGGATAGCATATCATTGATATGCAGAAGAAAGAGCGGACCCCTGCGGTACCCCGGCATTCACTTGCAAGAAGCGAGAAGCCTGGCCATCGCAGAGGACCCGCACTCGGCGCTCGTTTAAAAAGCTGGCAATCTAGCTGCACAGTTGAGGAGGTAGACCATATGCCGGAAGCTTGGAAAGGAGCGAAGCATGCCAGACCCTATCGAAAGCTTTGGCGATGTCCAGGCTAATAGCCAAGGACTCGCCGTGCCTTTCCATAGCCCCACCCCAGACATGCGTTACGAATGCCAGAAGATCACCCGTTGATCGTTTTGGCCTGAAGCCGTATTGTTGATCATTGATTAGCGAGTGATCCTCTAGGTATCGCATGAGCTGCTATTTATAAGGAGCTCAAGCACCTTGCAAATGACTGAGGTGACAGCTATGGGTCGATAGTTGCCTGGATCGGATCGATCCCCTTTCTTGTGATCGGTTGTACGTTCGGCAGACCTCCGGCACGAGCCCTGAAGAGTATGACAGGCGGTACAGACGCGTTAATACTGGAGACAACTCAGCTGCACATTTTCGTAGCAACACCGCCGGAATGCCGTCAGGGCCACTGGCTTTCCGCGTGTCGAGTGACGGCAGCACTGCCCGTACATCACATTGCCTGATAACAATATCAGGCATAGTGTGGCCACAGTTGGCGATGGCGGGGGGCTGCAGGCCACGATCGTCGACCCGGGAATCGGCCGCAAAGAGGTCTGCGAGCATATCCGCTTTCTCTTGGGCTTTGTGAGCCAGTGTTCCATCTGGGTAACGCAGCGGTGGCAGCGAGGGCTGACAAAAGTTAGATTGCACGGCATTGGCCAGTTGCCAGAATTCACGGCTGCCCATGGGATGGGAAGTGAGCTCCTGACCAAGCCGCGCGACGCGCTGGGCATACGCTCTCTTAAAGGCCCTCTTAATGGACTTTGTGGCCCGGTTGTACGCTGCTTTGAGGTGGCACACGTTTGGGTCGCGCACAGCCCGGGCCCTGATCCAGGCTCGATATGCCGACTGTTTTTGTCGAACAGCTTTGGCACAATCTCGTCCGAACCAGGGACGGGCTCTGCGGATACTGACGACATCAGTGAAAGGGATGTAGTAATCCATCCCTAAACTGATCTCGCCAGCAATCGCAGAAGCGCTATCCGAAGGAGCCTTTCCTACAAAGCAGCGCTGGCTCCAGGGGACGGACGCATAATAATCGCGTAGACCGTCCCAATCCGCTGACGAGTAGTGCCATAGTCGTCGTGACGTTTGTACAGGACGTGCAGGAGGTGACGCCTTCGTGCCAGCGTGAACAACACAGTGGTCGGAACTACCCAATGGGGCTCCTACCGAAACACTGTATATGGCTGGGCGACTCGTCAGCAGTAGACCCAGCAGAGCGGGCGCGTGATCTGACCTGTCTGGTATCCGGGTGATCACGCATACCACCTGGGTCAGACCGTGGGAGAGAGCGAACTGTTATATCCATACTATGCTACCCTTAGTGCCGTGATACCATATTTTATGCTGACTCTCATTTATGACTCCCTCGCTCTGCTCGGTAGCTGAGCGACACTTCAGTCTGTATTGAACTCTCTTCTCGGGCGGTTGCTTAAGGATCCCAGTATCCTAATCTTTATATAAAGGCCTTCCTATTCTATTAAAGGTCCTTCAAAGTTTTAAGTGTTTTTTTAAAAACCTGTTTTCAAACCTTCGTATAACATTTTGGTGGCAGCGGTGGGATCCGAAAATTCCAGTGTCGACAACCGCTACAGACTCGCGCTGTACCCTTTCGAAGAAACCTAGTTAGTGTTAAATAAAAATCCAACATTTGTGGTGAAGTGTAACCCAGTGTTTTCCAGTGATATCCGTGATACTTACGTGAATCCAAACCCGTAGCGAAACACGCAGGCGCCGTGTCCTATCGTGAACCTTGAAATTATCCTGTGAAAAAAAAAAAAAAATATCCTGCAAAGAAGAATATACTTACCCACATCTCGTCCTAACGCCGAGCAAAAGTCAGAAGAATAAAATCGAAATCATCCAAAATCATCCGAGGTCATCGAGTATACCTACTCTACGCGAAATCATTTCGTCGCTTCCCAGTGCACAAGAGCACAGTCTTATCAATCGGAATGCTCCCGGTCGCCGTTATCGTCATCGTCGCCCACACATTATTGTGAGTCTTTGGTCATTGTTTTGTCTTGAACTGAGAAGTCAGAGATTCTCAAACTTTTTATTACTAATCCCATTTTAATATTTTAATGTCGTAGTGTGATTTTAAATACTATTTTAAGCTTTGTATTTGTGTTCTGTACCTTATTATGCTAGGAAAGTTGAAAGAAGAGAAAGATAGTATCTTAAAATTAAACATCCCAGAACCCTGTGAAGAACCGGTGAAGTCACCTACTTTATCCCCTCGCGTTACCAGAGCAACCTTTACGATGAGCGAAATCGAATTAAACACCTTGTTCAAGTTTGTTAAACCATATGATGGGAAACGAGAGACGCTAAACTCGTTCCTAGTAAATTGCGATAATGCCTACGACCTTGCGTCAGAAAGTAAAAAACCAATTTTATTCAAATTTATCCTTAGCCAGCTAAATGGGAGAGCGGAAATTGCTTGTTCCATTAAAGATTTCACATCTTGGGAACAACTAAAAGAGTTCCTAAAGACCCAATTCAGTGAACGTAAACATTACTCGCACCTTCTAACGGACCTCCAAGAGAGCAGACAGGGTCCGCAGGAGAATGTTAGTCAGTATGCATTACGCGTAGAAACTTACCTTTCACAACTTCTGACCGAAATATCGTTATCCAATACTAAAATAAAAGAATTATCCGGCCGTACCGCGGCCATGGAGGACCTAGCCCTCCATTATTTCTTAATGGGATTACTTCCTCGTATTTCGAATA
The DNA here is from genome assembly GCA_963556515.1 of Nudaria mundana. Taxonomy (NCBI): domain Eukaryota; kingdom Metazoa; phylum Arthropoda; class Insecta; order Lepidoptera; family Erebidae; genus Nudaria; species Nudaria mundana. The sequence continues at coordinate 2,544,115 of OY748304.1, read as the reverse complement.
TTGTAAGATGTAGGTCTCCTAAAACTCTGAACGAAGCTATCAACGTGGCTGTGTCGGAAGAACGAATTCAACTAACATTATATAAGCGTCCACAAACGGACCCGAAAAGTAGCAACCAAATAAAATCCAAGCCCGACACGCCCAAGAGCTCTTCTAACATAATTTGCCGATATTGCAAAATCCCAGGACACGTTCTAGAGAACTGCCGAAAACGAGAATTTAATAACAATAAATTCAAACTTCCGCAATCTTCCCAATTCCAACGTCCAAATCCAGATCAATTCCGAAACAAGTTTGTCCGCGTAAATTGCACTTCCAACGAGAACCCGGATAACTCCGAACCTCGATTACCAGATTTGGACGATCCCCAACACCAGGAAGATAATTTAAACGAATAATGGGTCCACGGAGGTGTCTCGTGGAACCCAAGCCTCAACAACGTCCTGCTATACTCTTACATGCCAATGACACCCTTTCCAAACCCATAGGCCACAAGGGTAACCAGCCCCAAATAAGTGCCTCTTCTTCTAAACCCATAGGCCACAAGGGTAACCAGCCCCAAATAAGTGCCTCTTCTTCTAAACCCATAGGCCACAAGGGTAACCAGCCCCAAATAAGTGCCTCTTCTTCTAAACCCATGGGCCACAAGGGTAACCAGCCCCAAATAAGTGCCTCTTCTTCTAAACCCATAGGTCACAAGGGTAACCAGCCCCAAATAAGTGCCTCTTCTTCTAAACCCATAGGCCACAAGGGTAACCAGCCCCAAATAAGTGCCTCTTCCTCTAATCCCATAGGTCACAAGGGTAACCAGCCCCAAATAAGCGCCTCTAAAACTATATACGAAATAAACCTGGACACAACTAAGAGGTTGTTGCCACACATCCTAGTACATACACAAGTGTCAGATATCCCTTTATCCTTATTGGTGGACTCCGGCTCCGCCATATGTCTTATAAAAGAATCCAGTATCCACAGAAAGCTAACCCTAGTAAAAGAGCCGATCAAGTTGAAAGGCATAGACCCTGGCGATGAACCAACATCGACAGAAGGTCATCTTCAACTTGATTTGAGGATAATCAAAAACAAAACCATGCTACATAAATTCCATGTAGTAAGGAATATTAGTTTACCCTACGATGGTATAATTGGTACCGATTTCCTAACCCAGTATGGCTGCAGAATTGACTATACTCACGACATCCTGAAGATAAGAAACCTGGAAATAAAATTAAATTTCTCCGAACCCTTCTATGTAATACCACCTCGTACTGAATCTGTGATCGAGTGTTCTATCCAACCGACTGACCTTACTGAAGGAGTCATAATCAACGACCAATGTTTTTCCAATAGCCTACTAATTTCTAATTGTATTGTCAAAGTTAAGGACAATAATCGCGTTAACATCACTGTCGCCAACATATCTGAATCCCCAGTCACCATCAAATCCAACTTAAATCTAAATGTTACACCTCTTTACTCCAATGCCTATCGTTTGGTTAACGACACTAGAAATACGCGAGCACGAACCGACAAAGTAATAGAAACATTACGAATGGATCACCTGAATCTCGAAGAATCCGACGCCCTTATAGAACTCTGTAGCCAATATTCAGATATCTTCCATTTGCAAGATGATCAGCTAACCTACACCCCTGCTTTTAACCATAAAATCAAGACTACAACCGACACTCCTGTCCATACCAAATCATACAGGTTCCCTGAGTGCCACAAGAAGGAAGTAGAAGTACAAATCAGTAAGATGCTTGATCAGAACATTATAGAACCTTCCTTTTCACCATGGAGCTCACCGATATGGGTGGTTCCCAAAAAAGCAGATTCTGAAGGTAGACTTAAATGGCGCATAGTCATAGATTACCGTAAACTCAACGATATAACTATAGGGGAAACCTACCCTATCCCACAAATTTCCGAAATCCTCGACCAGTTGGGAAATAGTAAATATTTTTCGACTTTGGACCTCACTAGTGGGTTCCACCAAATCCAAATATCCTCAGAGGACGCTCCCAAAACAGCGTTTTCGGTGCCCCAGGGCCATTTCCAGTTTACCCGAATGCCTTTTGGACTCAGGAACGCGCCCAGCACGTTCCAGAAGCTGATGAACAGCTGCCTTTCAGGTCTCCAAGGGACACGCTGTTTTGTCTACTTGGACGACATTGTTATATACTCCCATGACTTAATTTCTCAAATCAGTAACCTTAAAACTGTCTTTGACAGGCTCCGCCAATTTAACCTTAAACTACAGCCAGAAAAATGTGAATTTCTTCGTAAAGAAGTTGTGTATCTAGGACACATCATTAGTGAAGACGGGGTTAAACCAAACCCTGATAAAACCAAAGCCGTAACCAAATTTCCTATTCCAAAATCGCCCAAAGACATCAAATCGTTCTTGGGTCTCGTATCCTATTACAGGAGATTCATCCCCAACTTCGCCAAGATGGCCAAACCCCTTACATCCTTGTTAAAAAAGGATACACCGTTCAACTGGCAAAATGAACAACAACTTGCTTTCGAAACCCTAAAAACCAGACTCGTATCAGCTCCAATCCTTGCATATCCAGATTTTACTCAACCATTCCTCTTAACCTGCGATGCCTCTAATTATGCCATATCAGCAATACTGTCCCAGGGCCCTGTTGGACAGGACCGCCCTATAGCCTATGCCTCACGGACACTAAATAAAGCAGAATGTAACTACAGTGTCACAGAAAAAGAATGCCTCGCTATAATTTTCGGTACGAAAACCTTCCGACCTTACCTGTACGGTCACCGCTTTAAAATCCTCACGGACCATAAGCCGTTACAATGGCTGTTTAATTGTAAAGACCCTGGATCACGACTTATCCGTTGGCGTTTAAAGCTAGAGGAATTCGAGTATGATATCCAATACAAGAAGGGTAAAATCAACGTTAACGCCGACGCCCTATCGCGTTTCCCCGTAAATCCGGTTCAACACGAAAACCCAGAACCTATTCGTGAGCTAGATAGTGACCTAGAAGATCTAATACTTACCCCACCTTCCTTTAACCTAGATGACTTACCTCTATCCCATCCAGATCCGGATAATATTGATATTGACGCGGAAAACCTCGTTCCTCTATCCGACCTTGACTCGCCATTAGCTATCCCCGACATCCAGACAGATGAAATCGCAGAAGAACATCCTCAACCATCGACAAGCTCCAACTCTAATTCTACCAGTGACGACTATAGTAATTTCCTGAAAACCATAACAGACAAAAACCGATCCTTCAATACACAGATAGAAGAGCATAACGAAAATTTAATGAAATGTTCATCGAACATTATCCTTATACCTACTTCCATTGACCTGGATGAATCCAACCCTTATATCCAAGATATTCTAAACGATCCTGAAACAAGTACTCTGGTGCTGAACTCTGAAAAAGAACTTTTTTCCTTCCAAAAAATACAACGCAATAATAAAGTTATTTACTTATTATTCACGAAGGTACATTATTTTGATGAAACGTCATATCCTGAAATATATACTACACTAAGGACTATCAGAAATCAGCTGACCCACTACGACAATGCCTCTGAAATAGGCATTTCAGATCTAAGAAATCCATTCGAGAAACACTCGTTTATTAAAATTCACAACATCCTTGCTTACCTCTTTCACGACACCAATATCTTAATTAAGATATATCATAATAACGTCTTATATCCAACTCCAACCGAAATAAAGAAAATTCTTGCCAACAATCACGACATACCAATTGCAGGTCATCTCGGTTCTAACCGAATGTATAGTAGAATTAAAGAAAGATTTTACTGGAAAGGAATGCGTAGCGATATTGAATCCTATGTAAAACAATGCAAATCCTGCCAAGAGAATAAAGCTCTTAGGAAAATAAATCGTTCACCCATGCAGATAACCACCACATCAACAGAACCTTTCCAGAGAATATCCCTCGACGTCGTTGGTCCTCTTCCCGAAGCTGGTCCAGCGAAACTCAAGTATATCTTAACTATACAAGACGACCTTACAAAATTCTCCTCTGCATATCCAATCCGCAGTACAACAGCAGAAGAAACTTCCGAGTGTCTCCTTCATTATATATCTATTTTTGGCATCCCAAAAACAATACTTACCGACCAGGGCACTAACTTCACTGCAGATCTCTTTAAAAAGACTTGCGAGTTCCTGAAAATAAAAAACCTTTGGTCTTCTCCGTACCACCCGCAGACCCAAGGAGCTCTAGAGAGAAGTCACTCGACTCTCAAGGAATATCTTAAATCCTACATTAATGAAGAACAGACGAACTGGCCTCGTTACGTTTACACAGCCATGCTCGTCTACAATACAACCATACATTCCACTACACATTACACACCTTATGAATTAATATTTGGTACCAAACCATTTATTCCAAACTCTGTGTTCACCGAACCTACCGGTACGACATATCCAGATTATGTTCGTATGTTACAGAGTAGACTGAAATACTCTAAAGAAAAAGCCCTTGAATTTATAAGGAAATCTAAAGAATCTTCCAAAAGGTATTACGATACCCGTACCCGTCCGACTACCTACAAGGCCGGCGATTACGTTTACTTAAAAAACCATTTGCGACTACGCAAAGCACTTTCCCCTATTTGGAAAGGGCCATATAAGATTGTCAAAATAAATGGCAATAATACACTTACCTTACTCATTAACCGACGTCATGTCACCCATCACTTTGACCAAGTGAAACCCGCTGACGTCGCCGTAGATCTGTAAATAAATTAGATTAGTATTAAAGTTCACTTACCTTATGCTAGTAATACTATTAAGAGATTTCTTACCTTACTTTTAACACTAGTTATTAATTCCAGTCTTGTTCGAGGTCAATCCCCTCAAGACTTCGTCCAGCCGATTACTTCAAGCTCTGGGCTGTATTTCGATCATCTTGGTAAACTTAAAATTAATAATGTACAATTAAAAATATTGATTCCTATCGATATTTCACACTTTGAACCACACATACACAACATTGAATTTGCCTTAAAAACCTCTGAATATTTATGCAACCAAACTCGAATCATACAAGTTATGGCAGAATGCCACAACGTCTTACAACCATTGACAGCTCGTTTTCATGATTTGAACAAGGAATTTAACTCGATTTCACACTTGGTAGATAACCGAACCAAACGCGGCGCATGGTTCGGAGGTATAGGAACAGCTTTAAAACAAATATTTGGTACCCTTAACGAAGACGACGCAATTAGATACGACGAAGCTATAGACTCCTTACAGTACGGCGAAGATAAGTTGACTTCACTGATGAAAGAAAACATACTAGTTACAAGTTCTGTAATAACATGTTTTAATGATACCCTTAAGAAAATCATGTACAACGAAGCTAATTTAAACGAAGCTATTGACAAACTCTCTTTTAACATCGGAAACATTTCAGAAATTACAAATGGACTCCAATTAGCCAGCAACGTTAACGAAATTTTAAATGCATTAGAGACCTCTATACTTACTTTATCTTTTCAATTGGAAGACATAGTTAACGCTATTCTGTTTAGCGGTCAAAATTTGTTGCACCCGTCAATCATAACACCAACTCAACTATATAGAGAGCTTGCCAATAACTACCGACACATATCTAGTGACCTCGAACTCCCTGTTACATTAGACATTAATGCCGTACACTTTATTTTAAGTATTTCTAAGTTAGCGTGTTACTTCAAGAGCCACAAGTTAATGTTCATACTACAAGTGCCATTGGTAAACACTAAAGAATATATATTGTTCCATAGTATTGCATTGCCCATTCCACATAATGTTAGAGAATCTAATTCCTTTAGTTTAATTATTCCAAATTCTAGATATATAGCAATGACCAAAGACAAATCTCACTACTGTGTTTTAGATACCTTAGAACAGTGTAAAGTTATAAGACCTGGAGACTATATTTGTGATATTGAAAATGTGTATTCTACCGACGCAAAACTTACATGTGAAAGTGAACTACTAGCTAAAGTGCACAATCAAAAACCTGAACAATGTGAAACCAAAATTCTTTTTGGAAAACTGGACATTTGGAAACCGTTGATAAATAATAAATGGATTTACATACAATCCGACAGTAACAAAATTTCTATAGATTGTTTAAATTCAAATATGCTAGAAACAACTATACTAGGTACCGGAATACTACATATTCCAAACAGTTGTATTGGATATTGTAAGAGCACCACGTTAATACCAAAATTTAATGTGTTAAATATTACTTCACCTATAAACCATATGCCAAACTTTAATTTAATCAATGACTCATGTTGTAACTCGCTAAAACTAGATAGTTTAACGAATGATGTGCCCCCTATTCACTTAAATAACATAGACTTAGACGACATTAATAAAGAAAATAAAATAAAATTACAGTATCTCTTTAACGATTTAGAAAAGCTACAAACCCCTCATATAGTTAAATATGGGACACATTATTCTATTACTGTCGCTATTATTGTAATTTTTATATTATTATTTGTAAGTTACTTATGTTTTAAAAGATCTTGTAAATCCGGCAGCAACCAACCCTTCCAATTTAAACTTAACTTTAACAGAACACCACCCCAACCTACTCCAGAAATGATAGCCATGACTGACAGACACGACGCGGAAGAAAATACTCCCATACCCATTGCTTCACTCAGAACCAGGATTTAACAGAGACTTTGTTTAAATTTTACCCCAAAGTCTCCTCTTAAAGGGGGAGGTGTTATATCCATACTATGCTACCCTTAGTGCCGTGATACCATATTTTATGCTGACTCTCATTTATGACTCCCTCGCTCTGCTCGGTAGCTGAGCGACACTTCAGTCTGTATTGAACTCTCTTCTCGGGCGGTTGCTTAAGGATCCCAGTATCCTAATCTTTATATAAAGGCCTTCCTATTCTATTAAAGGTCCTTCAAAGTTTTAAGTGTTTTTTTAAAAACCTGTTTTCAAACCTTCGTATAACAGAACGCATGGGCGGCCCTACCCGCATGATCAGTCTTGAGGGACCCCAGCCATTCAATGTGATGGCCATTGAAGTCCCCCAGAAATACTAGGTCAGCGTTCGGCAACCGCACCTGCGCTTCATTAGCCGTCTCGCTGAGGTACTGGAAGAGCTTTGTTGTCTCAGAATCCCCTGTGTGGGATCGGTCGACGCACACGTAGATCTGGCTCATAGAGCCATTGTCTACGTGCAGCCAAAGGACGGAATTGGAGGGGTTCTCTAGGCAGCGCAACCGGCGGCAGCAAACATCCGCCCTATCGAACACGCACACCCCGGCTTTGTCTCGAAATTGTTCCTCGATGACATAGCCGGGGTAACACAGGTAAGACGTGTCGTCAGGGCGGCGTATTTGTGTCTCCGTGAGGAACATCACAGCGGGCCGTGCCGTCTCAAGGTGGTGGTGGACGGTATCGAGGTTCGCATGGAGTCCACGGACGTTAGTGAACTCCACCTCGAAATGTGAAGTTGTGGGGTTTCCTGGGGCCGCTATCGAACGTTTACGTTTTTTATGTTGCACTGCCATAATGTATATGAAGAAGAAGCGTGAAGACAGGGCGACATGTGGTGCAGAAGTAAGTGACAAAGCGCATGGGCTAGCTTTGTCTAGAACCGTGTGGTTAGGTCGGAGCCGACCCGCTGGACGGAAGGGCTCCCAAACCCCCCTGATGCAAGGCCGCCGCTACCCTACACCAGTTACCACCCGGAGCGGCGATCCCACATCAGGATTATGCGCAACATGTGGGGCAGCCTCCTGGGGTGGTTGGTCCCAGGCGGGCCCCATGACTGTGTTACGGGCGGCCGCGCCAACGCCGTTGCTAAGGGTCTCCCTGGCCGGCGAATCGACCCACACCACCCACACTAGACTCCACTTCGCCCCCACTGGTCCCATGCCTGCTGCACCATACATCGCCCCGGGCCCGGCGGTGCAGCTGCTGAACCCCTAACGCCGCAACCCAGCCTGGGCTGGGTTACTTGGGGGGCTTTAGCACAGTTGCACGGTGGTACCCCCCGCGGACCAACACTGTTGTACCACCTGGTACCCACGTAGGGGCCGAAGCCACTCCATAGGTACCGTAAATTAACGAGCCTCGTCCGTTGATCAGCAGGTGCGCCACTAGCAGGTGAGGTCGCTGGGGCCCTAAAGATGTTGGTAGAGCCCCTTTACACACAAAAATAGTTACGAAATAATACATGAAAAATATATATATTATTGGTAGTAAGAACATAATCACTTGGATACAAATGACGAAAATGATTACGCAACCAAAATTTTTACACAAAATGGAAAATGTTTGGGTTTTTGAACCGAGGCCTAAGTACCGAAAGACTTAAATATATATTGTCAACATTTTATATTGTTTCAGGCCTCTCATGGGTGTGCCGTTGTCATCACGCTTACGTAGACCGTCGGTGATAATAGCCAAGAGGTGTCTACCGGTCGCTCACCTCGAGATCTTGTTAGTGCTGTACTATGTACCCGTACATCTATCATTGTGATATCAGATATGACAACATTACTTACAATCACTTCTATATTCCCTAAAAGGAAGGCAGAGGTAAATTACACATCCGTTTGACCGTCTTCAGAAAAAGGAGGAAGTTCTCAATTCGACTGTACTTTTTTGTTTCAACTGGGTGAACTGATTTTTAAGTTTTTTCAATTTGGTCCCATGCTGACAAATATTTGGTCCCATTTCGGTAATTTGAAGTCGATTTTTGTGTCAATATTTGAAGTGTTTCTTGTGTCATAAGGTATTTATGTTGGTGTAGGTATTTAATATACTTTATACTTATTTACTTATAAAGTTAAGGAGTAATTAATACATTTGACAAAACAGCCATAATAAGTATCGCTATCCAACGTGGCAACACAGTCAACATTCTGGGAACCTTCCCAGTTGGAATGACGTGGAGGATTTTTTAAACGATATTTTGTAATGTAAATATTTTTAGTATATAATTTTGTATATTCTAATTCTTATTGTAAATAAATCTCGACGGAATAAATCTCATTATGCATTATTTAATTTCTATGTAATGGAAATTCCATTAAATTAAATAATGCAAAAAATTACATTTGACTGTACATGCTTATCTCAAGAACTACTGGTTCAATTGAACAATTTATATTTATTTTGAAAATATCAATTATCGAGAGAGGCTAGGTTATTGTCAACATCACGTTACGAGCAATAGAAAGGAAAAGGCATTAGGGGTTCGTGGTCTAGTGATGACCATTTCTTAAGACATTGAGACCCCTCCGTGCCTCGGAGAGCACGTTAAGCCGTCGGTCCTGGTTTTCATACGAACATCTATGGCAGTCATTAGGGGTAGTTGGAGCCCTAAATCAACATTCCAACCGGTCTAACTACAGTAATTCGATATCGCCCATGGGTTGTGGAGGTCAGATGGCAGTCACGGAAAATGTTGAAGTTCAGCCGAATCGCAGTTAGACTGGAAAGCCAACCTCTGAGTTAGAAAAATGCTCGGTGGATGATGATCAAAGTATAAAAGGCAACAATACTTAAAATATCCCAAAAGTGCAAAAAGCTTGCTCCCTATTGGGTGGGAAATAGGGGCAATTAACGCCTCTGTCTACCGGCTACCCCTTCGGGGATAAAGACGTGATTTTATGTGAGTTATACTCATGGAATGTACTTAGATATTATAGGTCATCGAGCTCGTCAAGTGCGTGAGGTAGCAACATAAAGAAAGTTCACAATATATTCACATAGCTTGCCAATTGGCAGTGTCTGCTTCTTGGAAATGAGAGCTATGACGTCACAATATTGCCTAGTTTTGGACTGGTATTGCGAACATTGATGGTTGGTGAGTTGGTCACTACGCACGTCATTGAAGTGGCTTTTGCCTAATCTGTATTTGGATGTATTTTCGGATTGAACACAGAAATAGATAAGTCGACTTTTTAACTCTGTAATATATTCTAGTGTGGGCCATTAATTAACCACAACGGTTTTTACATAGGTTCTGGCAGATATTGATTTGACTGCTTCGGCGTGATCGGTAGTGCATCGGCTCCGGAGTCTCGGGTCCGATTCCCGGGTCGAATAAATATTTGTGATCCACAAATGTTTATTTCGGAGTTTGGGTGTTTTCCATGCACATTATGTATGTATTCAACAATATTATAGATCACTTGTCTAGATCCCACATATCACAAGCTTATAGCTTAGTTTGGGCTAGATGACGTAGTGTAAAAATATTTATTATTTATTTAGATATATCCAAAGTGGTCGAGAAACGGCAACATGGTCGTGCTAGACCCTATTACATGGGGCCAGTAATTACTGGCGAAATGTAGTATATACTCGTATAAACATTCACCTTTTGATAAGGACAGGGTTTCGTGCTGTGTATTCCTATATTTCCTATATGGCTTTTACCATGAACTTAATTGATGATTAAAATGAGGTTTTAAGTATTTCAATGATCGAATAACTATTAACGTAGGGAACACAAAAACCAGAGGGCCTTAATTAATTTCGCCGAGTTAAATGTGCAATTATTATTGCACTGGCTGTTTCACGCGGAATTGCCCGTATGGTAAAGCTTTGTGGTTCCCAATAATGGGGAACTAATGTGTTCTCAATTATTGACAATTGACTTCTTATAACATCAACTATCTACCTGTGAGAGTCTCGTTATAACCGTTCCTGGTCAAACAGATAGGCACTTTTTTTGTAAGTGACGTATATTTTTAGGGTTCCGTAGAAAAGTTTCGAAACTCTAATAGTTCGTCATGTCCGTCCGTACGTCTGTACTCAGCTTTGCTCCCAAACGGTTAGCTAGATACATGCAATTTTACTACGCCGTAAAAGTTGTACAATAAAATTATGAAAATTTTTTTTAGGATACCTCCCTACATATAAAGTTCAGATGGTATTTTTTTCTCGCGTCTATACCATCGTGTGGGGTATCATTAGAAAGGTCTTTTAAATTCATTGTGAGGTTGTTAAAGTGATTTTTTGATTTAAGGATTCCGTTTCCGAGTTTATTAGCTTTGAAAAGCATATTTTTGCGAAAACAGGGCGTACCCCTCCCCCCCCTCCCCTTCTAAAATCTAAACGGCTGGCGTGAAGAACTTAAAAAAATTCAAGATGGTACCCATTTAATGAACTATAAAAGAAAACTATAACGGATGGTAGGACTTTGTTAGTTCAGGAGTTATAGAGGTTTTTATGAGTATCTACGGAACCCTATCTTATGCGTGGGCCGACACACACTTATTTTTGTTTGTAAGTAGGTAACGTATATTTATATAAAAGCTTAAATAATAATAAAAGCTGTATATTTAATTTGTAATAATTCCAAACAGACACTTAAATTTTGTTGAAGTAAATATATTAAGTAGATTTATTTTTGTTTCTTGAAAAGTCAACTGTGCCTACAGCCTTGATCGATAGCAAACAGGGCAAGATGGTACTTACACTTACCGCTATCATAATATCCAGTTTTAATCTGTTGACCTGCTGAAAGTCGGTGCGAAAACACGAGGCACCGACTTCAAGATCAGTGTGGATAATTTCAAATTTCTCATTGACTGAGCGAGCAAAGCGTCTACATTTCGAGACTGGATAATTTTGCTTTCATTCATTCGTCTGTCTGTATGTGTGCTCTGGGCTAACGGCCACGTTTTTTTATCCAATCTTCACGAAACTTGGCACAAGTGTTTCTTGATTTAAAACATTTTTTCATTGTGAGCTTTTTTTTAAATAGGGGCAAAAATTAGATATATACAGATAATGTTTTGATGTTTGCGAGGTCTACCGTTCGACGATAGAGGCGACACCTTGTTAAGTATATTCTTACCTATATATTTGATTATAACGCTGAAAAAAAAATTTTTTTCATACACGCATGGGAAGTATCGAATTTACGGGCGGCTTTATTTTTTGAATTTAGATCATAACAATTAATTCATTGAAGGCGTGATTTTTTAATTTGGAACACTACAAGTGTCCAGTAATGTTGTATGGAAATTCGAAATTGAAGGCGTGCTGGGTACATAAAGGCCGATTCACACATATCAGTGAAGCGACAGTTCCGACGCACTGCAACACTGTGAATCGACCTTAAAACACTCTTTGATTGGATATCTTTTTTCAAGTCTCTTTGTTTAGTACAATATTGCGTTCACGTGGCTGTACAGCCTATAGCCATAGGTAATGCATTTGTGAAATGGTGATTGTAATCCACCAGATTTTAGATCAAAAGCCAAATTGGCAATGGAAAACCTGGTTTCAACGCAGTCAAAAGAAAAATACGTTTATGTAGGTATATAATATTAAAAATATGTATTATTTCCCTGTATTCTTTTGAGAAAAGCGCCATATACTTATACCTCGGCGGAAATGGCAGTACCTGTCTCGTATTAGAATCAGTACATAATACAAACTTGTAATATCATATCCCCGAGGTGTAGGCAGATCGGCATTACACGTCCATAATTTGAAATTCTTAGTGATTCGTCACTCAAGAATGCCAAAATAACATAACGTCAACAGATGTAATGAATGATAAATAAATCATTAACATGGGCACCACGTATTAATTGCTGCTACGTGAATGTTAACAGTTTTCCTTAACAAAATAACATTACGTTATTCAAAGTTACAAGAACTTTGTAGGTTTTTCTCGCACTCATTGTGTGGGTAGTTTATACGCTTGCGGTGTCGGTTTTCCAAGAAAATGATAACTCTGTTAGTTCCGGAGTTATAGAGGTCATTATGGGTGACTACGGAACCCTAATTATATGCGTGGCCCGACACGCACTTGTCCAGTTTTAGTTTCTACTGTTTTATTAAGTCCTGTATTATCACTAGCGGCTTTGCCCCGTGATAAAAGTAGTCTAAAACCTTCCTCGAAAACTCCCTTGGTGAAACAGATGCGGCGGAGGACTTCGTTTTATAAATATAATAGCGTACGACCGCGGCTTCGCCCGCTTGACAAATTATAAAAGTAGTTAAGTACTAAAACTTTCAAATCAAATCGTTTATTGGCTAGAAACATAGTTGACATAGGTTTTCTTATCAGTCTAAGGTTCTTCATGTCTCACCGGATGGTTCACGGCAGGCTAATTTTTAAGTTTGAACACATGTTCACCAAATAATTTAATATAATATCTCACTCTATCCCTTGGCGAAGACTGCATTTCTAAGCACACATACGAAAAGAGACAGACGGCGCAAGCGACTTTTATTATAATGATTATGAAGTGAAGTGATACTTACTGATAAAAAAAAAAAAAAAAAAAAAATTATATATATACCTATATATATTTTTGGACATTTTCTCACAACGTCATCTAGCCCAAATTAAGCTAATAAAGCTTGTGGTATGGGATCTAGACGACTGATAAACCTACTTATATATTTCTAAATACATACATATTATACATAGAAAATACCCAAACTCCGAAACAAACATTTGTGGATCACACAAATAATTTGAATAGACCCGGAATCGAACCTGGGACCTCAGGGGCGGCAGTCGCATACTCATACCACTGAGCCACCGAGGCAGTCATAATAAGAATGATACAAAAAATATACCCACATGTAGATCCCAAGACAAGAAATGATCCGCCATCACCACTGTCCAAGTATTACCACTCACTCATTATTTTAAGAAAACATTAACTTAACATAAGAATTTGACTCGAAAACGCTTTGCAATTACTTGTACCGCAAAATTGCGAAGTTTATAATATATGTGGTGAATTTACACGGACATTGTGGCTCTAGAAGTGGCATTATATTTGTTATTAAATCAATTTTATATTTTTGTCTTTCGATGCAAATATTTTTCGAATCTATATTACTACTTACACTATAAGCATGATTGATGAACAATTGAACGTTGAAGGATTAATATATTAGATTATGTAGTAATTTAATGTACATTTTAGTAAGAATAAGCAATAATAATAAGCATAGTCCGAGACGCCCAGGACTTTAATTGGCTGTGCCATAGCAGCTGGCACGTAAGATTTTGTTGCCTTTCATCAACATCCCATCACAAAGCAACGGGTTACAATTTGTTTTTCAATATTACGATGTAGCTGAGCTACTTTTTATTAAACTCATTCGGCCATTTTGGACATAACCCATTATAAATGCTTACGTGGGACTAAAAATACTGGCAAATTGTGGGTGTGTAATGCACCTCTGCCTTCCTCTTCGGGGATATAGGCGTGATATGTGTGTGTATTTAATAAGCATTACTTTTTGTATGCCAATGGGCGGAACACAACAAACAACAGTTCTTAATCATAATTAAGTAGCATCTTTGTACCTCATGTTTTCACGAAATAAAGGAATTGATTGATTGAGAATAATTTTTCGGTAATTGAATACTTGATTCAAGTTCATTATTTTTCAATAAGCGATGCTTTACTTTGCACTCGAAGGAGTTGGGTAAAATATATTATTTTATGTAACTGTAGGTACTAGTTAAAATAAAGGATACTAGTTATACCAGCGAACTTTGTATAGCCTCAAATAAAAAAAAAATTAAAAATCGTATTGAATATATAAATTTTTTAGACAACGCCTTTTAAAGTAAAGTTATTAAAAAGAAAAAGAACCAAATGCAGTCCCCTTCGTGTACGAGATTATGATTCAGAGAGTTTGTTGTAGAAATAAGGCATAAACTAAGAAGAAATTGATGAATTTAGTGCCAGTTGAAAAGTACGGTAAAAGGTTAGAGGTTATAGAGGATTGGGATTTCTTTTGCTGTCGCCCTGTGTGAGTACAAAAATAATTAACAACATAGTAATATTATTGTTTGGACTCGAAATATGTATCATTATCGACCGTTTCACAACACATCGTACATCTTTAGTGTTGATTTTTCACTTCTATTCGTTACACATCTTGGACCCACTGTCAAGCCTACTGTGAGTGCTGAAACCTGCACGAATCTTGGAAAGAGTCAGTAAACCGCTCCAGATCAAATGAGATGGTCACTCGTGCCCCGGGGCTGTAGAGCACTCGACAACAGAAATTACACTGAAAAATTTAATTAAAATTAATACTGTGAATGATGACTGTGATGAACAGTTACTAAGCATTTGCAATAGGCATTTGGTAGCTCAATTTTCAATCGAAAATACATTAAAAATTCTATATAAAATGAACTATATAAAGCGTTTCGATTTATTTAATCTATACTACTATTATAAAGAGGAAATATTTATATTTTTGTGTGTATGTCAAAAATTCTTTCACCATTGGAATGCTACATTCACCCTGAGTAATATAGGCTACTTTTTATCTCGGTAATGTGTTCCCACGGGAACCGGGAACGAGTAAACTAAATCACGCGGGCGGAACTGCGGCGATCAGCTAGTCTATAATAAGTAGGTAGATCAAAGATTTGTTTTGTTTTTGTTTACTAAACCGATTTGGAAAATATTTTATCAATATAAAGGTACTTTACTAGCAAGTAAGCTCCCGAAGAGGCCACACAGGTGGACAAAGTCCGCCGGGCGCCACTGGCAATACCTTCTGATGCATACTAGAGACGGCATAGGCAATGGACGTAAGAGCGGCAGCGCTTGCGCGGACTAAAAAAAAAAATTAAAAAAAAACTAGCGAGTACACTAGATACATAACATGATTGAATAAATCATGTAACAATAAGAGCGGAACATAATATAATATGAAAAATATTTTAAATTCTGGAAAGAGTAAGCGAGAAAGCAATGATCAAATAATTGAATTAACAGACGATAAAGGCAATACAATTGAGGTAAATTCTTGTTGGAAAGATTTAAAATTAGTCATAATGAATTCGAGTTTCTCTAGTAAAAAAACTTAATAACTAAGCAGTCTTCATAATCTAACGGAGATATCATTTAACTATTTAAATTCCCAAGCAATAAAAAATACTTCTTTCTCGAAACAATAGTAAATCCCTGCGTTATACATATCTATCTTTCCTATCTTCAATTTACTTTATTTTCCCACGAAGAAAGTACATCTATGGTCTGTAATTACTCTGTACATTGCATTTTAATAATGTGTTTAGTGCGAAAGAAATTTTTCGTTCGCAAAATCAGTGGCGGAGTTGTTCCTTGGAGGTGGCCATTGATGCAAAATCAAAAACTGGTTCGCAACCGATACCCACGTTGAAACGCCCGTAGTCACTTATTAACTCCCTGTCAGGGGAGATACAGGTGTAATTTTAATACCCAATTTTATATTAAGTTTCATGCTGATTTATATTTTGATGATTTAATTCTATGAAAACATGATGGCTGTATTGTAAGTATTGTACTGTGCTGGTAAGATACTGCATGGGTGTGCCATTTTCTGTGTTGCTGGCCTCCTCTGAAAACCAGCGCTGGCAAATGTAGGTCTGCCCACATCAGCATAAGCTGAGAGGAGACCAAATTCCACGCAGATGTGGCGTGTACATTTGAAAGCTAAAAACTTGTTTCCTTGTATAAATAATTTACATATTGTTTAAACAATACAAATAATTATTTCCCCTCTCTGCAATATTTCTGATTTTAAATATATAAAAAAACTAGCATACAACCGACGGTATTTTTTTACTTTTACTTTCTCCCTGTTTATATGTTTAGTTATGTGAGATGCTTATAATCGCCATATCTGTATTTGCCAATTAAACATATTTTCTTTCTTTCTTTCTGTAAAAAAAGTTTTCGATAGAATCGGGAAAAATATGAAATTGTAAAAATATCATTATTATCTACAAATTAAAACAGAGATTACTGAAAAGAGAATGTACAAAAAAATTACCAATTCCATATAGAATAGTGGCCCCGTATATCCTCAATAACTACAGGAAAACCTGGTTGCAAACGGTGTCGTAGTTTCCCCGCGTTTAGAAACTTATTGCCTTATTTGCAAAATATGAATTAATTAACTGTTTAGTTAGCTACTAAGTATTACAATAAGGTCCATAATATTGTAATTTGGGAAAAGGTAGAACACCTAACCAGCAATTGCTACTTATAATTTTTATATACGTTTCGAGGGAGTTGGTATGCAGTCTACCTATTCCATAGCAGGAAGTCCCTTAGAATGATTCAAAAAGTTCCTATATCGGCTATTTACTGAATGTTGTCTAATAAATTTATATGTATATATTTTGGACCTTCTCACACAATGTCATCTAGCCCAACTTAAGCTAATATAAGCTTGTGTTATGGGATCTAGACAACTGATAAACATACGAGTAAACTCGTACTTAAATATTTCTAAATAGATACATCTTATACCTAAATAGAAAACACTCAAACTCCGGAACAAACATTTGTAGATCACACAAATATTTGATTCGACCCGGGGACCGAACCCGAGACTCCGGAGTCGAAAGTCGACGCACTACCGACCACGCCACCGAAGCAGTATTTAGGAGCATTTGTTTGTCCATTTACTCTACAATCTAAATTGTGCTGACAATTTTTTGATCGGAAGCACAGCACCGAATAATGCGGCAATCTTTGTGTGAGGTCTATGTCCAGAAGTGGGCGTCAACTAGGTGACTTGACGATGACGATCATGTCTGGAAATCACCCAAATTTTCAGTCAGTTGACAACTTGGAAGATATTATGTACTATCTGTGTCTTTCATCTTGGGAAAATGGAAAAAAGAACAGTAGAACCGTGTCCATTCGTTGATTATTGAAAGAAGTTCTTAAATTTTACCTACAGCAATGTAGGAACCTTGAGATTGCAACTGTACATGTCGCCATGGTAACAAAAATGTTAAAGAACTTCGAAAAATCTCGCTCATCGGCCTAACCCTTGCCATCTCACAACCAAGGGCTTTTTTGGTCAAATAATTGTGAACCAGTTCGTGGGTCCGTTGACCTCGGGCTGCCTCGGGCTGAGGTATTTGGGCTGATTTCGGCTCCAAAATCGCACGTCGTAACGTTGTTTTTGCTCAAACCATTATTATTATTAATTGGATCACTGCCATGTCCAATGATGGAAATCGTTAAGATTTCGTCAAATAAGAGTTGGGTTTAAGGGTTCCGTAGATTAAGGCTCTATCAATATTTTGGCGCCCAATAAATTCGACTTTGAGGTTCGGGTTGAGTGTGTTAAACGCAACTGTCTACTCCTGCAAGGACGAAGAAATGGTTTAATAAGTATAAAAACTTTATAAAAATACTTCATTATCATAAAGAAATTAATCCGTACGTATTTACATTTTTGACTTTTGTCATTACCTATTTTATTATTTTTGAATTTTATTTCCCATGAAGATATTACCAAAGAACATCGACAAAATATGTACAGTATTTTGTCAACAAATGCAAGTGGAACCCTAAAAAATGTATGCACCTTTATAGCTCGTATAAATCAAAGAGGAACAGCGCATATAACTGAATTGTGTTTTCAGTGTTCACTACAATTTAGCAGGATAAACTTGTCAATTTGTTCACCGGCAAAACGTGTTGGCCAATATAAATACGGTCACAACATACGTTATATGTTGATTTAACTTTGTCGGGTAATCAATCTGGAATACCTACCGCCACAGTAGACTATGGACACAGTGTAAAGTTGATGCAGTACGACAACGAAATATGAGGCAATGATACAAATCAAGAAATCGCTCGGATTTAATAAATGCAATACATTTAAATTAAGAACTATAATAATATCATCATCATTCAAGCGTTAAGCACGGGCCTCACAGAAAGCGGAGCGAATAGAATTTATCACCTGGTTTTCGCATAAGTTCCGCATCTTTTTGTTCAAAATAAACTACGTCATGTTTGACCTCACGCTTTTGAGCCGGTTACGTATGTAGCCCGCAATTGGCCCACTATCTAATGATCAAATCGTGTGCATTTACAATTTAATCGACTAAATTTTAATAGTTTGGTAGAGAATCTAGATTCTAACAGATCGATTTTCAATTATTTTTGTTGAATTGATTTCGTTATACAACTTGAAATTGTACGTCCGCGGGTGCTCTAAATTCTTCCAATTAAGTACTACAAGATTAAAAATGTATATGCAATTATTTATTTTACGAATAGTAGGTATCCCAAATGAATAGAACTGTCAGTTAAAGTAAAAACTCAAATGTGAATTTAGTATGACATCAGAGTGAAAGTTCCAATCTATACCGTAATAAAGAAGTGGTCAGTTACATTTAATTAAATTATGAAAAAATTTATGTGGAACTGTGGACATTAACTGACGAAAAAGATGTTTGTTTCTCTGTACGTATGTACAGATAAATCCAGCTTAGGGTAACATTTAGGCTTGTTCCATCAAAATTGGATAGCTCTACGTACCTATAATACCTATCCAATTTTGATGGAACAAACTTGTGTCTACATACAATACTATTCCGCGCGGATAGAGCTTTGAATAGATCACAAGATATAAATTTAAATTGTGTTCTATTAACAAAAAAGATTTAAATGAGTAGTCCTTCTGGTAATGTTGGTACTCTGTGACCCACGAATGTAAGGTTCCACGAAACAGGGCGGCATTCGCCTGCGTTCCGTTTATATTAGCTTAATGAGCCCAGTCTGGGCCGAATGCAACTTTTTACTTGCCTTTGCGCAGTAATAAAGACTAACAGCTACGGTACAAAATGTTCACATGCAGTATATTATGATTATTTTTATTACACTACAGTTTTGCACTTTACACGTGAGGATTATTAACTTATTTGGAGATTCGACGCAGTTTGATTTTATTTATTTTTAACTTTTTTGTACTGAGATTTTTGTTATTTTTTCGATAAACCGATAAAAACCTAGGTCTATGTTGAGATACATTGGATGGAAGATAAAGAGATCCTTAACCTGGGAGATCCATTCATTATTTAATATGCCATTGGTTCTAAAGATGAACCTACACGGTTTGAAAGTGAGGAAGTTCCTAGTTCATGGTTTTAATATTACTTAACGACTTAGTATTCTCAGTTCGTATTGTCAATCATAGTATTCCTAATAGGAATTATTAGAATATTAGGAAGAGTGAATAACGACTGCAGTTCAACCGCCAAACTATTCTTCCACATGTCTTGAACAAAATATATTGGGCTGACATTTGGTATGGCAGATTATCCTGAAATAATTTTATTTACAGGAATAGGGCTCCATGGAATACGAAAACCAGGAAAACGTATGGTTGAAGTAACCTTAATGGACAAAGTGAGGCTAGTGAGGATCAGCGTGATACAGGAATGTTGAAGATGTGCCAGAAGATAGAAAAAGGGATGCTTACAGGGTTGGATCACTTAGAGAGGAAGATATACGAGTACCTATACATATAAAGCCAGTGTAGATGGGTAGACTGGACAAGCTAGTAAAGGCCGAACTAAGCGAACGTACTTTAATCAGATCGAAGCTGTTTTGTCGAAAGTCCAGGTTAAGAGTAAAGTAAACCGTAATTGGAGAGCATAAACGAAAATTCCCATTTGAAAGTTGAAGAACCGAAACAAATAATGCCAATATTAAGCAAAAATCTAAAGTCTCTACCTATCCCAAACGGTAGATAAGTGATTGTATATAGGTATGCTTTTATTGACATGACACATTACCATTTTTTTATTTCACGAAAACATTTAATTTTTTTTTGTGTTTGATCTATTACCCTGAAGTAGAATGGGATAGTACCCAATTTTGGTTTATAAGCACTATTCAAATTCAGATCAGGATAAGCAGAATCACACGTTGTACATTCCTCAAGAGAAGAGACGAGAGAGAAGGAAACAGCCGCATGACAGCATTTTAAACAAAACAAAACATACCGCTTCTGCTGTCGTGATATTTTAATTCAAGTTACATATCTGTTATGCCGACTCCCCAGTGTGGGGTGTCCTTAAAGCGCCTCGCAGGTACTCCATTAGGCCCATATTATTTTGTCCGACGAAAAAGCTGTCCGAATTTTATTAAAAAGAGAAGTACCGATGCGAAAAAAACACTTTGAGTGGTCCGACATCGTTATTGCGGAGAGTAACGCAGGTTCGAGACTCAGTTGTGAACTATAATTTGCTAATACGCCTCTCAGAACTGTGTGAGGTTATTAACTGTTAGTTTGTTTTGGAAATACTGTTCCAAGATAAATGATTGAGACTTTTATGGAAGTGAATAATGTATTGTATAAATGGATCGGAGATATTTGATTATTAGTGGTGTGCGTCATAACTTGTTATTAAATTTACTTTTGGTATATTAATAATCTCTTTACATTAAAATAATTAACTCTGGGGTGTCTTAATCTGGATAGCTTAAGATGTAATTTAATTTGATGACGAGATGATGTTAGAATATATTTTAGGACTAGGCAAACCCATATCAAAGAAATATTGGTTCTAACCAGAGAATCAAACGCGTACAAATTTAAGTTAAACACCAAATCTAATAAACTATACAAAGTGCTAAGAAACTTTATCAACATCTCAGAAGGCTTTGATGGCAAAAGTACATAGTACCCGGCAACGGCAATAGATTTGCCGCCTGCATAATGAGCGCCTCTGTCTACCTCTTCGGAGATAAAGACGACATTGTATGTGAATCAAATATCATCAATCAACTTGAAGAGATATGGAACAACTTTTCATGACCAACTCACGTCCAAAGCTACAAATTTACAAACACTCTCTAACACAAAAACACTGAGTTCACAATTAGAGACATTCCACCCGGACCGGGCCGGTCACGACAATCGTTTCCGGTTCAAATAGTCAACATATTCCGATCACTCAAACCGGTTCATTCAAAACCTAACGGACGTCTAGATTCTTTGCAGTATATCTGGTTCGCCTTTCTAAGAAATCATTACGAACCAATTAAGATCTTAGCTATCATCAATTAAAGTACACAATGGTGAAACAGATGATGCGGCTTTCTTGTACGTTTCATCAATGTATGACATGTAATGATTGATAGGAGCGAAAGCGATCAAAGATTTCTATACATAAAATGAATTTGCTCTGATGAATTTTATAGCTCCAGGACAGGTATAGGTAGGCACAAAATTAAACCGTGTGAATATAAAAAAGGTTTTATAATCAACAGCCATTAGAAAAAAACAACCTGTTAATTTAACAGTTTTGAAGATAATAAACGTACCTACGTCATTTTCCTCTGAAAGAGTATATGAGTAGAGGGAATATAAGCATAAATATATAGTAGATAAGTCGAAAGCATCGATTTCCTAGGAATGCCGACTTTTTTTATCGTTCAAACGTCTATTGCCGAGCGTCTCTGGTTAGCAAAAGGAAGTATTTCCAGTGGCGCACGGCAGCGGAATTTGGCCACACGTGTGGCCTCTGTCTGGGTGTGGGTCGGGTTTTATCCCGTATCGTTGGGGTAGGATTTTATCCCGCGTCAGTGAGTGAATCCTTCTAGCCTGCTTGACTTGCTGCAGGACGGTGGGTGGCTAGCCCGCCGTCCTCGGCCGTCTCGTTCACAAGTATGACCTGCTCGCAGAAGGACACGGTCACGTTCCACCTGCTTCCGCTGGAGACTATGACTTGAAACATGATCTCCAGCGAGAGGGTATCCACGCCGAGGTAAGAGGTGCCCTCTTAATACAGTCGAAATGCAGCATTCCACGCGACGGGCGACCGTTAGTATGTATATAAAAATATACAATTTCCTGTTTAATCCTAATGGTATGAATTCTACCCGTATTACCATACGTTAGCATATTAATTTTATAGTGGGTAAGCAGAAGTAAAGGTTAAGTAGTGTTTTAGTTTTAGATTAGTTTTTGTAATACAAAAAATGTGTCTGTTTCGGTATGATAATCGGGTTGTTTTGCACCATTTGATGTGATATTAAATTCATACTTCTTTTAAACCGAATTCAAAATTAAATGAGGAGCTTCTCAATTCGACTGGATTTTTTATGTTTGTTCGACTGAGTGAACCGAATTTGCTTCTGAATTTTAAGGCTACAAATTTAGCGTGTGATCCCATTACAATTTGGTCCCATTCCGACAATTATTTGGTCCCATTGCGGCAATTTGAAGTGGATTTTTAACTGACTTAAAAAAGGAGGAGGTCCATTACTCGACTGTAAAATTGAATTGTTCTTTAATTATACGAGTAGAATCCATTAGAAATCGAAATCGATAGAAATCCATTGAGGAAATAGATAATTCAAATAGGTCCTACAAAATACTTCAATATTTTATACAATGTCATAAAATGCGAGGTTATGATAAAATCAAGTTTACATTTTGTCGTCATTAAATTTTAGCGGGTTAAGTCGTGGGTTTCTGCTAGACAGTTAATTGAATTTATATACGTGTTAACTACATTCGATTAAGAAGAACGTTCGGATAATAATGATTAAGAATATTGTAACTTTCTAAGAAAACATTATGAAATTGAAATTGTGCATACATTGTCTCGAAGCTTTACAAATATGGTTAAGTTTTCCAACAACCAATAGAATTGTTTAGTTATGTTCGTCAGTGATGCGTAAAATACATTAGTTAGGAGGAGGCCATCGACTTACCATGTTACAATGTTGCATGCTTCCATACTGTGTTGCCAAGTCTAATTTGATGTTGATTCAAAATTCTATATTTGAATTCATTACACGAATGATATTATGCATCCGAATTAAATGCATTAGTGACAGTTTGTCACTACATTATGCACCGTCGTACTGGGCTTATTTTAATGATAATTTTAGGTTATGTTTTAAAGCGGGAGCAGTAACAAAATTAAACGAGTTACAAGCATTAGCCAACGAAATATTAGAAACTACGGGAAGCTAGCGTCTTTTCGCGGTCCTGTTTTAGCCAGAGCCTCGTTTATTGATCGGCATGTGTATCATTTGCAGGTGTAGTTGGCTTGGGACGAATATAATAATATGCTAATAGGCATAATATGATAATAGCTGATAGGGTTTATCCTATCGAGGGCGTACCCTGCACATTTGTGTCAAGTTTTGTTGAGATCGGGTTAAAAATGTGGAAGCTAACCTTACACTCACTCACACTGACTCAAGACCAGCTGCAATCAACTCAGCATGGTCAATGACCACTAAAATGGTGTTGAACTTCATGTCATGTGACATTTTTTTAGATTTTATGAAAAAACTTTCGAAAACTAAAATATATAGCCAATTTTTGCCATATTTTTAACTTGTTTTTGTATAAATCGTTCACACGCAGAAGGTATTTCCAGTGGGGCCCTGTGGAAAGTCACACCTCTGGCCCAATTTTATGATTGAACTTAAGTTTCATATGTATAGGTGTCACGCCTCTCATGTTCACCATGTCCTTCTCACGGTTCCTCATCACATGCCAGCCAATTATAATCTAAAACATGTTTGACAGAAATCGATGCGTATCACCATGACACAGACGACTGACTCCCAACTTGTACTATCTGTGATGACTTGTGATGTGCGAACGGTACTTCTAGTAACAAAAAAACATATACTGAGTCATATTTACATTGAAGTTTGTTCGGCCGGGATTACGGTGGGACCAGTAAAAAAATATTTTGTTAAAGTACTTGTCAAAAACCAGATGTTTTTTTTATGTCGGATGACGAATTTCTAACGCAATGCACACACACATATTTCTTACTGAACTTTGCCGATAAAATATTACTATAACAGATAAAATATTACTATTATAGTAAAGATTTCCCATCCCATAGGTATGAAGGAACCCATTCCTATAAGGATGGGTCGTGTTTACGCAACCTTATATTACGACAATTTCTCTAGCTTTTGACCCGACTGCGTCAGCAAGGGTTATGTGTTTCGCGAGTATATGATGTTTGTATGTATGTTTCTTTGTTCCTCTCTACAGGCCTAATGGCTGGATGGATTTCGACGAATGGGGTCTCAAATAAAGGTAAATATCTTCCGAGTGTCACTGGGTATATAAAATGTGAATAAAAAGTATACCTTGGCTTTTTGGCGTAAAAATGTACGTAGTCAAAAAAAAAGTTTTGTAGTGGTGTATCAAAATGAAGAGGTTTCAAAGAGGATTTTAGAAACATATTTTAATTATATGTTTTAATGTAAGTTGGTATGCGATATCGTATTACAAAAGTATGAAACTAAAAAGCTGTAAATAAAAATAAACTAGTGGTTCTGTGAACCGTAGACTTCGGGAGCGGCTTTGTTTATTCTTAAATTGTATTTATTTGCATGACTTTTGATTTTATTTATATGGGTTACTATGGTTACGGATTGCATTCTTGACAGACCGTAGACTTTGGGAGCTTTGTTTAGAACATTTATTTTTCAATTTTCTTTATTACTCTTTCATTTTTCATCCAATCCAAAAAATATCATTCAAATGTTATTCATTGTAAGCAAGGAGTGTGTGTGTAAAGTTTCATGAAAATCGGTTGATAAATACGGCCGCAAACATGATCTGAAGGAACCCGTAGATGTAGACATGTAGAGGTACAGACGAAAGAAATTCTCCCCAGTCTGCAAGTTGAAAAGAGACTTCGGTCGCTTCGGTCCCTCAGTCAATAATAAAACAATAAATAAACTAAAAATATCCAAGATTTGTAAACCCGAATAAACTTACAAACAATAAATAAACCCGACTGCACATATCCAGATTTTAACTATAAGCAGGCGAGACTCACTTTGTATCTAGGTTTGAACTGATATTATTGGATGTTTAAGTGTTTAATTATTTATTTTTGTTACGTACAAATCTTTGATATAATGTACCTAGATTAACGGAATTCGACACAGCGTCTATCCGTAGACGCACCTAGGGTGTACCAGTACCGGCGGTGGATTAAATTCAGATTTGATGCAGTCGTTCTAGGAACTGTAGAATAGAGAATGGAAGGAATAATAAATACTGCACAACTGACAAAAGCTTAGCTTTTAAGTTGAGATCAAGAAGCAGCAGTGGGTAGCCTGTAAGAGAAGATCCTGAAACAAAACTCAAGACCACTATTTTTCAATTGCCAGTAATTAGAGTCATTACATTAATCATACGAGTGACAGAAAATCTTACGATTTTTACAATCCTACGGTGACATAGATAACAAATGATTCGATAGGTATTTTAATGAATATTAGAATAGTCAATACACAAATCAACATAAAAGTACAGAAATATCTATTAATCTATTAGATAAAATCTTCCGGCGTGGAGGAATGGCTGTCTGCGCTTTGGTCCACTGCACGCAGTCAATGTGTGCCTATACGATATGATTGAGGACGCATTAAATGGTAAACATACCGTTGCCAATAAAAGTTACATAATTTGTATCGATAGCAAAAACTAATTAATCTATTTATTTAAATAACAATCTAAAAAGTCTAGGCTTCGTCAGCTGTAATATCACCACAGGGAATTCTTCCGCTCATTAGGTCGCGGAATTAGAAAAAGGGGAATTATAAAACGATCGAATAATATTCTATCCGTGCGACCACATTACTAAGTGAGCGACAAGAAATACAGAGTGAGCGACTAGAAATACAGGGAGGGTTAATTTCTTCTTTAAACAAAATGGGTAGGTTAGGTTAAAATTGTAGCCTCCTACGCACGAGCCGAACGAGCGAAGCGAGCGGTGCCGCGGCAGCGGCCGGCGAGTGCCAGAAACGACTTGCATCGCTCAAATGTTATGAGTCGCCCACTTAGTATAGTCAGTCGCTCACTTAGTCATTTCTCGTCACTCGCAGTCAGTCGCTCACTCTGTTGCTACTAGGTCTCGGACTCGGTCATTTAATAGATTTTGAAATTTAATTATTGTTTTTGTATTTTTGCTGTCTGTACTTCGCTTATTGAACTTCTTATCCGGGCTGAAACGCTTCATTAGTTTACTAGCTTAATATTCAAGAGATTCAAATATATACCGCCATTCTAAGATTACACATGAATACTTAGCACATGTTATTTAGTTTTTTCTACGTCTCGTTTTTATTCTTTGTCGGTGTGCATTCATTATGAGTTATTTTACTTGATCTCTTGTAAGTTAATTTTAGTTTCTATAAGACGATTGAGATTCTGCGACACAAAGCCAATTCTGTAAACTTGGATCAGGGTTAACAATAATATTATATTATATTGACAAACAAAGAAAATAAATGTACCTAATCAAAACTGTCATTTAGATGCAACAGAAATACATCATCTATGAAAATTTCAACTTTCTAACTATCACGGTTCACGAGATACAGCGCAAGACAGACAGACGGACGGACTGCGAAGTCTCAGTAATGGGTTCCCGTTTTAACCTTTGGGTACGGAACCCTAAAATTGAAAGGATATGTTAAAAAGAACAAAAAGAAAATCAATCTCCACTCAAGTTCGACAATGTTTTAATTTAATGATCTACTACCTATTGGTTCCAATAAAAAAAAATGTTTTGCTTTAGATAGCTTATTTACTGAGGAGCGCGAAAGTTTAAAAAAAAAACCAAAAAAATAGTGTGTGTGTCAGCTCCGACGCACGACTGGAGTTTACTCCTTAAGTACGAGTATCTAACCATAACAAATTAGAAAGTTGCGCACTAGAGGTGATCACCAAAAACGTGACACGATTTTCGTTACTTGTTAGTAGGTTTTACCCCTCGGATTTTTCTCATACCGGGCGCCTTATATATGAAAATCGATTCTTAAGGAGTAAACTCCAATAAACTCCAATAAACTCCAAAATATTAGAGCTAAATAAGCTTAATCTACAAAGAATAGCATTGGAGTAGAAAGGAAAGTTCTTCTGGTTAATAACTCGGTGTCGTATCGTTTGCTTTTATATATTTTTTTATCAATTGTATCACTAATGGTTGCTGATTGGACACTATACATATACATGCGGTACTGACATGAGGTCGTACTGTGGTATTCCATTCCAACAACGAGATACCTTTTAATCAAAAAACAGATTTGACGTTCGACTACCGTTCATAAGCAACACAAAATGAATGAAACGGAGAATAATAATTTTTCGTAAAATATCCACCTATCATTAAAATAAGTGATTGCATATTATTGATAACGACCGCAAAATCGATTGGAGTCGAAACAAGCGGGCGTCCGTTGCCATAGCAACGCAACCGGACCAAATATTTCGCCGGCCGCATGAGCTCGATACCATCGCCGCGGTGCAACCTACTTTATTTTAAAATTCGACGTTGCATTCCAGTGCCTCTTAACGCACTTACGTTTTGTGCAAAAACTTTCGAATTGTAAAAATTTACTGTTCTCTTTCTTTCCTATCGTTGTGAGAGTGGGATAGAAGATAGAACTGTATGCTCCAGATAATTGATTTAAAGCTGTCATAAACTTAATTAAAAACAAATTATGGTCAATTATAAGTTTTATTTTTCTGGCTAAATTATAGTATACGAACTCTCCTATGTAAGCGACACAATGTTATACAGTATTGTAAAAAGAGAAAGCAGGTAGCATGAATAAAGACATTAAACATGATATTATTTTGGTAATAATATGATTTATTGTTTTACGTTTACAAGATTGACTGGCAGGATTTATTGGAACAGAACTTTTAGGAATAAGCACCTCTTTTGAAACTGATTAGTACTCGTATATTCCATATTCACATACACGCAGCCAAGTTTCTATCCCTGATAGGGTAATTTTATTTTTCTAACCATTTTGAAGAAGATGGTTACATTTTCAACACGGCACTGGACATCATCAGCGAGCGTTTCTGCAGGCTCATTATTTAGTCATAATAGTCGATTATAATAACTAAAGCAGCTCTGTGTGGGCTGATCGCCTGCAGGTTCAGATTATATTCGATCGATTTTCAACCTTATCCACCGATCGAACGAACTTAGACTGGGACCGTTAGTGTGTTCAGTTCCTTTAAAGCCAAAGCCATCGTCACTCACCTGCAAAAGGTTTACTTTCTGGTGAAATGTGGGCATGGTCCCACGTAATAGAGGGTAAGCCTATTGCCGTCATCCGTAACTATAGAAAATTCCATAAACACTGTAACTCAAAACAAAATTCCTAAATCTCTGCAGTCCAAGCAGTCTTTATTGGGGAGGCTTTCGATTATGAGCATGTGACAGAAGCTATAGTACATATACATATTATTATACATGATGAAGACTGTGTGTTTGTTCATCATGTATCACCCTCTAAGTTGTTTCATTGACTATTCCGTAGTATAATTATAGAAAATGTTTGGCACAGTCACAAAGTTGGTCCCTTTCTTAAATTCCTTATACATATGTCCACAAATAGCTGAACTCCTCAAGAGATGAGATCAGTTAAGAGTTTGTGTAATAGCAGCGGAGTTCTTTCACCCGGGCCCGTGGGTGGCTCCTACTTTAGACTATTGCAACTACACACGCTATAGACTTGGGATAAAATTCAGCCACGTCTAGTAAGCATTCATTTGAACTAAAAATAAATACAGCTCAAGAGTTTATTTGTTTGAACGGAAATCTCAGAAATAAATTGAAAAACTCTTGTCGAATATTCTATTTGTTGCGATCTATGACCCAAAGGAACAGAGCAGTGATGAAAAATGTTGCAAAAAATGGGCAAGGTATCTATAAATCCTTCCGTTGGATGCATTGTGATGTGCAAAAATTTTGTACCAAGCATAAAGCGACAATCATGAGGAGCGTTCTACGAACTGACCAAGACACCACTTCTAAATTATAGTAATTCATAATTATAAGTGACATACATTGCTGTTATTTAATCGTTTAATAATTATGTTAACTAAAACAATTATGTTATAGGTAATTGTTTGTTTTTTTTCTTTTTTTAACTCGATGTGAATTTGAATAATGTAGCAAAATAGTTGTTTTCACGAAACTCTTTCGTGTTTATTACGGGAAACAGCATTAGAGGTTTTTTTTTTCATAAATTCACACAGTTTATAATAATGGGGTTATTCTAAAATTTTATCCAAAACATTATCTAAGTATGTGTATACAGGACCCCCAGTGAGTTAATGTTGATTGTTGACGTGACATTGTCCAGATTTGCAATAAGATTTTTTACAAAACTGTGACAAACTGGTATTATTTAGAAATAAGATTGAAAGTGAAGTTTATTTCCCGGCTTTTTCAAAATAAAATCCTTTTATCCAAAAGAAAAGTATCGTATGTTATACATCTTATAACATTAGCTATCTGCCAATCAGTCATCCTATTAGAGTTGGTCCAGTTATTTCCGAGGTTAACTGGAACATTAATACTTGATGAAAGCTTGCAAATCTGTCGAAATATCATAAACTCGCAACAACAGTATAACCATGAAAAATATCCCATTAACTCCAATTAAAAGTTATATGAAATCAGTCAGGTTGTGTTACTACATCAATAAATTACAGGAATAATTGAATTTAATGTTTCTTTATCTATTTACTGGTTCATTAATTTGTCATATGTCTTCAGTTTTTGTAGTCACCCAACCCAGGAACATTTCCTAATCCGTGTCGCTAACGACGTGACGGAGCAACACGAACGTTGCTCTCAGAGAACTATCGGAGACACAGAAATACCCTGTCCATCACCACTTGCTACTGGCATGTATGAAATTAGTTACTGCTGGGAGATGTTACAGATTTTTTTTCATATTTTACTTTTGTCCGATAAGTACTAATGGTCACCAATATGGTCGAATAGTTGACGTCACGAACATTTAAAACATTATTTGGACTCTTTGACCCCATTTGCTCCCCAATCAAAAGAAGCTTCCTACGAAGAAAAAAATTTAAATGAGAAAATGTGACCGGCTAGCCCGGAACACAATACTATAAGCAAAATTGTCCAACCTCGAATTGTAGATGCTTCGGTCTTTCGGTCAATTATAAACTGTGTCACTCTATGAACTTTGAATAGAATATGTCTTTAAAGTCTAAGCCTGTGCGAACGACGTGGATCTCAGAGATGTTGAAAGGGCTCCATAGCAACCATCTCTATTTTCTATCCGTATTGGTATTAATGTCAGTAATTATTTTTCTTGGAATCCGATTATACCAAGGTTAATGTTGCCTGAAACTAAGCTTAGTCTATTTGTGAAAACCTCAAGAAAATCTGTTTAAAGCCGGATATTAGTTTAGAAACAATATTTTATGTTTACTTGTTGCTCCATCACGGTTTAGCAACGAACGGAGTTGACTGCAGCTTGGTACAAGACGAGGAAAGAGAGAAACCAGGAACAAGCTATGTGAGAGCTTGAGAAATAGTTCTGTACTTCATCAAACTAAGAGTTTGCCTATTTTTCGATGGACTATTTAGTGGATTACTAGTTTTTTGGCCAATCGTAAAAACAGCGCAGTAGAAAAGTGTGTAGATACCTATGTGGTTATAATAGCAGACTCGACCCCCAGACCTTAGACAGTAATTATTAGTCTGCTTCGATGGCGTAGTGGGGAGTCGTATGCACTTCGGTGCCTGATGTGAATGGATCTCATAGAAGATCGATTCATTTAAAATACAGATCGATCCGTCAATGCAGTTATGATCCCGTTCAATTCAGTTATGACGCAGTTT
Organism: Nudaria mundana; assembly: GCA_963556515.1. Taxonomy (NCBI): domain Eukaryota; kingdom Metazoa; phylum Arthropoda; class Insecta; order Lepidoptera; family Erebidae; genus Nudaria; species Nudaria mundana. Next base: position 2,512,613 of record OY748304.1, on the reverse strand, counting down.
AATTCAGTTATGATCCAGTTCAATTCATTTATGATCCAGTTCAATTCAGTTATGATTCAAGTCGATCAAAACATATACCTAGGTATATGTTTTGATCCCCACCCCCTATCCGGATGCCGACGAAACTAAATATTTAGAGATATCTCTAAATATGCTTGTACCATAGTTAGGGTTTTTTCTGTGTCATCTCATTATGTACTAACGAATCTAAACTCTGCCAATTTGAGACTAGATCGTGTTAAATTCTTCTGTAAAATTATATTTATTTAGGTAAATATTAGCCGTTAGCAACTCATGAGCGCTTCATCTGGCTACAAAAAATACAATAACAAATTCTTAGTATTTTTTCTTTCCTTTTTTTTTCAGTTCCGCGGCCCATGGCCGCGTCTGCTCTAACGTCCGTTGCCGGGCGTCTCTGGTTACAAGCAGAACGTATTTCCAGTGGCGCCCGGAGGAATTCTTATAGTCTACGATAGTTCAAGTCATTAAAGGACGGTTGGTAATTTAGTTACCGTCGCGTCACCTTTTTTTTTTTTTTTTTTTATTCCGCGGCCGCTCTAACGTCCGTTGCCGGGCGTCTCTGGTTACTAGCAAAGGGTATGTCCAGTGGCGCCCGGCGGACTTTGACCACCCCTGTGGTCTCTGCTGGTGTTGGGTCGGGACGAGAATCCCGCGTCGTTGGGGTCGGGTTTTATCCCGCGTCAGTGAGTGAATCTGGTTGCGTGCTATGGGGCAAAGGCCCCGCAGCACGCAACCCTTCTAGTCTGCTTCTGTAAGGACGGTGGGTAGCGATCTCGCCGTCCTCAGGCCCCGATCATGGAGGTCGATAGTCATGGGCGTAGGCGCGGAGTCTGGGGCGCCCTGGCCGCCGACTATGGAACTCGGCGGGGAGGGTACGCTCCCTCTCCCTCCCGGCCGCCTCCTTCGCGACCATGACTTGCTCGCAGAAGGACACGGCCGCGTTCCACCTACTCCCGCTGGATACCATGGCTTGATGAAGCATGGTCCCCAGCGAGAGGGTATCCACGCCCAGACCCACTACGAGGTCCCGGCGCTGACTCGCCCACGCTGAGCATTCCACCAACGTGTGGAGTGCGGTGTCGTCGTCGGAAACCTCGCAGTGTTGACACCGGGGTATGACCTCACGATGCATGCGAAACAGATAGCTACCGAAGCATCCATGCCCGGCAATGATCTGCGTCGCACGGTACGTGAGGTCACCATGCTGCCTCTGCAGCCAATCGTCCATGATCGGTCTCACCGCCGCGATGATGGTGGCACCCCACTTGCCGTCGCGTCACCTGTAATAATAACATCTAGCTTCTCAAATAATTATTTTAGAAGGAATGTCATTTCCATAAATTATGTTATATTATGTATATGCTACCGCGGACATTTTTTTAAAACTTGTAAAGAGGAACAATTCTTTAGAACATTATTTTAACATAACCTTAACCGTTTGGCCAGCGCACGCAACGAAAGTCTTTAAAGAAATATTTTTTCCCCGTTTATGAAACACATTTCACTGCTGGTCTGCTCCTATTAATTGTAGCGTGATGTTATATAGCCTATAGCCTTCCTCGATAAATGTACTTCTCAACAAGAAACTATTTTTTCAAATCGAACTTGTACTTCCTGAGATTAGCGCGTTCAAACAAACAAACAAACGAACTCTTCAGCTTTGTAATATTAGTAAAGATTAGTATAAATATGTAGTTACATATGTCATGAGTCCGCTTCTATTGGAATGAAATGAAATTAAATGATTTATTTATTTGTATAGGTCACTAAATGGCTCTTACAAACGTCAGTACTAGTACGGTGTCTTGCGCGGTGCTTCGCGCCGCACCACGCCATAGGTTTTGGCCTATAATTTTTGACCCCTTAGGGCTAGGTCAAATTTTCGACTTGCCTCCAGATCGAGGGCTATCCATAGAGGAGTCAACCATCATTGGAGCATAAGCAGTTCTCGAGAGCTAAGGGGGGGGACAAAAATTACATTCACCATTTGTATAATAGAAGATTAGCATGGTGTTGTATAACGTGCTAAATGTTCGAGGTCTAAGTCTTTGTTATCTGCTCGCGGATGGTGTACCTTCTGATTGTCAGAAGAAGTTCACGCCAATATTTCCAATAAAAACTGACAATAGGCAAAATAGAGCGTATTAAATGCCTCTGACTGCCCTTCGGGGATATGCCGGGGTGGAACCGTTCTTACCAGTTTTAGTCAAAATTTTAAAATACACATCATAAACTGACACAGCAACCGACTTCAAATTACCGAAATGGGACCAAATAGTTGTCGAAATGGGACCAAATTGAAATGGTACCACTTGGGAAGTAGTTAGCTTTCAATAAAAAAAATTAATATCGGTTTAAAGATATGAGGTAACAAACATTAATAAAAAACATACAGCCGAATTGAGAACCTCCTACTTTTTTGGAAGTCGGTTTAAAAGCACTTTAATTTAAATATATATTATCATTGACTCATAGACCAAAACAAATATCAAGGAGTTATTTATATATCCTTATAACGGTCAAGTTGGAGGAAAACCGCTTACTAAACTAATCTATAATAATTGCAAATGTTGAGCGGAGTAAATGTTTTTATTACATATGAGAATCAGAATCACAGAATCACAAGAACACTTAAATGATTTAATCGAATGAAAAAAACATCTATTTTCATTGTTGACGCACGTGTTTCCATGGCAACCATTTAATCATCTGGTTTTTCGGTAATTATTCCTCCGTGGTCAGCTCTATTTTCATGATTTCAGATATATGCACTCCCGGGTATGATGTCGACCAGCATGCCAAATTTGGTCAAAATCGGTCGAGCCGTTTCGGAGGAGCAGAGACACAAACGATTTACACTTGTCGCCTAAGATTGAGATCCGCTTCGCTCCGAATGCTGAACTTAGTTTTTTTTTAATCAATTTTAAACCGACGTCATAAAAGAAGGTTTTCAAATCTACTGTATATTTCTTATGTTTGTTATCTCATATTTTTGGACTGGTTGAACCGATTTTGATTTTTTTAAATTGAAAGCTATATAACTACTTCCCAAGTGGTCCCATTTCAATTTGGTCCCATTTCGACAACTATTTGGTCCCATTTCGGTAATATGAAGATTTAACGAACCACCTGATCAATACTTCTTAGGAGCGGAAAGCTACACCTTTTAATTATTATTATACAGTAAATACTAGTTATATCTATCAAATGCGTTCTTCAAGTCAAAATATGTTGCATCAAGTTGGCTACCTAACATCATATGGGTAAGATTAATCAATAGACATAATATGATTGGTTAGTGTTAAGAGAGATAGACGGACACCATGCTGGGAGTTATTTAAGTTAATGTTGGGATGAAATGAGATATGCTCAGTTAAGATACGTTCAAACAATTTACCGACCGCACAGCAATCCTAATTGCTGGTAAAGTTTAAATATATTGCTACATATGAGAGAAGATAATAAATAAAAGTGAAATAAAATATAGATAAGCTATGAGAACTGTCGGTGTTGGTGGCTGAGTTGGTTAGAGTACTCTCCGTGCTGGTGTAGGGTAACTGACGCTAAGTACCTATAGCATGATGTTACTCAAGCACCATTTAGCATTAAGTCTAGGAATAAAATATTTTTTGAAATTGGTCTACAATGTTTTGAGTTAATTTGTTGTATAATATAATACGAAGGGATAAATTTAAATGCACAGAAAAAAAATATCGCTCCTCAGTTTGTAAGCATCAGATAAACATTTTTTACAGCAAATATGTTTTTTTCTGCAAATAAACCAATTGTTTAACAATACTAGTACTAGAAATAATTCAAAAATATATTTCAATTATTGTGTAAAAAATATATTTACATACATATGGTAACGCCTCTTTCCCATGGGGGTAGGCAGAGACTATGGAATTCCACTTGCTACGATCCTGGCATACTTCTTTCGCTTCTTCCATTTTCATAACTATCTTCAAGCACGCTCTCCGGTTATGGGTACTCTTGACCTGGCCTTTGGTCAAAACATCTCCGATTTGGTCGAAGTACGTTCACCTAGGTCGACCCTTACCTGCCTGTCTATTCAAGCCCACCTTATGTATCTGTTTCGTCAATCTTCATTCATCCATCCTTTCTACGTAGAAAGGATGGATGAAAGAAAGAAGATGAAAGAAGATGAAAGGGATGCTTAGATGGTTCGGGCACGTGCCCGAACCATCTAAGCATCCCTTTTTCTATCTTACTCACTACATCTTCTGATACACCGCAACGTTTCGTATCACGTATCACGTTGCATTCAAGTTGGCGAAGCCGGCTAGTTATAATAAGTATTTGTATCAGTTATGTAGTTGTAATTCAATTTTGCGGCTTAATTGTCTGAAAATATCTTATGTTGTTCCATGGGAATACAAAATTCATTTCAGTTGAAACCCATCCTTAATTCTCATTTAATGAACCATAGGCACCACGGCCAAAAACAATGATACTGGTTCACACGGTAGCCCGGGTTCTTTAAGGCTAAGTACCTACATACCGTGCTATAATATAAATGTATTACATAATTATTACCTTACAAATCTATAATAATATGTAAATAGGTACATAATATCACGCCTATGTCCTCAACAGGGTAAGCAGAGGTGTATTATACACCCACATATAGCCAGTAGTTTTTTTGGTCGCTTGTAAAAGGGGGCAAGCTTATTGTCGTTATTGGTTCTTACCGGTTAATAATTTTAGCAAAAAAATACCAACTTCAAATGACCGGAGTAGGACTAAAATTGTTGTCGGAATGGGACCAAACTAAAATAGGACCAAACGGGAGCTTTCTATTAAAAAAAATCTTTTCTATAAACCCAGTAAAATGTTATGAGGTAACAAACAAAAAAATACAGTCGAATTGATGACCTCCTCCTTTTTATGAAGTTAAAAAGTGCGATATCTTATTGGTTCCCGAAGTTTCGGCGTGATTGTACATAAACAGCGTCCGAAATTTTGGCACAACCTAGTTTCATAGTTCCATAACAACGAAATTTACAGACTCTAAAACCCGATACAAGAAAGTACATACATAAATTGACTAACACTTTAAGTTATCTGTTTAAACTAGTACGGTGCTTCACGCCGCACCACGCCATAGGTTTTGGCCTACAACTTTTGACCCCTTAGGCCTAGGTCAAATTTTCGATTTTTTGGCTTGCCGCCAGATCGAGGGCTATCCATAGAGGGGTTAACCATCATTGGAGCATAAGCAGTTCTCGAGAGCTAAGGGGGGACAAAAATTACATTCACCAAAAGAAATTAACACTGGTATACTAACTGGAAGGTATATGGACGTCGAATGCTCAACTAATGCAACCTTATTCTATATTTTATTGCATTTGCCAAATAGTTAATAACTATAATAAACGGCAACTCTCAAAGCAAAGAGCGCTTCAAAAACATATCTCCACCCGTCTGTAGGTTCCCGCCTTAACTTTCGGACATGCGACAGGTTCGTAGGCACCAGTTTTTAGGCCCACGGGTCAATAACCAGAGCAGGTATTCGGACAATACGACTATACATATGAACGCATAATATGCGCATACGCAGACGCTTCGAACGCCCTCGTATTACGCACACGGTTGTCAAGTGTGCGATTTTTATAATATCTATTGTTTAATTTACCATATCCGGTATATCGGAAGGCTATAGCACATTCCTGGATCAGATTTCAAAGCGTCTATTCTTCATAGGAATTTGTAATAATAGGATTCGTTTTATGTTGTAAGGTGTGTTTTTGCTTTCGTATGTGTAATTGCGAAGCTGAGTTGTTTATCGATGACGTTCATGACTTACATATCATCATGCTTATAACCCTGAAGGGATAGGCAGAGTTGCATTACACACTCACACTTTTCCAGTAAAGTTGGTCCCACCCATGTAATTGGGAGTAAGCCAATTGACGTTACTAGGGATTATAGAAAATCCATAACCACTCTGTAATCAAGCTAACATTCTAGCAGTCACGAATCCACGGTAGATCCTACCCCGGAGCACAGAATAGAGAATAGTACTTACATACAGAACTTGCACTCCGACGTTAATTTAAGCATATTATTTTGTTTACATAGAACATCATTCGAACGTAAGGGTCGTCAGGAAAGTGCCAGCATAATTTGACCAATAATTATGACGTTAATGCCTCAATATCATCTCTATGGTCAATGCCGTATCACAAACAAGAGACAACCCTTACTGATTTACAACTTCAAGTTGTCACGTATTTTTTGCGATTGTTAGGCGAGTGACATATGCCTGCCCGGAGTTCTTGAGTGCTACAAGACTCTTGAGGGCTACATCCTATCCCGGTAATGTGGTACCTTGGGAATTGGGAACGAAATAACTATATCACGCGGGTGGAGCCGCCATAATCAGCAGGTACATTTAGGTATAACGTTTTAACAGTCCAATTAACAAATAGGACAAAAATCGTATATTGTAAGGTTGCAAAAGTTCCATGTGGAACTGGCTACATGGAACTACTGGGAATAATCCAGTCTATAGGTAGGTACATAGTCAAGTAAAGCAGTCAATATAAAATTAAGATTACATTAGTCAAATTAATAGTATAAATTAATAGATTCTGAATTCATAATATTCATGTAAATACGTAGGTCACACTATAAGTTTTGCGTAACTTAAAAAACAACATGTTAAAACCAAAATATTATGTTTATTGCTTTTCAAAATACTCTCCTTTACATTTTAAAATTTTTTCATGCGATTGAACCATTTTTTAAAAGAGGAGGACCACAGATCTGGAGGCATGTTTTCTACGTGCTGATTGAACGCTATCACTGCCTCTTCGGAGTTGGTAAAAGTGAAACCTCTCATCAAATCTTTGATTTTGGGAAAAATGCAGAAATCACAGGGTGCTAGGTCGGGGCTATGCGCAGGATGGGTGACGAATTGTACTTTTTCGCAAGCTAAAAATGACTTTGTATTGTTGGCCGTGTGTGAAGAAGCGTTGTCATGATGTAGGAGAACGCGGCTCTTGGGTCGTCTTTCGCGAACTTATTCTAACATCCTGGGTAAACAAATGGTAGAATACCACTTGACATTAACACTCTTTTGATCTTCAAGTGGAATTGTACAGATGGGACCCGTAGCTGAGAAAAAAAACGCGATCATTTTTTTACCAACTTTTCTCGCCTGCCTCACTTTTGTTGGATTGTTCTCATTTTCAAACACCCATTCACAAGATCCGTCTACATACACAGACAATGGTCTGTACAAATACATTGTTCTACTTAGACATTGCCTAGAGGGTAATTATTTTCTTTATGGTGGACAGCATTACCTCCAAATCGACGGAGTGGCCATGGGTAGCCCTGTAGCACCGGTGATGGCAAACATTTGGATGGAACACATTGAAGATTCCATAGACATGCAGTTAGCACAGGTGAAACTGTGGAAGCGATATGTGGATGATGTCTTCTGTATTATGAGAGGGGGCCCAATAGAAGTAGAACAATTTTTAAGCCACTTGAACTCCATACACCGGAACATCCGGTTTACTCATGAAATGGAGTTGGACAGATCATTGGCTTTTCTCGATGTCAAAGTAACAGTGAGTGGTTCTCTCGGACACACTGTGTACCGCAAACCAACACACACGGACAAGTACCTGAATGCCGGTTCACATCATCATCCGCGACACTTGAGATCCGTTGCGGTGTCGCTGGTAAGTCGAGCCTATGATCTTTGCGACCCTGAACACTTACAGAAAGAGCTCGCTCATGTTCAGGAAGTGTTGAAGCAGAACGGGTATCAGGGACATACACAACACCGTGAAAGGAACAAGGTACAACCCTTGGGAGTAAGCAGAGCACCAGCATTTATGCCGTACGTGAAAGGAGTGACGGACAAAATTGGAGCAGTACTACAAAGATACTCCATTAAGACTGTATATAGGCCACACTCCAAAGTCGTAAACCACCTGCGAACCCCTAAAGGTACCATTCCTCTACAGACACCGGGTGTTTATAAGGTAGACTGCAGCTGTGGTAGTTCATACATCGGACAGACCAAACGTACTATCGCTGAGAGGGTCAAAGAACACAGCTGTAAAAAACCGCCAAATAAACAAGTCTGCGATTGCCGAGCATTTGTTGGAATCGGGTCCCAACCACTGGATTGAACTCCACAAGCCACAAGTCCTATCCACTGACGGACACTATTACTCCAGGATAGTGCGGGAAGCCGTCGAAATAAAAAAGTATCCAACTTTAACCGGGAAGATGGATATCGACTATCTACGTCGTGGAATCCGGTGATCAGCAAATGTACTCGCCACCTCACCGAACGCCCGCGTGCTGATAATAGTATCATATAATATGTATAATAGTACGGCATACCACACTGATAGCAGTGTGGTATGCCGTAGTGGCTCTCCGAACACAATAGTTAGTGACGACGAAGTGAGGGTAGTTGAACAAACCCGCACTTCACGAAGACGACGATGAGCTGAAGCCAGTCCACCCGTGACCACGGCTCTTGTAACAGGGCCGAAACGTCGGGTAATAAAGAGGTATGTATATATCTCAATAATCGCGTAAAAGACCCGTTAGTCTTAAGTTTACAATAAATCCACGTTTCGTCTCCTATGACAATGTCATAAACAGCATTAGAATGTCCGTGGTCGTACTTCAGTAGCATCTGTGAGCACCATTCCACGCGAGCCCGCTTCTGCTCCGCTGTCAGTTCATGAGGGATCCATCGACAACAAAGTTACCGAACTTTCAATTCTTCGTGTATAATTTTCTGGATTTGACTCATACCAATCCCCAATAGTCCTCGATTTGTCTCATAGGTAATCCGCGGGTTTTCTTCAATTAACCGCTTAACAGTAGCCACATTATTTTCGTTGACGGCAGTTGAAGGCCGCTCTTCACGAAATTCGTCATGTAAAGAAACTCGACCTCTCTCAAATTCAGCAAACCATCGCCTCACGGTGCTCAAACAAGGTGCTTCTCTCCCAAAAGCATTTTGAATACGAGCGGCACAGTCTTGCGGAGAGAGAGAACTTTTAAAATCATAAAAATTTCCATTTTCGTTCGACTTAATTCCATTTTCGTTCCATGCGTAGATCTTTGATGTGTGATATAAAACAATTGACAAATGATTTCCTGCCAATTGTTTTTTTTATTATTAAGAAGGTTGCAACGTTTAAAAAAATATAACATTCGAAATTCAAATAGTTCCGATTAGCTAGAAGTGCAAAACTTTTAGTGTGCCCCATGTATTATATACTAGTGGTCGCCCGCGACTTCGTCCGCATGATTATTGTTCCCGTCGCCGTATCTTTATAAATTGTACCCTATGCGTTATTCTGATGTATAAGCTATATTATTGTAAAGTTTCATCAAAATCCGTTCAGTAGTTTTTACGTGAAAGAAGAGAAGTAACAAACATCCATACTTACAAACTTTCGCATTTATAATATTAGTTTTTTTTTATTTTTTTAATACCTCGGCCCAAGGCCGCGGCCGCTCTAACGTCCGTTGCCGGGCGTCTCTGGTTACTAGCAGAGGGTATGTCCAGTGGCGCCCGGCGGACTTTGACCACCTCTGTGGTCTCTGCGGGTGTTTGGTCGGGACGAGAATCCCGCGTCGTTGGGGTAGGGTTTTATCCCGCGTCAGTGAGTGAATCTGGTTGCGTGCTATGGGGCAAAGGCCCCGCAGCACGCAACCCTTCTAGCCTGCTTCTGTAAGGACGGCGGGTGGCGATCTCGCCGTCCTCAGGCCCCGATCATGAAGGTCGATAGTCTTGGGCGTAGTCGCGGAGTCTGGGGAGCCCTGTTATAATATTAGTAGGATTATGTAATTTAATTCAATATAGCCTTTTCGGCATCGGAACAGAAATATGCCTCTCGCAGCAATGTCGGAGGTACGGACAGTCTAGCCTCCTTGATATCATTTGTAATATCCTTGTTATCTAAGAAACTATAATCAGTAGTAAGAAAAAAGTAACCAAATCGGCTTACACACACGCTCTAACATGTAAAGTTAATGAACCAGGTCTCAATTGGCATACTTTGTATGTAAATTTGGTCAAAAATAATACAACAAGCGTAGGGGTTTGCAGTGTTTTTGTTTCACAGCAGCTAATTCTGATGAACCGCCACAGGCCCCTGTTATGGCCACACCCATATACGATTACATGCCGTGATGGACCGGTCCAGATTGTTCAACGATCGCCTCTTACAACGCGTATAATGTATTATGTGGTAGAGGCCTCTTAAAATATTATATTAGAGAAGATAATTTACATAGGTTGTGTGTATTAGCTTTATAAATAAAACAAGTTATTCCCTTTGCAAGGATTAGGCTATTATTTCAGATAATATGATTTAATTTATTTTAATTTGATTTCATTAAGCCAATTTACAGTTTTACAGTACTAAACTAAGAATATATCTATATCATATTCTAAATAGATAGACAAATCTCAAAGACCATACCTACCTACCAATTGTTTTTATGATTGTAAACTTCAAAGGTACCGAAATACAATGCCAGTTGTATCCTGATTATTTTAAAATAGGAAGGCCCTGCCAACGTCTTCATCTGATAAGCTTGTCTAATTAGCCACATGCAAAGGCAGGAAAATTAAAAAAAAATGTACAATCGGAATTGTAGAATAAATTTTTGTCGTAATTTCCCTTTAGATCACCGTCCTTATCTGATAGTGCTAGGAAAATTCCATTAACTTATCCTATGTTTATTGACTGATTTTTGAATTAGTTATTACGTACATACTTCTTTTGTTTTTTTTTCTTTTCTCACTAGGAAATACCATCAATATTTTTTTTACCTGACCTAACTTGATGATAATTGCGGATGGATCTTTATCATCTTCATTTTATTGTTGTATTCCTCTTATTACGAAGATCCCTGCATCTTGGGGTGCACTTGCAAGTGGTGCACATGCCGATCAACAGAAGAGGCTCTAACAAACATAAAAGTTGACGTATGTATGAGTCGTAAGACTAACGAAGTTACTGTTGATTAGTGGGTGTGTATCATACTTCTGCCTACTCTTTTAAGGAAACTGGCGTGATTTTATCTAAGTATGTATGTATGAAACTGGATCACAAGTAAATATGATATAAAATAATGACAATATTTCAAACGGTATCGTCAGTTGTGTTGAGTTACAAATATTGCAATTGTTTAGTTGTTATACGACCTCGACATTGTGTAATAATGCAGTTTACCTGTACAAGTTATTTTATGAATCATAGACAAGGAAACGAATATTTTGCTGTGATACAAATAAAAATTAAGTACTTAGATAGAATATTTATCAGATTCTTGGAAAACATAACATTACATTTTGCTATATTTGTTATTTTTTATTGATTGCTAAAGAAAAGTTAAATGTTTTCCGACTTAACAAAAATGAGAACGTTTTCTGCTTTAAATACTTACCTACACAGTCTGTGCCTACTCTTAGTCTTAACAGATTAATAAAAACGATGGTTTTTAAAATATTGACAGCAATGGTAAACAAAATGGCACGCATTATAAACATTAATTCTACATCTGTCTTCCAATAGTACTTTAGTAGATGCTAATTAAATAAAATATAGTTACATTTTACCAAAGTTTTTAATCGTAATAAATATATTTTCTGTACTTCAAAGCAAAATAAACACAAAAAACACAAGAGAAGCGTTGAATAATGACTTTCAATTCGTTCGTAATTTGAACTGTTCGACAAAAACTATGGCCGCGTTTCCCGCGCGAACTAAACTCTAAAAAGAAAATATTACTCGTATTTGTGTAGCGAGTCTAGTTCTATGAACTTCATGGTCTGACAGATAAGTTGTTAAATGAATTTGTATTTTTTGTTAAACATTTATAAGTTACATATTACAATGGCAATTGATTTAAGCAGTTTGGTTAACTTCTGATTCATTCTTAAATAATTATCGAAGATCTAGATTTTTTGTTTATGGATTTGCTATTTTTTTTCAATTGTTTTAGCGGGTTTATTTTAGATGTGAAGATTATGTCTGTATGTCAATTCCATTCAGTTTTTCTATAAGATTAGATCATTCTATGATATTAGTTGAGTGAAAGCCTAGAGGCGTGGTCATTATTATGGGTTGATTGATGAATAATTCATAGATTTTTATCTTAATCCAGTTCGAAGAATATAACTATAAATCATCACAATACAATTGTTTAAAATCAAAACATAGTCAAGTCTAGAAACATTAGATTGTTACGTTCGGATTACAGAATTTTATTTATTTTCTATGTGTATCTATAGTACCGATCAATTGGCTGAAATGACGATGATGATTATGAACGGTAGAAACATGGCAAAGTTGGGCTATATTGCGGTGCCCCATACCAGTCCATGTCGCACTTGCTCTCTTACCCACTGTGCCCTTCCACCTGCACTGTCGAGGACTTATATGATGCAACGGACAACGGCGTGGCCAATTATTGTGCTGGAAAAATCTAGCAGAAAAGAAAGATTGTTAGCCATTGACTCGAAGAAGAAGAATGAAGGGTACTACATAATCCTATTCCCCTTATAACTACACAGATCAACGAATTTTGAACCTTCGGTATCGGTCGCACAGTGTAGCCATGTGTAGCTTTATGATGACATGGGACCAACAGAACTAATGGTAAAATTTGGGTGTGTTATAAACTTCTACTTACCATCGGGGATATAGGCGTGATTGTATGTAGGTATTAGTCATTATTGATTTTTATGATCTAATTTCTATAGAATCAATCGCAGCAATGTGTTACATAAATACTTTAATGGCGGACATCACGTCCCCGCTTTATTTACTTTATTTCCGAGGGCAATGGCCGCGTCTTGGCAGGTTTAATTATAGTCTAATAATATTTTGGTCTGTCTATCACGTGGCGTGCCAATGTGACAGACGTACGACTACGTTCGTCGCTTGTGTCAGTCAGGCAAGGATGTAACTCTTAAACTAAACAGTCTTACTTTATTTTTTAGCTGTAGCTGTGCAGCTATTAGCGTGTATTTATGTAGCACGAGCGGACGCCCGCGACTTCAACACAAAAACCTTCCTCGAGAACCACTCTATCCATAAGTTGAAGATGTTAGCATACATAGGGCACGGAAGCGGCATGGTTTAATACTAAGTTATGATGACGTAGAGGAAATAGGTTTGCCCCTTATTACGTCGGACCAATAAAGATACTGATGAAAAGTGAGCCTTAAATATACCTCAACCTGACCTTTCGGGGCAAGGGCCGTAACTATATGGACGGACTTTACTTTATCGCATACAATAAGCGAAGAAGGACTCAGGCCGGAATTGAACCTGCATCTAATTCTTTTACAAGAGGAATAACCGTTAAAATTCTCCGAGACAATCCACGACACTGGAATCGAAGTCAATATCACTCAGTACATCATTACTCGTTCATCCACTACGTTGCTGAGGCACTCCCGTATCTATACAACATAAATTATTGTATTATCATCGTTCAAGCCACCCACTGATCAAAAGTACATTAACTATTTCAGCAAGCTTCGATCACATTTCACTTGCGCGGGCGCACCTACGCAGGCGCGACGCACACTTGCACACTTTCACGATTGTTCTTTAGATTCTATGTACTTGAGTTCTGTGACTAGAATATAATACAATGGACTTGGAGACTGGAGATCTGCTACTTACATGCAGTTACAACCTAAAATCTAACGTTTCGTATATTAACAAGTAGGTATTTGGTATTGTAAATGAAAATTGTAAGTTAAAAATACGCGATAGATTATATCGTATATATCTCTCTCCATCCAAAGGTTGCCTGAAAGAGATCGCTTATAAGTGATAAACCGCCCTTTGTACATTAGTTTTAAGATTTTCATGAAATTTGGCACAAGTGTTCTTTGTTGCAAGGCGCAACTTTTGTCGAAGGTGTTTTTCGATTGGGGGAAAATGGGGGAGAAATGGGGGGGAAATGCGAAAATAACGCGAGGTCTACTGTTCACAGAACCACTAGTCTTATAGATACAATAATATTCATTCACACTACGGATCCAGCCAGGCTGCGCCCGCATAAGACCCATTTGACTATTATTTTTTATTAACGCACCTTTGTCAGTGGCAAAGCCTTTTCTGCACATTTTTTATTAATCTAGTATAACTAACTGGGAGCGATAGCCCTCACAGGGCTCTTTCTTCATTCACTATTCTTATTATATCATCTTTCATTCTGATTCTCTAGTAACATACCATTTCTGCTTTCATTCCTCTCGCACTTTCACGCTATTCCTTTATTTCTCTTTTGTGGTGGGATATCAGGGTATGTTGCGCATTTCTTTATTTTAATGAATTTTTCAAAGACTTAGTAAATTTTTTTACTTATTTTTAATTTTGTCATTTTTAATCTTTAGCTTTTATTTCTTAACAGTCTAAAGTATTATCTTATTTAGGTAAATTTACATTTTTTCCATTTCTTATGTCTAATAGTTATATATCTTATCACTATCAACAATTTTTTTTATTATACTTCAGGTAGTATAACCGCTCTACCGTTGTTCTAATCTTATTTTTCTATTATTCATTTATATTCTATTTGTATGTTCCTTATTTGCTACTTCTCAATATATGTAATCTAATATTATTATAATATTGACCCATTGTATATTTACTTTCCTCCGGTTCTTTTGTACACAATATTTATTATCTTATTTGCGTATTTAAGGAATTCCTCTCTATAATCTCTAATAATTGTAGGCAGGTTATTTAAATTTAGTTCCACATTATTGCTAATTTCAAAATTGAGACGTTCCAGCATATGGACTGGGCATTCTAGAATTAAGTGTACAATGGTTTCGTGAGCGTCCGGGTCGCGCAGGCGCACGCACGACAGACTATTGTCGGGTGATACTGACCAAATACTTTAAATATTAAAATGTACATACATACATAATCATCATGCCCACATCCCTGAAGGGGTAGGCAGAGGTGCATTACACTCTCATACTTTGCCAGTAATTTTTTTGGTCCCACGTTATAGGATTGCATAATTTGCTAGGACTGCAGAGATTCTATTTAGTGATAGGTATGTAACATCTGTTCAGGCTGTTGAAGTTTTGGATTTTTTTCTATGAAAATGTGAACTAATTTAAATGCTCTCGGAATGAAATCATAGATTAGTTTTAGTGAACGTGGTGCCTTATCAACCGGTTGGCATGGATGAAAGTTATTTATTCCCAGACAGCGGCTGTGAAGGCGGCCGTAGGCGATGTACTCTCACCGAACACATTGTGAACTTACTGTCATACTGTGGGTTATGAGCATTGTATTAAATAGCCAATATAATTTTAATTTCAATTTATGTTTAGAAAAAAATTGATTAGCGAAAGGAATGTTCAATGATTTCTCTGTTACTCTTACCACTAGATTGGACTGAAATTATTTACGCAGGTAAATTGATAAAAGGATAAATACTTTTCATATCAAATTGGTTCCTAGGTTAATGGGGATCTCGTGATTATGGGGAACTAGAAAATTACCTAATCCACGCGGGGCAGACACGGGGTATTAGATTTGGACTCAGAATTCAAGATGTTATGCAAAAGCCACTAAATAACGACTTAAGCATTAGACTTTTTTTATTTATTTAGAACAGCTTACGAGATATACACCAACACATTACATAATCATCTTAAGTTTAAGTGTCATACATGTGGTGCTATCTCGATTACAAGCTGCCACGGCATGCATTGAGAAGCAAATTATAGACATAGATAAGTCAAAACAGAAAATTTAAGTAGGTGCAATAATTTGTGATACATTGAAAAACTAAATTATATTGGGTATGTGAGTAACTAGTAATTGTGGGATGGGTTTAGGATGAGGAATTTAAATTTAACTAACGTTTGCCCAAAGATATCCAAAGCGCGCCCCTTGAGATACTGTTATAATGGTGTTGAAGACTTTGATGATTATAAACTGCATTTACAACTTTCTAATCGTATCAACTATTGTTTTACGGCTAAATGCAATCGATTTGGATATGAATAATTTGGTATCGCCCGAAGCTTAATTCATAATTAAAATGACAAAACCATGAACTTTAAAAATGAGAGCAAATTACAGTTATAAGATAGCAGATTACTTATCTTGTGAGTAATATATATGAAACATTTCACAATAAAAATGTCACTGTGCCGACATCGAACGGACGATACGGGATTTATTTTACTACTAACTAACTGACTACAGACAGACGCTGCGGAGGACCTAGCTTTATAATAATAATAGGTAGCGATATACAATAATCACTCCTGGCAGGAGGACATCTCATGCCCTTGTCCTTCACTGAAGCCAGAGGCCTTTGTCAAAGTTATCACTTGGTTTGTTTCTAACCAAACGATAAATAGAAGTATCAGTTTGTAAACTTGAAGAGTTATATAGAAAGTGGCTCAATTTTATGGTAATTTCTTTTTAGGACACAATTCCTCCAAGTGGGCTTGATTTAAGACTGTAATTTGAATTTTACTACCTTTAACCCTCTGGCCCTTTCCCTTAAGCAAGGGTCAGGATCACAGTATGCACAAATGTTTTATGGCTTACTCTACTAGGGTGAGGGAAGAAAATTAAGAAATGAGAAATATTTATTAGATCAGGGACTTGTCAAACAAGTTTAACTTTGTGTTATTTAGAAGGATGACCCTATATGTACCCCATATAGGATCTCACATACAAGTGAGCCATCGTTCAATGGATAAGAAGATGCGTAGTAATAGTTCCCTGTAAGCGACAAGTCGCCAAGAAATTTGTGGGAACAACGGGCGAAAAACCGGCGTCCGTTTCCTCTTCCTTTCCCTTTAAGTATAAGGCCATAAGGCCACCCAATTTAAAAGCATGTGTTACATAGCATGTAAACATATGTACAACGAAGAGTTTTGAATTTAAGAAGTTAAGAGCACCTTCCCGTAAATCAGCAACTTGTATCACAATGTACTTCGGTGATTGAACCTCATTGTTACGAGCTCGCATCGATCTGCGGACCGCTCAATTAGACCACTCGATAGACATGCACGATTAACCAAATACTCTACATACGGTACCGAGGATATCTAATGCTAGATGGTGCATGTAACTGCATTCATAATTTAACACGAAATGTATAGAAATACATCAATATTGTTCTATTACGAGCAGGATATTAGAAGGCTGCACTTTCACATAAAATAACAAAAAATCGTTTTACGGGGTTCTATACCTGAAGGGTAAAACGAGACCCTATTACTGAAACTTCGCTGTCCGTCCGTCTGTCTTGCGCTGTATCTCATGAACCGTTATAGTTAGAAAGTTGTTTTTTAACAGATGATGTAAGTATTTCTGTTAAACTCGATATCGCCCATGGGTTGTGATGTGTGTGAACTTAGCAGATCATTGTCCAGCAGATCAAAAAATAATGTGAGTTCTTTTCGCATGCAGCTGAGTTCTATAGTTCCTGATAGTTTTTAGAAATAGTTCTGGCGTTTTTACCCCAAAAAATGTCAATTAACGAAATGATCTGCTAACTTCCCGTAGCAGATCACTTTGCAGCAGATAAATAAAAAGTGAGTTCTTTTCGCATGCAGCTGAGTTCTATAGTGCGTGATAGTTTTTAGAAATAGTTCTGGCGTTTTTACCCCAAAAAATGTCAATTAACGAAATGATCTGCTAACTTCCCGTAGCAGATCATTGACCAGCAGATCAAAAAAAAAGTGAGTTCCTTTCTCATGCAGCTGAGTTCTATAGTTCCGGACTGCAATCGTGCTCTAGATTTTAGTTCTCATACGAATACGTGCGAAGCGAAAGAGTTCTAGCCTTCGAGAATTTATTAAATAGACAAAAATGATATTTTCGAGATTTCAAAGGTTCTCACATGATCTGCTGGTACTGGGACGTGAGTTCCGGACTCCAATCGAGCTCTAGATTGTAGTTCTCATACGTGAAAAGCGAAAGAGTTCTAGCCTTTGAGAATTTCTTGAAACGATGAAAATTATATTTTGTGAATTTTTAAAGGTTCTCATATGATCTGCTGGTACTAGGACGTGAGTTCCGGGCTCCAATAGAGCTCTAGTTTGTAGTCCCATACGAATGTGTTAAAAAGTGCAGAGTTCTAGCCTTTCACAATAACTCGAATTATTTATTCCATTTTCACGAAGAAAATTGTGTTTATTGAATTTACAACGTTCTGACATGATCCACTGGCATCCCCACGACGGTTCAGAACCATCTTTGTGTATCTAGAACTGCAGAACTCAGCTGCATGCAAAAAGAACTCACATTTGTTTCCGATCTACTGCAAAGTGATCTGCTACGGGAAGTTAGCAGATCATTTCTTTAATTGACATTTTTTGGGGTAAAAACGCCAGAACTATTTCTAAAAACTATCAGGAACTATAGAACTCAGCTGCATGCGAAAAGAACTCACATTTTTTTTGATCTGCTGGACAATGATCTGCTAAGTTCACACACATTGGGTTGTGAGGGTCAGATGGCAGTCGCTTCACGCAAAATATCGAAGTTCAGCCGAATCACAGTTAGACTGGAAAGCCGACCCCAACTGAGTTGGGAAAAGGCTCGGTGAATGATGATGTAAGTATTTCTGTTCCCTCTATAACAACAAATACTAAAAACAGAATATAATAAATATATAAAGGGGCTGTGATACAACTGACGTGTTTTGGTACCTAACCGTAACCTTTTGTGCACGAGTTCGACTCGCACTTGGTTGTTTTTTTTTAACATGGAAAGTAATGTAAACCTTATTTTGTGTTAAGCTTTGCTTACCCGAAATGTGATTTCTGGAATTCCAAACGTTGTACAATGAGTAGAATTCATACTTTAAGTGCATGCTATATTTTCTTACAATCCGATTCAGAAAAAAAGCTAAGAGCAATACAAAAACTATACAAATGACATATAAAACTATACATACCTTAAGTAGGAATGAATCTGCAAACTACTTATTGCGTTGTAAATATAATGTCACAGACTAGTCGGCACTTCGCAGAAACTTATAATTGTCTATTAAGCCAAACCAAAAACGATTTACCTGTGAGACTGATATATTCACATACTTTCGCAATTATATAATTTGGTTCAAAAGTCTATTAATTTATGTTTGTATATAATCGGTACCGTAGCAGCAACTTCCAAAAATGGCTAGATTTCGCCATCTGGCAGTGTCAATCACTCCTTATACGGAGTGGGATCTAGTCGTTGTATATTCGTGTAAATATGATATATATTTGTGTGTATGTGAGTCATTTGTTGATCGATGAGCTTGAATCCCTCGATCGAATGCTAGCCGTTCATTCACAATCGGTGGGTGCCGTCAGACAATGGGTTCGGTTTTGTTAACTTCGAAGTATTGACATTAAACTTTTGCGAAGAAAGGAAGTTATGACGAACCATTGTTGGTATAAATTGGAATATTAATTATATGTGAGCTGCCTTTTTATAAGTGGAAGTATTCATCGTGTAAAAAATCTATTTTTGAGTTACTAAGTCAAAAACAGTACAGTTTCTGTAAAATGTAGGTAAGTATGAACGAAGTAGAATGACTACAGACTAGCCATTCTACCGATTTCCTTAGAACCTTGAACGTGTATTTTTATAGTGGGATAGCTGACGGGGACGCATAAATTCTCACACGACGGACAGGACAGACGGACAGACAGATGGTGAAAAAAATTGAAAATTTATTCTTTCTTTTATATAAGTACTTAGGTACCTTATATAATCATGTACATAGGTGTGTACTTTCATATGCATTTAATATAAAGTTGTAATTCGGAATAGTATAGTCCGAGACGCCCAGGATTTAGCTACTTTTATTAAATAGGCTTGCGTCGCTATCGTAGGCAATATTACGTGGGACTATAAATACTATTTATGTATTTCAAAGCAATGAGTTTGCTTAAACTATTCTTAAAATATTAAGAAAGAAATTATAAATAGATCTCAAAAACTGATGTCATCGGCGGGATTCGAACCCACGGCCTTTCCCTAACAGGGGGGCTGCTCTGCCAACTGAGCTACGATGACCTCTACCGACAACATCGAATTTTTGCTTCATATCATATTCATAATTTCTACATCGCGCTATTAAGGTTAGCGTTGGATCCACCTACCGCAGTTCTACCGCACTGACGGTACCAGTGTATCGTGTTACAACGATATTTAAACACTGAATTTTTAGATGAATCCTTACCAAATCCATATATTTATGTATTTCAAAGCAATGAGTTTGCTTAAACTATTCTTAAAATATTAAGAAAGAAATTATAAATAGATCACAAAAACTGATGTCATCGGCGGGATTCGAACCCACGGCCTTTCCCTAACAGGGGGACTGCTCTGCCAACTGAGCTACGATGACCACTACCGACAACATCGAATTTTTGCTTCATATCATATTCATAATTTCTACATCGCGCTATTAAGGTTAGCGTTGGATCCACCTACCGCAGTTCTACCGAACTGACGGTACCAGTGTATCGTGTTACAACGATATTTAAACACTGAATTTTTAGATGAATCCTTACCAAAGGTAGGTGGATCCAACGCTAACCTTAATAGCGCGATGTAGAAATTATGAATATGATATGAAGCAAAAATTCGATGTTGTCGGTAGTGGTCATCGTAGCTCAGTTGGCAGAGCAGTCCCCCTGTTAGGGAAAGGCCGTGGGTTCGAATCCCGCCGATGACATCAGTTTTTGTGATCTATTTATAATTTCTTTCTTAATATTTTAAGAATAGTTTAAGCAAACTCATTGCTTTGAAATACATAAATATATGGATTTGGTAAGGATTCATCTAAAAATTCAGTGTTTAAATATCGTTGTAACACGATACACTGGTACCGTCAGTTCGGTAGAACTGCGGTAGGTGGATCCAACGCTAACCTTAATAGCGCGATGTAGAAATTATGTATACTATAAATACTGGCAAATTGTGGGTGTGTGATGCACCTCTGTCTACCCCTTCGGGGATATAGGCGTGATATGTGTGTGTGTGTGTGTGTGTGTGTGTGTGTGTGTGTGCAATTTGGAATTTGGTACAAACAGACACTATTATGTATATTGTAATTCTTATTGTAAAAATAAAGATTCTAAGCTTGTTGTATAACAGCCACTTAAATGTTATTTATCTGAGTAGAGATAGTTCTGTGTACAATGAACTGTTTCTACTTTGTATAGGTAATATCTAACTACTACTCTTGTAGTAATTATAGTAACAGACTTCCTTATAGTTGTAATAATAAATAGCTGACTCATATTCATAAGCAGAAACTTTTATTAAACAACCCTCTCGTGGAGTTAAGTTTGATTGATGGTACCACAACTTCGACCATTAACATAATTAGGTACATTTACCGCATGACACGACTACAACAAGTCAATCGGGTTGCACGATTTTGTATTTTCAACGTATCAAAGTCAGTTTAGCAATATGTTTAATGGCCGCCATGAATACTAAACACCGAACCGACGCAACTGTTATTTACTTTGCTTTTAACCTATCTGAACTCACCAAGAAACATTTGAAGTGTATTATTATACCTCCAAAGACCCCTAATATAATTTGTAACGCGTTATTTCTCGGGTTTAACTTAATATGCGATCGTTTGTACGCAAATTACGCAGGCCTTATCGTCATTCGCTTTTAATTTGATTGATATATCGGCTAATCAAATTTTGGCCATACAACTGAGGTTATCGATCCCGCTGCATCATGGCCTTCAAATCTGTATAATATTGCATGATTTGCGTTATTAATGTTCGATGTGATAATGACGATAATTTGTATCGATGTATTTGCTGAGTAAATTAAACTTTGAAAAAAAAAATCGTGATCAGACATAAGAAGTAATTACCCTATAACTAAACGTTTTACGCAAAAGACTGAGCTAAAACTGATTAGTTTTTAAATACTTGAGCGGAATTAGAACAAAGCAATATGTTGCCAGACTGATACGTAAGCTATGGCCTTTTAGAAACCTGATTGAGGAGTTTAGGTAGACGTTTCTTAGAAGTCTAAAAGGTTCTAGACTTGAAGCCAAGGCCGTAGACAATTTATTTTTGAAAGCTGTTTATTAAAAACAGTCTGGAGGCTGTTTTGGTACCTAATTATTACCAGATCACTTCACCGTCAATGTCTAAAGTTCATTTATTTCTCATAATGCTTTTTGTTTTGGCTTAGTGAGAGGTTTTAAAAAAAAACGGCCAAGTACATGTCGGGCCACGCATAATATAGCGTTCCGTATATACCTATTATAGGCTCTATAACTCCTAAACTAACAAAGTTATCTGGTCCGTTATAGCTTTCATTCAAAGTTCATCATATGGACTACAATCATGATTTTTTTCAGATTCTCCAAGCCAGCCGTTTAGATTTTAGAGGGGGGGGGAAGCTCTGTTTTAACAAAAAAATGCGCTTCAGAGTTGAATATCTCGTAAACGGACACCTAAATCAAAAAATTGTCTTAGCAATCTTCCAATGTTTTAAAAATACCTATATAATGATACCCCATAGGATGAGGTTGACGCGACAAAAAAATAACCATCTCAACTTTATTTTAGCACTTTGTCGGTATAGTAAATACACATATCCGTGCAAAATTTTGATCATTCTAGCACTAAGGGTTTGGGAGAAAAGCCGATCACAGACGGACATGACGAAACGACGAAGGGTTCCGAGATTTTTACTACGGAACACTAATAAAGCTTACAACAGGATAGAGGTTACAACCAAAAAAATATAAATTAGGTAGGTCGGTACCTATAGACAGATTCACTCTACTTCTTAATAACAAAGTCGCTAAAGCTGTCTGTCCGCTGTAGATCTTTAAAACTACGCAATGGATTTGGATTAGGTTTTCACCAATGGACAGAGTGGTTCCCGAGGAAGGATTTAGTAGGTACCTATATTATTTGTCAAGCGTTAAAGAGCATTCTAAATCATCAGAAATGTTTTTGTATATTATAGGTGCTCGATCTTATTATCGTGGCATTTTTTATTGTTCTCTCTTTCTCTAAACCGTTTGGTAGATTTTATGTGATGTCTGAAGAATTGTGTAGACAATTGTCATAATGTAATCACGTTATTTTTTTTTATGATTTATGCTTTCGATTGTCGGCACTTGGTGGAACATATAGTGATACATTATGAAATAAACTCAATTGTACACATGCTCCATAAGGCAGTAGGGCGAAACCGGTCAGGTGTTGGAAATAAAATTGTGGAGCATTGTACAAGTGAGTTTAATTCATAATTTATTATGTAAACACGTTATTTTTATTTAATGTTAAAATGTTAAACCTCGTATAACTTTGCATGAAATACCTACTAAACTATGACGTCATTGATTTATACCTACTGTCATTTTAAATTGCTGATTAAAAATTATATGTTACCTACATGAAAGGTTATACGATAGAACACAATATTCCAATCCCTATTGGTAGGTATTCTTTATTTATATGTTAAATCATATATTTTAGTTATTCTACCCTCTTCTTCCATGTAACATTTAAATGTATGGGAAATCTGAGAATGCAGTTTTTATTTTTAATAATATGCCTTATACTTCTTTAAACTTTCGCGTTTTGTACACATTATAAACTTAAGACTAACGGGTCTTTTACGCGATTATTGAGATATATACATACCTCTTTATTTATTAAACGTCGGGTAATAAAGAGGTATGGATATATCTCAATGATCGCGTAAAAGACTCGTTAGTCTTAAGTTTATAATATGCCTTATAGTTTCAGACTTTCCCACACTGACCTATTTGAATGTTACACCCTGTATAGGAGAAAAAAATGGTAGCTAAATTAGTTCAGTAGTTAGACTGTGAATAGAAAACAAAACATCCAAAACTTATTATTACGTAACTGAGTTTGTTACAATATTTTACTTTAACTTTGCCAGTTGTTTAATTTATAAAAAAATAATAGGAATTTTAATTTTATACGAGGTTTTTACTGATAAAACGATCAGTAAAACAATTGGTTAAAACCGAGTAAAACGAATTGTACACGCCCTTGATGTGTCATTGACCTTCTATGGAAAAACTATGTTAATATTTACCCACCTACATATTCTTCTAATTAAATTGACACACAACATATCTGCGTTATTATATAGCTAGGAGCATTGATCTGATTGTTCATTCGTCCAATCAAAGACACGCTATAGATTATCAAATTAATCTTAGCCTATAAGTACATTCTCGTACTAGCTGGTATATCCGGCTCCGCGTGCGTCAAATCATACATATTTTTATGATAATTTTTCTTCTTGTCATTTGATTTTAAACCCAAGACTCTCAATAGATACACGAAGGGTACTGAAAAATTGCTCACGTCGTTGTTGCCAACAACTCATATAGTCAATAAATAAACTTCTTTAATTATTTAATTTCTATGATATTTACTTACACATTTACCTACGACCGAACGGCATGTCTATTATAGAGCATGTTAAATACTCGTACCTAGTTCAATGGCTGTAAGTTTTTACTTCTGATTTCGATGGCATATGTAAAATTCTTGCTACATTTATCTAAGTATCCCATTTGTTTATTACATTCCTTATTTAAATGTTTAGTACCTTAAAGCCTAGAGGCTTCAAGTAGCGTGTATAAATAAATTAAAGTCATAAAGCAGTCTAGACAAGCAGCACCTGGATGTAATTAGCCTAGTTCACAAGTGAACATTACCACTGTTAACAATTTGTATTATGTAGGATTTATTCCTATATTTTTCCACATTATTTCCATCTTAAGGTTGCTTGAACAAGAATCCTCGATATTGCTTTAGATTTTTGTGTGCAATAAAGAGAATTTACATCTTTATCTTTTATCACATTTCCTTTCATTCCTTAATTTCATGATGTAGGTACCAATTTACCTAGCATTGTTAGCTACAAGTATGTGCTTTTGATAATAGTCTTGAATATCCTTCTTTCTCTCTACAACAAATTGCTAGTAAATCTTTAATATATTTAAATCTACGGCATTTATTCAAACTTGATCACTAGTGAAATCTAACAATGGAACACGTTTGCTCAATCTAGAGCACTAACAGACTTACATTTGGTCTCAGCAAGATATTATTCGATACCTGGAATCTTATTAAGTTCATGTTCAAAGATCTAAAATCAATGTTCGTGCTGACAAAAGGCAGTAATCCACTTGGCAACATTTGATGCACGACTAGCAATTCTCAACATGTTTGGCAACATTAAGCACGGCTTATTGTTCCAAACAAATGCTACGCGTTAATTTTTAATATATACAATATGTCGCGCGCCAAATGTTGCGTGGAGTGTATATACCGTAGACAAATTTAAAGCTATTTATATCAGATGTTAACATGTAGCAGCTAAAACCAATGTATTTAGAGAATTTCCGCCCGGACGAAGTCAAGGAAACATAGGCGACTAGCGCCGCGTTCCTACGGTCGCGTTGACCTATTTCCAGGAAATTAACAAGTTATAGTTCACTGGAATGCGACTGCACAAAGTTATTTCAGTAACTTCCAAACTTACCTACGTAATACAACAGTCATCATACAATTTAACATTAAACGATTCACACATATCTATTAGTTAAACCTCCGACACAGTTCAGCATCAATGAATTTATCAATGCAATGCAAAACATTGTTTCATAAATTTTCTATGAACGCGTCCCCAAATGTCAGTGTGAAATACGACTCAGTCATCCATCACTGACACTGACACTGGCATGGTCAAAGAAAATGTATGAAAGAATATATTGCACAGATCTAAGCTGTGCGGTTCCGGTAATACTGTGTCGGAATTGAGGCTGCACTGATATGTGTAAATCGACCAAAAACAGGATATAATTAAGTCTACTAAATAGTATACTTAATTACCCTCGGTGAATTAGCCCAAATGAATTAAGTCTACGACACCTATTTTTAACTTTCCTCAAATATTTTTACAATATATGAATAGCAAAAACGATAGTCTTGGGTCAGAATCGACCCAGCAAGTAGCAACTGTTCCCTTTCCACGAGGAACGTTCTGCCAACTGACCAAGACACATATTGTAATAAATTAAAACAGCAGTCTGTAGAGACCAACATAAATTAAAAAGATAATACAGACATCCGTAATTGCAATTTAATCGCTTAAAATTGTATCTTGAAGAAAATTTATAAGCTCAGACTTTTGGTAAGTATGTACACCAAACGCTTTAAGTCTGTTAACCAGTGAATGCTACAAGATATCTGTTATCGATAGCTATGTAACACAAAGAGTTCGTAAATCCTTCTTCGTCGTCGTTGGAGTACGCGGCAAACTTTTCACTTAGCTTCCTATACTGTACGTTAGCAAATGTACTAGTGTGACCAATGTGTGGAGTCCCGCAATTACACATGATGTATGGATACAGCTGTCGGCACAGGCTAGTAAGTACATTTTAAAGTATTTTCGTCTGTGATGTGGTAATCGTTGTACGAGTAAATACATATGCAAAAGCAGAAAGGCCCCTGAATACCGAAATAAAGATTTGTCCAGTCTTGACCAGTCAACGAATATCTTTGGACGATTATTGAAACGCAGTGAAACTTGGTTAAGTGGGACCTGGCTAAGTGAGGAACCTCCATTAATGTAACATTATGTGGAGAGGTCCCATCACTTGTACACTGAATTACCTCTGCTAGTAAGACGAATTCCAATAAAAAAAAATAAGCTATATTTATAATGGTGTCGCGAGTCTATCATTCAACTCAATCTTAACATTCCACGAGTGACAAGCGGCCCAATTAAGTGGTTGAATTTCGTAAGTAAGAAAGTCAGTGGTGCGACAACTTTTATTTATCGGCATTAACTTTCGATGTCCATATGCAGCTGGGCGAAATGCCAATCCGTCTCGCGAACTTTTTGAGGTTCGCGGTTAGTTGCTGGGAACGTTACTATATAATGTTTATGTAATGCTTTTTTCCCTCCCTTCCCTACCATCTCTCCACTTTTTTACACGAGCTTTACATGTCTTACATGTCAAATGTTTATATGTCAACAGTAACCATTTACCATCATCATAGGAATCGTATGTCCAATTTGCAAAAGAATATTAAAAATACATATTTTTCTTTGAACACCTTGTGCTAGAGGATCTAGACGACTGATGACAATGTTAGTTGTCATACTCCACCGATTTTTATGAAATTTTATATGCATATTCAGTAGATCTGAGAATAGACAACTATCTATTTTTCATACCCCTAAGTGATAAGGGCTGTCCACCCCTAACATTTGTGGATCACACAAATATTTGATTCGACCCGGAATCGAACCTGAGAGCTCAGGGACGGCAGTCGCATACACATACACCTGCACAACCAAGGCAGGAAAGTAACAGTGCTCGTATTAAGAATGTGTTAAAGACCTACGACATGCTCTTTACCCGTAAGTAAATCAGTAAGTAATAGAAATTAATTTAGAAAATCTCGCATATCTTCATCTTTGTAGCTTGGCTATGTGATAGATAGTTGTAGATATGTTTTCACTAGCCGTGTCAAGAATATACACAAGTCTACAAAGAGTCTACACACGCCAGCCAGGTGTCCTGATGTGACAAAGAGGCACGGTTAACGACCTCATAGCACTTACTTTTAATTCCTAGTTGTAGCGCTCAACTAATGAAGATCATATAAAAAAAGATCGGTAGTTTCTTACACCTTGTATTATGACGTGGCAATTCTTAAGATTAGTCATGATCTATACACATGGAATATTCAGACGGTCATTGACTAGATGTTGCGATAACTCTCGTCAGGTCCAACACAAGATGACTACGGATGAATTCATTTTCACTGGCCGGTACATTGGTCGGTTCGTTAAAATTTTTCAGCGTGTATCGTCCATCTGTTTTCTTTGAAAGCGAAGTGTTACTATATTATTTTTTATTTTGTTATCTTTGTGAATCTAGAGCAAGTAGTTATTATGTTGTAACATCTAATTAAGACAAACAGCTCTGATATTTTTATAGCACCAACTAGCTTCCGTCTAGTCCGAAATTAGTTGGTTTCGAATTTAGAGCAGACCTCTGACCTCTTTTCTATTCGCAAAGTGGCCGGGATTGCCAGGTTCTTCTCACACTTGCTTTACTTATTTCCTTGCAAATCTGGTAGTAAATGTAGAAAAATATGAAAAATAGCTACTTACTTTTGGTCATCGAATACAGAGAGTATGGTATCCGTAGTTAAGTTTCCAGAGCTAGGAACTTACAATATGTACTGTACCCAGTGGTATACTACTGCATCACGCCCTTGACTGAGCTACCTTTCTCTAATAGTACTTACTTCTATCTTATGATGATATTGTTCTCTACAATCAATCCTTTCCTGCCTCAATCCCATGTACTATGAGTAAATTTTATACTCATATTAGCTGTTAGACCACCTTTCACTGCTTATAGGTAGGTATTCTATTGTTATCTAAAATTCTCAGAAGTGAATGTGTTAAATACTTACGCTTGTATGATTTCATGACGCTTATTTCTTTGATATCTTCGATGGAGTCGTGGGTAGCGTACGCTGCGGGTACTCACAAGTTTTAAGTTCTAGGTCGGAAAAAATATTTGTGTTATTTGCGTTTATTTGTTACCGGAGTTTGGGTAGTTATACCTTATACCTTATACCGCTAAGAACTTGGGAGTTATTATCGACAACAACTTGTCCTGGGGCTCTCATATTAACGAGGTCAGCAAGAAGGTCCACTTCACCTTTCATACACTTAAATGTCTCCAGAGTTTCTTGCCCCACGATACTAAAATCTCGCTGGCCCAAACACTAATCGTGCCGATCTTGGACTACGCGGACGCTTGCTGCCTGGATGCTACAGAGGAGCTCTTAAACAAACTTGAGCGGTTGCAAAACTTAGGTATCCGATTTATTTTTAACTTACGTAAGTATGATCACGTCTCAAAATTTCGCAAGGAACTCAAGTGGCTCCCAATCCGTCTTCGTAGAAATACTCGGTTATTATGTCTCCTCTTCAATGTCCTACACAATCCCTCATATCCTTCCTACCTGCGGGAGCGGTTCACACTGATGCGTGCATCAGATGAATCGTGCCGGCCTCACCTCTCCTACCGCCTCAATTGTCCTTCCCACAAATCTGACTTCTTCTCCTACTCTTTCTCCGTTCATGCCGTCAGACTGTGGAACGCTCTTCCAACCGATATAAGGAACTGCAGAACTGTGTCTGGCTTCAAGAAGAGAGTCAAGGAACACTATCTCGCTTCCTTACCTTAATTATTGTACGTCTATGTATGTTTATATATCTTTTTATGTATGTATTTGTGTATTTATGTAGTTATAGTTTATGTAAGTTTATTAACCTGCACACACATCAGGACCTGTTTGCATCACGATCTCCTCTCTTAGGCCCACTGGAAGAGATCTCTTTAGAGATAAGTGGCGCCATTGTATACATGTTTAGTTTGTATCCATTTACTGTTTTATTTACTGTGTGTGTACAAAAATAAATAAAATAAAAAAATAAATACCTTGTTGAATGTTTTGTACACAAGAAGTGTGGTGTATCTCCGACGCTAAACATTTACATGTCATAGCCAACATTTAAGAACCAATAAAAGTCCTTCACACCTGAGTATTTTGCACTCAGTAACAGTTTACACGAGTGTAAACACAGCCAGTCAGCTGGCGCGCCACTGACATACAGTAAGTGACCTATTTACAGATATATACCTACCATCTTTATACTACAATAACCACTTATCACTAACTCCATATACTTTCTGATTAATCTTCACCTGAACATATATTACATTAGGCAACTCCAAGATCAATACTAAAGGAAGCAACTGCACAAATTTACTTAATACATACTCTATAATAAAAAGAAATAAATTGTATCACTAAAAAGCTACCAATAAGGTTTATTGTCGTTTAAGATTACACAACGAACAATAGGTACCTACTTAGCGGTTCGGTGGAGAGGTCATGTCGTCCTGATGACATTGAATTAATTGAAAAATGACTTTTTGTCCGACCTACAAACGTGTCATTCAATGTACACACATACCCTGTGGGAACAGACACAGACATATGTGAGCTTCAATGAAACCAATATTCATGCCGAAACGTTTTATTAATACTCCATATATTTTATCATTTAAATTAAAAACAATATAATTTTTAACATAATTAAACTTTTGATTCATTAATTAAGATTGCACAATCAAATTTTTCCCAAAAAAAAAATAGAATGCAACCCCCGGGTATTGCCATGCATGAAATAAAAAGCGATTTTAATTATCTTAATGTAAACTAAAATCAAATTTTATGGAGCTAAGGCCAACAACTCACGATTGATCTCATCTGTGAATCGAATATAACAAATTGTTGAAGTAAACTTTTCATATAATCTATATAAACAATCAAATGATATAAAAATAAATATGTCAATACAACAAATCGTCTATATTTAACAAAAAGGTTAGAACTAAAATATAATTTAAAATATAAATAAAAAGTTTATTTAATGTCATGCACACTCGCGAGTTGATATCGTAAAAATAAAAAAGTCATGCGTTAGAATGTTTAGTACGTGTTAGTCAAAATTATTTAAAGCACTTGAAGACGACACAAAATACATAAAATTCTAGGTTTTGAATAACATAGATGCATGAACATGTGAGAATCACGAAGGAAAACAGAAAAATGTAATAAAGATCACATATAATGTTTCAAGTCATAAAACTTACAAACTAGAGAAGCATTTTTGCGCTTTCCTCCGAGATCTTCCCTTCTGGTGGTAAATATTGTACAACTGGACGCTGTATCCGATATATGTTACAAATGTAAGGTCCTAAGAATGTACGAAAGTCCAGTGAATCGCTATCACGTACGTAAAGTGATGATGTGATTTAAGTGATTTCAGTGATAAGCGTTGACTGCACATTTCGTATTATTCCAGTAAACAATAGGATAAATGTGAATTCTTTTTACAAATTACATCTTTGTAACATACGACAGTATAGATTAGAATAGTGATATGATGGCGTGGACCGCAAGGACACGATGGAGGAACATACAATGGCGAGTCTTTGCATCGGATGTGTCGCGTTGGATCTGCAACAAGAATATTATTTAGGTTAGTTATGAATTTTCCGCCGGGCGCCACTGAAAATACCTTCTGCGTGTGAACCAGAGACGCCCAGCAATGGACGTAAGAGCGACCACGGCCTCGGGCCGCGGAATTAAAAAAGACATAGAAGTTATGAATTTTATAGTGAAAATAAAAACATAAGAATAGGAAATTGAAATAAAAAAAAAAAAAAAACAGCGGCAATATGTCTGAAAAATATAAAGCAAGGGTCTTGGGTTTTTGCGGAGTGTGTGGCAGGTTGCCTTTTAGGTTACCTCTGGCGCTGGGCAAAAATCCAGGCCCTAACGCTCAAATGTAATACCGGACAACGTTTCCTTGTCCCGCACCGCGAACTAGTTCAGAGTAACTAGTTCTTCTGTGCGGGGAAAATCAAGCATTACCTTGATATTGGCGAAATCATCGATGAACATCGATGGAGCCACGTTTTTAAAAAAGGAAGTTGAAAACAAGAAGTCTCTTGAGAGCTGTGACGAGTTAATATAAAATATACAATAGCTGACAATGAATTGAAGTTGACAATAATGAGGTCCGTAGGGACCGTTCTGATGATATCAGACAACACTTAACTAAAAGTAATACAATGTCAAGGAGTATATTGAACGTAGATGCAAATTTTTGTCAAGTCACTCTGAGGAAAGCTGCACTCCGCACCCCTAATACATGAATAAGAAACGATGAGTGATCATAAGCTATTAAATTTAATAATGCATACGCTATTGTTGGTTATGGTAACAAAAGTTGCCGATACAGAGAAATTATTGAGCGATTTTAAACTTGGTTACATTACTGTGACGAATATTGCAGTGAATCTGAAGGGGTGCGAAAAGATTAATTTGAGGCGAATGAGTCAGCGTTTTTGATAAGTTTTTGGATCAATATTAGAACAAAATTAGTGAGTGCGTAACGGCCGTTGAGTATTGTATGGCTACTGCTATATTAAAGTAAAATGTATTTACATTTTCTTCGCCACAGTTATCTTTCTATAAAAGATTGCCGTAAAACACTTTTATTTACATACAAGTGTCTACCCACGATATATTAAATTATCAGCCAGTCGCGACCTATTTCAACTTGTAACAAATCTAGACGCGTAATGTATTTTCACATAGCAACAACAAAAATTTATCAGAAAACTTATATATTGTTATCAATCAGAGTTTCGTCATGGCCCCGATTGCGCCCACGCCCCGCTGTAATCTTGACTATTTACCCCGTTTCTTAATCCTACATTATTACCAAAATACCCTAGTCCGCATTTTACAACTAGTTTCATACAATTGAGGTTCTTGTTAATTTGGTATTCGTTTCAGCCAGCCAAGAGCTACGATTTCTTAGATATTGTTAAGAAGGATATGTCTTCGACAGTGGTCATGTGATACAGAAAACCTTGATTAGAATATCCCTTTCGTTGATTACGATTTCTGGCGAGTTATATGATTGTGTGACGAGAATAGCCCGACATAGGTATGTCTACTTATTATAACTAACTGTATTGGGTTATGTCTGCCAAATATTTTTAGAAGATAGATAGATAGAAAACTCTTTGTTGTACACCAACATAATATTAAACAAACAAAGTTAATAATTGATAATAGCAATTACATGTACAATGGGCGGCCTTACCGCTTAAAGCGATCTCTTCCAAGCAACCTTTGGATGGACTGGATGGATGCTGGAACTTATAATAATACATTTGGAATAAATTCACTTTTACATTCCACAATATGATTGCACAATTTGACTCGTTGCACCAAAGTCTAACAGCACCCTTCACCAGAATAATTGCAGTAGCATGGCAATCAGAGTATATAATAAGTTACCCAAAGTATTGAGGGCATTGCCAGGGCATTTGTTGCATTTGTTGCATTTGTTCAAGAGACACATTAACGAGTGGCTTATACAAAAATGCTTTTACTCAATGAAAGATTTTTGGGAATATAAAATTAAAGAAACATTAGGACATTGGTACTTTATTAAATTTAAGATAATAATGGGTATAAGGAAAAATATAATACTGTTTACATTGTTTTGTAAGTAAAGTATTATTTGACATTATTTTATTGATTTAGTTTGACATTTTTATATTGATTTAGTTGTAAGAAGACATTACGTTATATTAAATTAATTGGTGAACATGTGTTCAAACTTAAAAATTTGCATGCCGTGAACCATCCGGTGAAACATGAAGAACCTTAGACTGATTAGAAAACCTATGTCAACCATGTTTCTAGCAAATAAACGATTTCATTTCATTTCATTGAAAATTGTGGAATGTAAAAGTAAGTTTATTCAAAATCTATTATTATAAGTTCCACCAAGTGACGACAATCGAAAGCATAAAATATAAGGTACACTTCGTTAAGCCTACATAAGAAGTGGTGAAACTATAGCTGTTTCAGGGGACTGGGTATATTCGCCAGAGCCTCATCCGTTTGTTAGCAGGTAACTTTGACGTTGAAGATGTTGGTTAGACACCTTAGTACCCCTCTATGGCACGAACGAAGAAATAAAGTTTAAAATAAAATATTAGGACGTTTTACATCCTAAGTCCCGGCCAGCCTATTTGTTTTCGATCATAATCATAAACCTCAAAAAATACACAAATTACTGACTACTACTGACTTCTAATTACCAAAATGGGACCAAATTGATATGGGACCACATGGAATGTAGTAGCTTTCATTAAAAAAAAACAATATCGGTTCACGCAGTCCAAAGATATGAGGAAAAACAAAAATAAAAATAAAATTTTTTTTGGGAGTCAGCGAGATCGTTCGAAGTTGTATCCGTGTTTGTGTGGTACCATTGCAATTTAGTCCCATTCTGACAATTTAAAGTCGGTTTTTGTTCAACCTATATCATTTCTGTATTTATACAATATTATAAATGCGAAAGTTTGTGAGTATGTAAGTAAGTATGTATGTATGGATGGATGGATGTTTTTTACTCTTTCACGTAATAACTAATGAATGGATTGTAATGAAATTTTACAATAATATAGCTTATACATCGGAATAACACATAGGCTACAATTTATAAAGATAAATATATAAGATAATGTCATAATATTAATGAAATGGTTTCTGAAAGTAAAAATAAATAATATTAGTATAAAATGTGTTATAAAAGTGAATTATGTGTGTTGATTAAGTAGGAGTGAACACCTCTGATGATGCCATAAGGCGATACCGGTCAGAAAATAAAATATTTGTGGAATGGTGTACAAGTGAGTTTTTTTCAAACATGTATTACTATAAGTTCCACCAAGTGCCGACAATCGAAAGTATAAATTATATATAAAGATATTGTGTGAATTGTTCAAAATATGACGCGACGCGACGGGAACGGGAAAAAAATCCAAATTACCACGCGGACGAAGTCGCGGGCGACCACTAGTATACAATATTTTATACACTACTGAAACGAAATTGACCCGATTACCGTTGCGCATGCGTATTGATGACATTTTAATGAATGAATTTATAGTACGCTGATTCAGTGTAATGCGATTGAAGTATTTCCTTTACGTATCAGAGCCGACGATTGTGACATTCAATCAAAGGTATTTTGCAAACGCCACGAATATTCAGCATTTATGCTCGAATTGTGCGAAAAACAACAACGCATAAATTAAACTGAAGATAATGTACGTTTTCGTTGCACTACTATAAGCATAATATAAAGACGTTATTGATGGCTACTGAATATCAAAGGGATTTTATAGTATTCATAATTCTCTAACAACAACACAAAATCTTTATTAATAGTATTTATTTGTGCCCTTAGCGGTGGAGACCTTGGGCAGTTGGGGCTCCGAAGCCAAGAGCTTTGTCACGGAGTTAGGACGTAGAATTAGGGAGAGGTCCGGTGACACTCGCTTTGGGTCTTTCCTGGTGCAACGATTGTCCATTGCCATTCAGCGGGGCAATGCTGCCAGCATCATGGGCACCTTTGTACCAGGAACGATGCAGGACGTATATAGTGCATTGTTATTTTTTTTATTTCTGACTAATTAATTGTTTATTTTTGTATATTTATTAATATTTTTGTAAGATTGACATGTATGTACCTTGACATATTACGTCATTATCCCCGAAGAGGTAGACAAAACCAGTCATTAAGCCCACAATTCGCCACTCACTCTACGTCACATGTAATTTTTTTTTAGTATATATTTAAAAAAAAATATAAAAATTTCATGTTACTTTTTTTTAAGTATATATTTTTGCCAGGCGCCACTGGAAATACCTTCTGGGGTCACCGGAGACGCCCGCAGCAATGGACATGGGAGCGGCCGCGGTCTCGCGGAATTTAAAAAAAAAAACAACAAAAAAGTATATATTTTTTGAGAATTAGATGAAACTAGCAACCCTTAGCGCAAACTGCGCAAGTAATTTTTTTTTTTTTACTTTTTGTTAAATTTCTAATCTTATCGCACCACTTGAGACCACGACCTTTCCAACGGTGTGCCACACTTGACTGTGCGACTCTTAGTTTAGGAGGAGAAGCGGCTTCACTGGCGTATTATATATATAGATAAGGGGCAAGACTATTGCAGTGTTTGCCGAGGCTCGTACGACAGCAGTGTACCGCATGCAGGTGAGGCTTGGGCCTTGGAGATGTTGAAAGGGCTCCCAGAACCCTACTTATAAATCCAAACCATTCTGCACGGTACCCTTTTAGCTTCTTAGTGCATCTGCAAACGCGAAATGAAAATGAAAATTTAATGGAAAATTGTTTCTGTCTAGCATGTTGAATTAATTCAGCGTAGCACTTAAGTAAGCACGCGATAATTATGTTTCTCTTTACAATAATTTGTAAATTTGTTTACATTTCCGCCAAATTGAAGTAGTGAAGTAAAGTCTAACTTTACTTAAGAATGTATAAGTTACTAACGAAGCAACATTGACGTCATTGCACAATCACAGTTTTAATTAATCTATAGAAACTGACCCGTTGACACACATTCTATATGTTTCTGTGAGAACAATAGTCACGTTCGGCGTGGCAACAGTACCTACACACCGGCTGAACAAATCGTTCACAATGGTTCGCATAAAACCTTTCAGCGCGAATTGGTATGCTCATGACGCAATTAATTCTTATTATAATGCGCATTTATGCAAAATAAACTACAGAATTATATTATCACTGAAAAATGTAATCCATCAAAGCTGTGATGAAGATTGAATAATATTTTAAGTCTTTACACCGCGCTATCTAACCCAAAGTACCTACCTACTTCCTTCCTAAGGTACATATCAGAACAAACCATCACACGTCATCGTCACACGTTTCGTCCCACCCAGGACAAATGACCACTGGACCACACAGTAGTAGTATCCTTTTGTTTCGTAAATCCTTTTAATATCGGACTCGTAGCGACTTTACCACACGGAGCTCCTTTGCTTTTAGTGCCCGAAGAGAAAAAGAAAAAAGGCTATTCGGGAGAATTTTTTTTCCTCTTCTTCTGCTCTTAAAAGAAAATGTAACGGCGGAATGGTGTAATGGTGAACTTTACTACGGGAAACATAGTCTAAACTTTAACAGTAGTCTCAATAGACATAGGTACATAAACATCATTACACTTATATAGGTAATCAAATCAGTAAGCGTGGTGCGCTGCATACGCCACACTTTGCCGTTACACTAAAGAAAATACATAACCACTCTGTAATTAAAAACCAAAACTCCAAAAGTCAGGACAGATTACATACCACTAAACAGGATCTCTATAGAGTCCTAGCATCGCCCCAATTTAGAGGCGGTAATGGTGGTAATATCGGGATATATCAAGCGCATTCCTGCTGCAAAAAACATACCTACTCGTAGTTCCTTCAGAAAAATCATACTAAATATCTATACTTATAATAAATCTGTAGAAGTGAAAATTCTGTACATTGAAAATATAAAAAAAAATGGCAGGGTTACTAGACCGACACCGAACCTAAAAATGTGATTAAAAAAAATTAGTCTGTCTGTCTGTCTGTTTGTTTGTTTAGACATCACGCAATAACTACCGGTTCGATTACGATGAAACTTGGTATAATTATTCTATAATTTCCTGGGCACCTACTGGCTTACTTTTTATCTCGGAAAAGTATATCCAA
This sequence comes from Nudaria mundana, assembly GCA_963556515.1. Classification (NCBI taxonomy): domain Eukaryota; kingdom Metazoa; phylum Arthropoda; class Insecta; order Lepidoptera; family Erebidae; genus Nudaria; species Nudaria mundana. Next base: position 2,475,262 of record OY748304.1, on the reverse strand, counting down.
TAAAAAACAAACTTAATTTTGCGGTCGATCCCTAGTCCCGATTACTGTACCAACCGCAAATAATAAGTTTGTCGTAGGTTACGTCACCCGCAGTGGGGTTCACTAAAGGGCGCTGCACACGGCTAAGATACTATAATATTTTATCTTAAGATACAATATCGCTCGCCATACAATTCAATGGACGCATACGACGAAGATAATAAATAATATTTCATATTTTCGTATCTTAAGATGAATTTTTATGGTATAATAGAGAATATAATAGAAGATATAATAGAGAAACTGTGGGCTTTATGAACACAATAAAACCCAAAAAATTTTTAGAACTTTTGTCTGTTTGTCTGAATGTTTGAACACGCTAATCTCAGAAACAGCTTAACCGATTTGATTTTTTTTTTTTGATTTAAATTTGTGATTTTCAGTAATGCGTTGTTGTTTATTCAATTTAATATGGTTGGTTTGGTTTTCAATCGGTTCATAAATAAAAAAGTTACGTAGATCTAAAGTAACACGCAGGCGGAGCTGCGGGCAACAGCTAGTACTTAATACGTATCAAAATTTGTCTATCTCATTCAACTAAGCACAATTTAAATTTGCCACATCATCGCAACACGAATTAATTCACGTTGCTATTTATTGTTTAAACGCGGTCGGTTGTTTAATCAAAGTTTTCCTTATTTTCTTACTAACCGACCCTTTCATAGTTCAACATTACCGTGAAATTAAACTCAATGAGCCCGAAAAGCAGCGGTTTAGTTTAAAACGACCTTCGACTACAGAATTCCTAATCGATAGAATTTAATTGATTCAAGTCTTCTCAAGATTATTCGTTCGAATAACGACATCGAATATCGACATCATAATCGACATAACTACTAGGCCTCTTTTATCGATATTTTTCCGATTGATATGAGTACCTATAACTCACTTGAAGGACAGCAAAGGGATCAAGATAATCTATGTACTTATAGGTATATCACTCTCATAATCTTTATTTCACGATTTAAGCTCTTTAACAACTGAACCTACCGACATTTTATCGCAGCTACTTCTTATTATTGCCGACATCGTCTTTTGATTATTTGTGTATCGCTGGTATACACATATTGATTAGAGGTTTACCGCATCTGAGATTCCTATGTTCTTGCAGTATTATAGTACAGACCTACCCCAGGCTTTGCTGGCAACCTAGTGAAACCAGATGTTGAACACTCGAATTTCCAATAAGAAACCGTTGAAAATACTTTGAAATGCCGTATTCAGCAAAAGTAGACGTACCTTGAAATTAAACTGCGCTTTCACTGAGATAGTCTGTAGTTACTTTTATCGAATTATTTGCCTGCTTCTAGCCATACTATTGTTTATTTTGTAGTCTCTAATAAATACTAAATTATTTGAAAAACTATAATAATAACACATGTGAGCGTCAAAGTACGATTTTAAGAGTTACGAGTCAAATTCGGAAAAATATGCAAGGAAAGATATATATAGCGAAGTAAATGCTTATTAAACTGTCTAATAACTATGTAACATTATATGTATTTAAATAACAAGCGGACGGCCGCGACTACGTCCGCATGCTAACGGGAATTATGCAACATTTTTCATAGCGCCACTGCCTCTATTGATCGAAGCATGATGTTATATCACCTATGTTACTTGACAATGTAGCTTTATATAGGTGAAAGAAATTTATTAGTTAAGCAAACAAACATACAATCAAATCTTTCCAATTTGTAATATTAGTATAGCATTATTATGACTGAACGGGTATAATACATGTTATCTAATTTAATCTAATACCATTATGTTTTAAGGTATCGTTAAGGTCACTAGATGATAAGGTTGATATATTAATGAGTGGTACAAATTAAGTATACGTACTTTATTTGTGCTTTACATATTTATTTTAGTTTTTAGTTTTAGATAGTACAGTTTGTAGTTTGTTTAGGTTTTTTTAAATTTAATTTCCCTGTTCCTTGTATATATTCATGAAATGTCTTATCCTTATAAAATAAAAATTGAATTAGTACAGTATACGTTAGTGAAGATAATTTTCGTGATTGTATTTAATTTCAAGTGTAAAGATATTATTGTACAACATATAAGAGGTATGTTTCTCACGTCAATTAAACATTACTAGAATATATCGCAGTATTTGTATATTATGCGCGTAATTGTATATTATGTATTTGGTGTGGGAAAGATTTTTCATGTTTTGTACAGTACCTACGGTTATTTCCACTTTAGCACTCGGGGTGTCTCGGTATAAATCGTTAAGATTCGTGTTTTCATATTGAGTACCTATATGAAATCCTAAATTGACGAATGGACAAATGTTTGCAATGGTGCTAGTAAAAGCGAAAACTAATTTCAACCGAAGGAGAAGGAGAAGACTGTATGGTTTCATTATGAATTATATATAGGTACAATTAGTAGTTATTGTAAATAGCGCTTTTGATGCTATCATATCAATTGTAGTTCCTATCTTCCCCGATAATTGGCGAGAATTTCCGAGTGTTAAAGTAAAGATAATAAATAGATCTGTACTAAATAGTATTTTCCTGCTATACAATTTTGATAAAACAAAGCCTTCTTCTATCTTAATCTTAGAGAATTTCAAGAACTTCCGTTCAGTAGGATTTTTGGAGACGTATTTAGATAATAATTAGTTAACCAAAAAAAAATGTAATTACCATTGCAGCAAGTGGTCTTGGTTCAACTCCAGTATTTGTACCTGTAACAGATGATAACTGAATGATTATACAAATTTTTAACATTGATCAAGAAGTGGAACTGCTGGTTATGTTAGTTAGTTATGAAACGCACGTCACGGACACGTCAAGTGAACGCGTTTGTTACAATCTATCTGAACACTGCATCGAAAGAGGAGTATTGCTCTCCTTTTTGTCACGCGAAGTGCATGATACTTGCGGTATCTATAGAATATCCGTGGTAGAGGCACAATAAATTATTGACAGAGGCAGTATCTACTTGCTTTGCTCTCAAAGAGGTTCACGTTTTCTGAAGTACTAGTACAGTCAGCGTCTAATAGTTAGTTACAGTCAAGGTACTCTAATCTATAGGCACAACCAAATAGTCAATGATATCGGTACAAACAAAGTTTCCTTATTGTTGACAACAATGTAGTCGCTCCAAAGGGCGAGACATTTAAAGTGTCACATAGTATGTCACATGCTAAATGAGACATCAAATGCGCACGCATACTTGTCTCTTTCATTTCGAACATGACGTCGTAGACTGGTTTTTGTTTAAAACAGTTGTAAATAAAGGATCATAGCATGTATTTTTATAGAAGTAAACCATAAACCAACCAACTAAAACTTAAACGGTTTCCCTAGATAAAAACCTCTTTAGACAATATAGTCTAGTATTTGTTGCATGTTTTATTACTCATATAAGTCATATCAATGTCAAGTGCAATAAAACCAACTAGAAATAATATGTTTGAGAGAGGAAGGTGTCTCCATAACAGATATTTCAAATGAACTGGGAATATCCGTAAGTTTCACATTAGAATTAGATCAGTTACCTATCTTACTAATTTTTATTCATACATATTTTGTTTTTTTTTAATTTAGAGAAACACAGTATACCGGTGGATAGACAGATGGCAAAATGAAGGTGCTTTGCGAAACCATGTTTCGTTTGGTCGTCCACGTCAAACAAATACAGATGAAGACAGAAACATAGTGCAGCGAGCTGAGTTAGCAATCGATTTATAAACTCCAGGAGTATGTCGGTGGAATTTGGCATATCACAGAGCACAATAAGACGACGCCTGAGGGAACATGGGTTACGCCATCGTATTCCTGCTAAAAAACCTATATTAACACCGAGGCATAAAGCGCAGCTTTACAGTTTGCACGAAATTTTTTAAATTTTAATTTTGATAATGTGATCTTTGTAGATAAAAAGTTTTTTGTTCTTCTGCCCAGAGACGCTTATCTCTATACCGGACATTGAACACAAGATATGATGAAAGAAATGTCCTCCCTAATAATCGCAGTGGTCGAATCACCTTAGGATTTTGGGGATGGATGACTCTAAGCGGACCAGGAGAGCTAGTGGAGGTTGGAGGAAGAATGAAAGGCACTTTATATTAACGAAATATGGGAGTCTATGAGAGGGGACAATTTTTGTTACAATGCTGTACAATCGATGAGAAGACGTCTTTCCGACGTAATTCTTACAGATGGAGGCTACACACGATTTTAATTACTTATTTTGCAGTAAAACTGCACTAACCGACTTCAAAGAACGTAAATGTACTTTTAACTCAATAAATCTATACAAATTTAACTTAGTTTTTTATGACACCATTCTTACAATAAAAAAATGTTGACGCTCAAGATATTTGTCCAATGTCTATCTATATTAGTGCCTCTGAATTGAACGACAGACGTAACATTGGTACTTTTATACCTATAAACAAAAACCAGTCTACGACGTCATGTTCGAAATGAAAGAGACAAGTATGCGTGCGCATTTGATGTCTCATTTAGAATGTTACGATATTTTTAAACACTTTGACTGAACCTATCTATGTGACACTTTAAACGTCTCGCCCTTTGGAGCGACTACATTGTTGTCAACAATAAGGAAACTTTGTTTGTACCGATATCATTGACTATTTGGTTGTGCCTATAGATTAGAGTACCTTGACTGTAACTAACTATTAGACGCTGACTGTACGGTGTCTTGCGCAGTGCTTCGCGCCGCACCACGCCATAGGTTTTGGCCTATAACTTTTGACCCCTTAGGGCTAGGTCAAATTTTCGATCGAGAGGGGTCAACCATCATTGGAGCATAAGCAGTTCTCGAGAGCTAAGGGGGACATTCCCCATTTCTATATATAGATATTTAGAGGTAATAAGTACACGGTATTACTTTACAGCAGGTCTAACAAAACATAACTTTAATTACAGACAAATTCAATGCTAAGATTAATCAAATCTATCTGCCAGTCAGTTTCTGTAACCGATCTACCGGGAATAACGTTTGTACAAGTCAAATTACAGTCAATTAACTGCAGACTAGATATCAAATCTAGCGATCCAATGGGACACTCCCGTCTATGAATAGAAAAGCAATGTTAAAGTTATCGTCGTACTAGGGAAGTAACAACTCTATTATGTACTACGAGTATATCCCCGTTAACTTGCATACGAAAGAGTAATGAAAAAAAAAACAATCCAGCCACCGACCGACCTCAGACGGGGGTATATATAAATACATTCTCCATTCATAGAGTACACCCACACCTACGTACACTGCAGTCGATTGCATCGCGAACTGGCGGCGTCACGCATACACTAACACCGCCGGCACGATACTACGATAGTAATAGTAGTACTATAATGAGTACTATAAACAGCGCTTCATTTTCCGACCTAACTTGCAGCTTACGTATCTCGCCTACGATATTTTAACTACGGCGTTTAAAATCGTACTTTATGCATAGACTATTACAGTTCCATTTTCCACAGTAGCAAGATTATGAAAACTGTATTTTATATTTCAATATGCAATTGAATGAACGGAACTTTATGAGAAAACAATAAGGTTGAATGTCGATTGTAGTAACGTTTATATAGGTCGTTGGTATAAAGAGAGGTATGTAGTGAGACGTCTGCCGCCTCAGACATGTCTATTTATAGAGATTGCGATTAACTTCAGCGCTCGTTGCAGTAAATGGCGTTGCAGGCGGGAGGCTCGACAGTTGGGAAGTTGCACCATCGACTGTTGGTTCCAGTTTAATCGATTGTTTGTGTAGCGGTTAGACAGCTTCAGATGAAGTTGTATTTGAGTTTGGAACGCGGGTTTTTTGCCATCCCGTGTACTTAAAGTAAAAACTGTTTGAGGAAAATACGACGCGGTTTTTATCGTGATGACCGCGTAAACGAAGTGAAACATTGGTATTTATTACCGTTCTCTCACCCACCATTTTGTGCACCCACATTTTGATTTGGAAGAAAAACAGGCATAACATAGAAATTTTTTAAATAGGCTCTGTTATAAAGCTGAAAATATACACAATATAAACAGAGCCTTCTTAAATTTTCACACACTTCAACGTTAGAATTTTTAGCCGTTCCCAACAAAACTGTATCCTTAACAGACATCCAACGTGATCAAATATTTGTAGAACACACCAGTGTGTGTATATTTTACATACCGATGTCATACACAAGACAAACTAGAGTTGATTACAATCAGGTGCATGGTAACGCAACTGTTATGTTATGCACAATAGCATTCATTAACGCACTACTGTCTGATATTAACTAGTAAAGGAGCGTCGTATAACACTATTTAAAGACAATTTCTGGTTCATAATTATTTCAGTCTAGCATAATTATTTTCATGGTCATCAAGAGTAAGGTCTTCGACCAATGTGTGTTGCCAGCTATGACCTACGGAACCGAGACATGGCCATTGATGGTACGACTTTTACAGAAGCTCACTGTCGACCAAATAGCAAAGGAATGGGCTATACTCAGAGTGTCTGTGAATTCGTAACGACGAGATCCGAAGTAGGAGCAGGGACACCAACATAGCCCAAAGAGTCGCCAAGCTTAAAAGGCAGTACCCAGGACACATCACTCGTAGGACCGATGGTCGATAGGACCAAAAGTCCTCGAGTGGCGACCGCGTTCTCTGAGACGCAGCGTGGGTAGGCCTGCTTCAAGGTGGACCGAAGACATCGTATAGGTCGTGGGAAGCCAGTGGATGCGGAAAGCTCAGGACCGAATGTTGTGAATTTCGTTGGGGGAGGCCTATGCCCAGCAGTTGGCGTCAACCGGCTGAAATGATGATGATGATGAACAAGATTTGGATAGTGATACTATTGAAATCAGTGCAGAGGGGCTAGTGGTCTAGTGGTAACCGACAATGTTAACACATTGCAAAGGGTTAAGCAACATCTAGTCAGGCCCGGTCTTAGGATGGGTGACCATTTCTTCACTCCGACCCCTCCGTGCCTCAGAGAGCACGTTAAGCCGTCGCCGCGTCGGTCCCGGTTATCATACGAACATCTATAGCAGTCGTTAGGGGTAGTTGGAGCCCTAAATAAAAAATCCGACCGGTCTAACTACAGAACTTCGATATCGCCCATGGGTTGTGGAGGTAAGATGGCAGTCGTAGACTGGAAAGGCGACCCCAACTGCGTTAGGAAAAGGCTCGGTGGATGATGATGAATCTTGAAATCAGTGCACCTATTTTATTTGACATAAATAGTCGCTGGTTTTTTTCTAAGTATAACACAAACAGCACCTTGACAACAGTGTGTAGGGACATTGCCTAAAGCTAACTAATAGACTAGGAGATTGCGAGTTCGAATTCTACCCAGAACAAAACATTGTGTGATGAGCACGAGGTTTGTACTGTGTCAGGGTGTATATAATAAGTAGTATGTATGTAGGTATTTAAAATATTGAAGTACTATGTTAATCAGTTAATAATTTAGATTCTAGATCACAACTGCTTACTTTGGGCAATATGGCGCTGTGTAAAAAATGTCCAACAATTTTTTTTTAATTAAAAACCGCGTAATGTCTTATACCAGTCTTATTTCCTGCTTTAACGTCTTGATTGGTTTACAAAAGGATTGAGAGCGTGTGACAAATTGTTCTATTTATTATAACACGTATAAATTTAATATCAATTTGTATTTCCATGTTAGTTTCAACGATAAGTGTATGTATTTCTCACGCGGCAAATAAATAATAACCAAAACACAACGATAATGTTTTAGCATATCGTACATGCTGTACATTCATATATGACCACGGCTATATATCCAAGAGGGTAAGCAATTGTACACTCACATTTTGGTAGTTGTTTTATAGGTCTCGAAAATAAAATCAGTAACCATTCAGTAATACGAATCTAAATTCCAACAGCTAATACTGCAGTAGGCACTAGTATATTGTTAGAAGACAGACATACAGTCATACATGACCCCTATATCCCCGAAGGGGTAGGTAGAGGTGCATTACACGCCCACACATCGCCAGTAATTTCGTTGTTCCCACGTAATAGGGGGTAAGCATATTGCCGTTACCAGAGACTATAGAAAATCTATAACTACCTGTGATTCATTCCAAGTTTCCAATAGCCAGGACAGAAAACTGCATAAATAATTATCAAGATAGATGCAATACATAAAGGTTCCCTGAGTGAATGAGGCATGAGGCCTGAGACCGTACCAAACTAAAGTCAGATCCATATTAATATTCCATTAATTAATGCAGTTCAAAGGTGAATTGACATAGGTACATTGTTTCAGATATTTAAAAAAACTTTAGACCATTTTTCGCACATTCAAGAGCACGTTAAACATACAATACGATATTGGAATGGCTACACTGGAACTATTTCAGTGGCACAATAATGAGCTTATAGGAATGAAAAAGTACGAGTAGATCGTAAATCTATTAACTGGAGTCAATTACCCACTGGAATGGGAGCTTTCCGGAAATGGTTTACATTGTTCCTGTGGTATTTCGGGCGGCTTCGATACATAGTTGGAATAGAATGCTACTTATAAAGTTAATACCAGACCCCGCATTACTGTCCCGCACTTGTAATTCGAGCTTTTAGTTAAATAGAGAGGTTCAGTAGTCAAGGAAACCAGTTAAGTAGTTAATCAAACTTAGAGATGAAAATGTGAAGGAGTCTCGGGTTCGATTTCCTAAGTCGAATCAAATATTTCTGTGATCCACTAATATTTGTTTTAGAGATGTTTTCTATGTTAAATATTGAAACTATTTAAGTATATTGATTAGTTGTCTAGATCACATAGCTTTGTTTGGGCTAGATGACGTTGTGTTAGAATGTCCAAAAATATTTCTTTTTGAAGTAGATAACGTTTCATAAAGGAAAATTCTGAGTGCTACCAAGGTATGTATCTACTATTCTCGATACCAGATACCACTCACAAACCTTAACCCCACTGCCCCATACAACAATTGCAAATATTACAACTGTCCTTTGCGCCCTACTTGCTGTCGTAATGATATCCGTTTGTATTGTACAAATGCACATCGGTTATAATTTTATTGTGATGTGTATTGAATTATTGTGTTTAAAAATAACTGTATATGTACATATACATGTACTGTATATGTAGGTGATGAATAATAATAATACTTATGTAGTCTTTCCTCACCTCCTTTTTACGTGGAACCAACAAAGTGGCTGGTAAAATGTTGACGTAATGATCGTGTCAGTCTACTTCTTTGGGATAATGATGTGATTTTTTGACATGCCTCGGAGAGCAAATTAAGCCGTCGGTCCCGGTTGTCATACAAACATCTATGGCAGTCGTTAGGGGTAGTTGAAGCCCTAAATCAAAAATCCGACCGGTCTAGCAACAGAACTTCGATATCGACCATGTGTTGTGGAGGTCAGATGGCAGTCGCTTCATGGCTGCACGTGGATCATGGCTCTATGAGCCAGATCTACGTGTGCGTCTACCGCTCCCACACAGGGGACACTGGGACAACAATGCTTTTCGAATACCTCAGCTAAATGGTTGACGATGCGCAGGTGCGGTTCCCGAACGCTGACCAGGATTTCCTGGGGGACTTTAACGGTCATCACGTTGAGTGGCTGGGGTCCCTTAGGACCGATCATGCGGGACGAACCGCCCATGCATTCGCTCTCCCACGGGCTGACCCAGATGGTACAGGGGATCACCCGGATACCTGACAGGTCAGACCACACGCCCGCCTTGCTGGATCTACTGCTGACGAGTCGCCCAGCCGAGTAAAGTGTGTCGGTACGCGCCATTCTGGGCACTTCCGACCACTGTGTGGTGCACGCCAGCTTCCAAGTGCCACCGCCTGCTCGTGCTGGGCAAATGACTCGACGACTATGGCACTACTCGTCGGCAGACTGGGACGGTCTCCGCAATTACTTTGCGTCCGTCCCGTGGAGCCAGCGCTGCTTTGTAGGGAAGGCGCCTTTGGATAGCGCTGCTGCCGTTGCTGGCGAGATCAGTCTAGGGATAGAATATTATATCCCTTTCACTGATGTCGCCAGCATCCGCAAAGCTCGCCCCTGGTTCGGGCGTGAATGTGCCGAGACTGTCCAGAAAAAACAGTCGGTATATCGCGCCTGGGTCAGGGCTCGGGCGGCACGTGACCCGAATGTGAACCGCCTCAAAGCAGCGTACAATAGGGCCACTAGGTTCAGCAAGAGGGCCTTCAAGAGAGCTGATGCCCAGCGCGTCGCACGGCTTGGTCAGGAGCTAACATCCCATCCCACGGGCAGCCGTGGATACCGGCAACTGGCCAAAGCCGTACAGTCTAATTTTTGCCAACCCTCGCTGCCACCACTGCGTTTTCCTGATGGATCACTGGCTCACAAAGCCCAAGAGAAGGCGGACATGCTCGCAGACCTCTTTGCGGCTAATTCCCGCGTCGATGACCGTGGCCTGCAGCCCCCCGCCATCGCCAACTGTGGCCACACTATGCCTGATATTGTTATCAGGCAATGTGATGTACGGGCAGTGCTGCGGTCACTCGACGCGCGGAAAGCCAGTGGCCCTGACGGCATTCGGTGATCTGACGGAAGGTGGTGCTACGAAAATGTGTCTCCAGTACTAACGCGTCTGTACCGCCTGTCATACTCTACAGGGCTCGTGTCGGAGGTTTGGAAGGAGGCGAATGTACAACCGATCCCCATGGAAGGGGATCGATCCGATCCAGGCAACTATCGACCCATAGCTGTCACCTCATTCATTTGCAAGGTGCTCGAGCTCCTTATCAATAAGCAGCTCATGCGATACCTAGAGGATCACTCGCAAATCAATGATCGGCAATATGGCTTCAGGCCAAAACAATCAACGGGTGACCTCCTGGCATTCGTCACGCATGTATGGGGTGGGGCTATGAAAAAGTACGGCGAGTCTTTGGCTATTAGCCTGGACATCGCCAAAGCTTTCGATAGGGTCTGGCATGCTTTGCTCCTTTCCAAGCTTCCGGCATATGGTCTACCTCCTCAACTGTGCAGCTGGATTGCCAGTTTTTTAAACGAGCGCCGAGTGCGGGTCCTCTGCGATGGCCAGGCTACTCGCTTCTTGCAAGTGAATGCCGGGGTACCGCAGGGGTGCGTACTATCACCAACTCTCTTTCTTCTGCATATCAATGATATGCTATTCCTCGGGAACATTCATTGCTATGCAGATGACAGCACACTGCACGGGAGTTACTCGGTTCGTCCGTCAGACGGCGAGGCCATCTGAGATTGAGGAGGAGAGACGACGACTCGTGGCTGATCTCAACCGTAACCTCGACAGTATCTCCCAATGGGGTGCCGAGAACTTGGTCGAGTTCAATGCCCACAAAACACAGGCGTGTGCATTTACAGCGAACAAATCCCCTTTCCTTCCCCTACCCACTCTTCAGAATGCAATATTACCGATGAAAGACAATCTAGACATCCTTGGCATAGACGTTCGTCGAGAGCTTAATAACACAAAATACACTGAGATGTATTGGTCTAGCTTCGCGGAAACTAGGAATACTGAACAAGGTAAAGCGTTTCTTTACACCGCACCAGAGGTGTCTGCTGTACAAAATGCAGATTAGACCCTGCGTCGAATACTGCTCTCACCTCTGGGACGGCTCCGCGAAGTATTTGCTGGACGTACTCGACGCTATGCAGCGACGCGCTGTTCGCATTATAGACTGTCCGGAGGTAACGGGAAGCCTTGAGCCGCTAGCCCAGCGCCGAACAATTGCTTCCTTGGCCGCGTTCTACCGTATCTACCACGGTGAGTGTTCTGAAGAGCTCTTCAACCTGATCCCACCCTCTCCCTTCTGATCCCGAACAACGCGTGCCGGGCAGAGATGTCACTCTCATACCGTGGAAACCGTCTTCGCGAGAACCGAGCGTTTTAAACGTTCGTTTCTCTGCCGAACGATGGTGGCTTGGAACGCCCTGCCTGCGCACGTGTTTCCTCCAACATATAACCCTGGGTTCTTTAAGCGAAGCGTGAAGAGGCACATTACTGGGTCGTCAAGTTGAGGGCCCCTCTCCATAGTATTCCTGTGTACTGTGAGAGTCGCCCACAATCGCCAGACGTCGCCGTCGCCACAGCTTACCATCAGGCGGGTGGCGTCAATTTGTCGACCTAAATATAAATATATAAAAAAAACGTAAAATATCGAAGTTCAGCCGAATCGTAGTTAGACTGGAAAGCCGACCCCAAGTGCGTTGGGAAAAGGCTCAGTAGATGATGATGATGATGATGATGAATGACGTGATTTTTTGTGAGATTTGAAACTGACCTACAATAAAGTTTAACTGAATCGGTGGCGTGGTCGGTAGTGCATCCGCTTTCGACGCTGGAGTCTCGGGTTCGATTCCCGGTCGGGACAAACTTTGTGTGAAGACAGATACGTTTGTACCGAAGTCTGGGTGTTTCCTATGTATAATATGTATGTATTTACAAAAAAAAAAGTATATAAGTATTTATATCAGTTTATCTAGTACTCATATCATAAGCTCTGCTTAGTTTGAGACTAGATGGCGTTGTGTGAATTGTCCCAACATATTAAAAAAAATGGTTTTCTTATATGTAACAAATAAACTACAAAAAAATCTGTTGCCATTATACGCTACATTATCAGATCACCGAGTATTGGCCGTGGAAATGGGGCAAGAGGAAACTACAACACGCAGGCGGAACCGCGGTAATCAGCCAGTTAGGTATAAGTAAGGTGAAATAATTTTGTAGAGATTCGATAAGTCATTATTTACAATAAGCAAAGGGAAAGACTACAAGTTTAGCACATGTGAAAGCAAAAGAAAGAATATAAATGCAAAAGAAAGCATTTCTAATCTATTTTCCGGGAGTGTCACTGTCACTCACAATGATTAATGCTAAACTTATCCGTTAAGTGTGCGTGTACGCACTAAACGTGATAAATGTACTACATTCAATTAAAATTGCAATAACTATGAAGAAACATTGACATGACGAAGACCGGGTGGTCTACATGCCGTACATGGCTTGCGCATACGCAAGTATCATGCATTATACATCGGTACATCTATACTACGAGTATATTAAAAAAATAGAAATAGTGTACATTCAATAGATTACTTGTTTAAAAAATTAATAAAACACAAATTTTGTTTTATTTTCAACTAGTAGCCACCGAACGGCTGCCCGCGTTATTTTCTAAAACAAAATTAGCCTACGTTACTCCTTATAACATCAGTTATCTGCTAGTGTGAAGACGTTAAAATCGGTCCAGTCGTTTCAGAGATTAATCATGAATCCCATGGGCGACATCTAACTACAAGGCTTCGATATCACCAATGAGTTGTGGAGGTCAGATGGCAGTCGCTCCAAGGAAAATATTTAAGTTCAACGGCATCGCAGTTAGAGCCTACCCAAACTAGGTTGGATGATGATGATGTGATCAGTATAAAACAAATCAGTAGTAACTTTGTCATGGTTTATCACCATACATAGGTATAATACGCATTCGTAACACATAAAACAGAAACGATCCAGATAAGAAGAAAGATTACAATTCTCTGAGAGAAGTTACATCTAGTTATTTGTTACGGAGTGAATGCGACGCATGAGTGACGAAATTGATGTGTTTGTCAACTGCACCAATAATTATAGAAATATTGAAAGAAACTAGTATTTTAGAAGAAGTTTGAAAGTTGCGCTAGTGAGTGAAAAATTGAGAAGCGAGCGAATGTTATGGTATTAACATAAAATTATGAAAAGAGAGGAAAGTGATATGGTTAGAAAGGTGTTAAGTAGGAAAGTGGGCTTTAGTAGCAGAGATCGGCCCATGCCATTGAAAAACAGTGACTGAGAGTTTTATTGCCAGGTTCTTTCTCTCGGTTCTACTTATTGCTTTGCTAATCTGGCAGTACATGTAAATACAGAAGCAATGACATTTTTTTTATTTTAATTTTATTTTAATTATAGATTGTCCGGAGGTAACGGGAAGCCTTGAGCCGCTAGCTCAGCGCCTAACAATAGCTTCCTTGGCCGCATTCTACCGTATTTACCACGGCGAGTGTTCTGAAGAGCTCTTCAATCTGATCCCACCCTCTTCCTCCCGATCCCGAACAACGCGTGCCGGGCAGAGATGCCACTCCCACACAGTGGATAGCATGTTCGCGAGAAGTTTTAAACGTTCGTTTTTCTCGCCGAACGATAGTGGCCTGGAACGCCCTGCCTGTGCACGTGTTTCCTCCCACATATAATCCTGTTCTTTATGCGGAGCGTGAAGAGGCACATCAGTAGGTCGTCAAGTTGAGGGCCACTCTCTATAGTATTGTGTGCTGTGAGAGTGGCCCACAATCGCTAGACGTCGTCACGACTTACCACCAGGCGGGTGGCGTCAATTTGGCGAACCCAATATAAAAAAAAAAATATGACAAGGCAGTGAGTGACTGAGGAGATGGCGTCTGACAGAGTTGTCTTAAGGAATCAAAGAATCAATTTCATTTATTCAGTTTAGGCACATAAAGAGCACATATGAATGTCAAAATTTTACAATTTTATGTCAAGCACTATTATAAAAATACTAAATTAATTACATAAATAACCATTTGAAAATGATTCTTTCGCTGGTAAGTTGGTTCACCTGAGAAGATACCAGCAAGAAACTCAGGTAGATTATCCATTTTCTTTTTAATAATGTTTAGTTTTACAATTTGTATTGTACGAGTGGCTAACAACAGCAGATTAGGGTGACCATGCATTTTTATCATTAAGATATTCGTCTACATTATAATAGCCTTTCTTCATCAAACGTTTTTTCACTACTATTTTAAACTTATTAAGAGGCATGTCAACCGGATCCTGCGGAATTTTATTAAATATTTAACAAACGATTTACCAACTTTATGAAGTCTAATTTTTGTCATTGCCAGTTTATTTTTATTTCTTGTATTATAATTATGGTTGTCGGATCTTGTCGATGACGATGTTGTCGTAAACATATTGAGAAGAAACGGTTTAAATATTAATTAATAAATATAACGGTTAAAATATAAATAGTTCCTTCAGCGAGTCACGGAGTCCGAGTATATAGATTGCTCGTATAGCTCGTTTCTGTAATATGAATATTGTCTCAATATCGGCAGCTGAGCCCCATAGCAGCAGACCATATGACATAACGCTATGAAAGTAGCTAAAATAAACTAATCGTGCCGTTTTTTCATCAGTCAGTGACCTTATCTTTCTAACCGCATAGGCAGCCGAACTAAGTCTTCCTGCCAAGGCTGTGATATGAGAACCCCATTGCAGTTTACTATCTAAAGTTATTCCAAGAAAAACTGTGGTATTGACTATTTGAACTAATTCATTATTCATAGTAATATGAGTATCCACCTGTCTAACATTGGGCATAGTAAATTTTACACATTTTGTTTTCTTCGCATTGAGCAGCAAGTTGTTACTTGTGAACCAATGCAGTATTTCCGAAAGGGTATTATTTACATCGTCAAGTTCTACTTTTCGTCTATCACTTTTAAAAATTAATGATGTGTCATCAGCAAATAATACTATTTCACAAAGATTTTTAGTGAAGTAAGGTAGATCATTTACGTATATTAAGAATAAAAGGGGTCCTAATGTCGAGCCCTGGGGTACTCCCATGACTAATGAGGCGCCAGAAGAGTCGGTGCCATTAACGTTAACTTTTTGTACTCTATCAGTGAGGTAAGACTCCAGTAAGCCAAGTGAGCTGTGCGAAACACCATAATAACCTAATTTTAGTAACAAAGTCTCATGATCAACACAATCAAAAGCTTTTGATAGATCACAAACGATACCAATGGCATCCTGCTTTTCCTCCCATGCATCAAATATATGTTTCACAAGTGCAACTCCTGCATCCGTTGTGTTTCTGCCTTTAGTGCAACCAAACTGTTTGCTATGAAGTAACTTATTTTCTGTAAAATGTGAAAGCAATTGATTAAATATTATTTTTTCAAAAAATTTACTCAGTGTTGGGAGTATGGAGATAGGTCGAAAATTTGAAGGATCACTTTTGTCTCCTGCTTTGAATAAAGGAATGATCTTACTGTACTTCATAAGATTAGGAAACTGATTTTCATCTATACATTTATTGAATATGAATGCAAGGTAAGGCGCAATAGCAGGAATTATTGATTTTATTATATTGGTTGAAATGCCCCAAAGATCCTCAGTATTTTTTATATTCAGTTGTTTAAATGTTTTAAGTATAGTGACAGAGTCAATATACTGAAAATCAAAGTTAACTCTACATTTATCAACACTAGATTTGAGAAGAGAATTGGCTACGTTTTTTGAAGAATTTAACTTATTTAAGGAAGAATACATGTTGCGCCGAACCCAAATAATTATGATAGAGGTATATTTTTCTGTAACCAGAGACGCCCGGCAACGGACGTTAGAGCGGCCGCGGCCTAGGGCCGTGGAACTAAAAAAAAAGAGGTATTTTTATTGGTTTCGCCTCACGGCATCCTCAGATATACTCAGATACTATCTGATGATGCCGTGAGGCGAAACCAATAAAATTACTCGTGTGAAAACAATAGAATAAAATAACTATTAAATCATAGAACAATTAAAATAACAAACGGTGCAACGAGGTCTATAAAAAAGTTAATTATTAAAACTAACATAACCGACACCTGCGGCGTCGGAGTGTAAATAATAAAATTACTAATATTTTATATTTAACTAGCGGACGTCCGCGGCAAATTTTACACAAAAACTTTCCTCGAGAAACCACTCTATCTATTGGTGAAAACCGCATCAAAATCCGTTGAATAGTTTTAAAGATCTAAGCATACATACGGACGGAAACGACTTTGTTTTATACTATGTAGTGATTATTATAATTGCTTGAAATAAATGTTCCATAATAATGTCAATGGGTGATTGACCAGTTATTAAATTACGATTATAAACCGCAATCTGTTACGAGGACTTGCTGAAGAGTTTATAAAAAATTATATAACTACACCTATTTACAAAACTTTGTTAACTGACATTTATACGAAACTAGCGGACCCCCGCGGCTTCGCACGCTTGACAAATTATATACACTAATATTATTATATTATATACACAAAAACCTTCCACGAGGACCAATCTAACCATTGGTGAAAACCGCATCAAAATCCTATGCGTAATTTTAAAAATCTAAGTATATATAGGGAACGAAAGCGACTTAGTTTTTACTGTGTTATTATTAAGTCAAATCACCTCTAGTACTAAGTCCAATGTGGAAGTCCATCGATTGCACCTAACAAAGTCATTGTTATTGCCAAAGTCGATTGACTAAGGTGTAACGTAATTTTCTGCGATATTTTAAACACAGATCATTGTTCCCGATGGAATCCCAGAGTAAGTAATCTACTACTAGGGTCCATATTGGCTCACCTAAAGTTATTTACCCGAAATTGTTCTTCCTAATGATTTGTAATCCAAATGATCACTCTTCCTAAAATTTTTCAACCTAAAGTTTTCATTCGTACTATTTGTAGTGCTACCGGCGATGTTCATAACACTCATGTTTCCGAAAATTGTAATTAATAATATCATTAATGTAAATATATTTAAACGCCTACTGTTTTTTATCATAACGCTTTTATCCCTAAACATAATTACCATAATATTTTCATAATTTTTATTTACCCGAAATTGTTGTTGAGTTTGGGGTTGGTAGCACCTTATGTCAGGTTGGACTAAAGAGGTTGAACCCGTTTATACCGCAGTTTTAACCGTACCTAAACCAATAACTATAGGACCGATTCGGTTCTGGCACTTCGCCGGCCGCTGCCGCGGCACGCTCGCTTCGCTCGCTCGGCTCGTGGGTTGTGGTCACAGTTCTAACCTAACCTAAACCAATGACTATAAATAGTACCGTGGTATATCATATATATGAATTATATATATGAATATAGGTATATGATATCAATTATATTCCTAATAAAAAGAAATCTAAACAAAAAAGATATGACTTTGAATAATAGTGTAAAAGATGGTTATATTAAAAAAATATAGGAAAACAAATAAAAGTATAATAGATGTTTACTGCTACTGACATTATGAAGTTGAATGCTTCGAAATTATAATCATTACAGACAGAGTAGTTAGGAATTGTGATTGTTAGGATGAAAAATGTTAGGAATAACATTTTCGGATTTCCAATTATCGGAGTTGAAAATTTAGGTGAACTTTGGCGCACCCATACTACTATTATAAAGAGGAAAGATTAGTATTTTTGTATGTTTGTAATGAATAAACTCAAAAACTAATGTGCCGATTTCACAAAATTCTTTCACCATTGGAAAGCTACATTCACCCTGAGTGTTGTTCCCACGGGAACCGGAAACGAGTAAACTAAATCACGCGGGCGGAGCTGCGGCGATCAGCTAGTGTAACATAAAGCCACAACACACTGTGAACGTAACCATCAAATAGGCAGTGAACAGATTGAGGAAAATTAAACACAAAAACAGACAGGTAACAAACGCACAAATGAGACAACATAGGCAACTAAACTGTTCTGACGCCTAACAGCTTAACATCACTGACGTCATTATGCTATATTAGTGTTGACATAACTCAGTTCACTAGAACTGTTGTAGGTGAATATTTACATACGTGTGTATGTAAATATTCAATCATTTTCCTTAAGGTGATAATGTGTATAATATTGATAAGTATTACTTGAAGGGATCCCCGGATTATAATAGTACCTATACATTATACATCTTCATTACACCAGTCACTGTTAATTACCCGGAGGGCACTTAGTGTATTTTCATCAGAGCCTTATCCGTGTCAGCAGGTGCACCACACCGTGTGCAGGTGAGGATTCATCTAGTTTCCTAGATGCTATTAATGGTCAATAATATTATACATATTTCTTCGAGGAGTTAGGCAACGGCATTTTAGAGACATGGCACACACATGGCTCGATGTGCAACCACATTACCCTAACCATCCTTTCTACAGGTACTTAGACCTAAATAAAATACAAGAATTGTTTTGTTTGGAAGTAGTAAGTCTAGTTAAAATCCGAAGGTTATAAGAAATGTATAGTATAGTGACCAGGGAGTCTTAAATATTATAGTCGTCGTTGAATACGCATTGCGGTTGATTCCCCGCATTGTGAATTGATAACGATTCCGTATTCGCGGTGTTTGAAAGTGTTGAATATCATGTCGCTTTCGCGGTTAGCTCTCAAGGGATAGGCAGACAAAAGGAGTGTATGTGTGGATTCAATGCACTAGTTTGAAATACCGTAATAAATATACAGCGATAGTATTCTTGTGCAGTTTTAAGTTTAATATATACAATGTTGTTGAGCACCCCCTACCAACGTGTGGAGGAGATGTTGACACTGGAGTGTGACCTCACGATGAATGCGGTGCAATGCTAGGTATGAGAGACTTCGAGTTGGTGTACTACCTTTGGCGTCATATGAACATAGCATGAAGAAATTGTACTACCCGTGGTATTATACCCGCTGAATCAGTTTGCCAAACTTTCACAACATATTAATGGGCTAATAGCCAGGAAGAGGTTTCCGAGAGACACAAACGATTAAATAATATTACGCAGGCAGGTATTAAATTATATTGTATAACTATAATAGAAATCACTATGATCTCTATTGTATTTACACGTGATGTCACCCCTTAAGCGCCGGCGCATGTCACACACACCGCCATCAGTTCACTATATCGCTACGACACTCGTCATGCCAGCATGAGTTGTGTAATACCAACCATTAATGTAATACACATTATTTTTTACACTAATAACTCAATTATGTATGTTTCTGTGTTCCAAGGGCGTCAAGGGTAGCATTGACCCTTGAATTATTTTAGTTGTGATATTTATTTTATTACTCGCTCGTATGTAGTTATTTTCCCATTGAGCAAATAAATATAATGATGTGTTTTAAATGTGAATGCTCTTTGAAGTCAATTTTGATCATAATAATGTACTTACGTAATGATCTAAAGGTAATTTACAGGTTTGACTATGTGAATTATTTTCGTTAGTGTTTTAGGGAGTATTGATAAGTCTTATCTTACATGAAGAGCAAATTACTGTATTTATAGTTAAACAACAAAATTAGTGTATCACAGAGAAACATAAAGAAAACTATGCATCAACCTATAACACAATCTAAATAAAAAGTGTGGCTATGACAAAGAACTTAAATAAGCAACAGAGAATTATTACCATTAGTTCTAGAATTATAATACGAGTATGTTTATCTATCATCTGCCAGCTAATTAGAAAGGCCGCGAGCCAGCCTGATCAATTAAATGATTTGTATCGCAACTAATATAACTGTCATTCAGACTTACACCAATAGGTAGGGCCGGTGCGGGTCACGAAGACGTATATCAGTCATTCATTTGCTCGGATTATCACGAGTTAACGAGGATCGTGCGCTTGTTTAACCACATGTTCTACATAATGGGTGTTATAAATATATTAGCTTATTAACATTAAATAATGAAAACTTTTGGCAGGATTATTATCTTGTATGTAACATTAACAAAAACATTTTTAAATTATTTAAACTGATTATAAACTATTACCACGATTTAGGAATGTTTATAACATGAAACTAGGAATTCTTATAAGTGAAACATGAAACCAGGAGAATGATAAAATAGGAGTGGCTGTTTTTTGAATTATTATTATTTCCATCGGACATACTTTAAAGTCTTCCATATTTATATTATATTCAAGGTTTGCAGTTTAAATAGTATTTGCTTGTATGATAGAGGAGAGAGGTGAGATAAAGAAGGTGAGTCTCATACGGAGACAGTCATAGAATTTGTCAGTCTCTGTATGCAATTGCATTAGCTATATAGAATAATAAGGTCCCCCTAACTAGTTCCACACTGTCAAGTTAACCCTGAAATAGTGGGGGTTAACCTTACCTATCTCATTCCTAAATTTCTAAAATAAATTTCTCAGAAAAATGTTAACCATACTTTTTAAGATTCCCACGGCACATTCGCTCCAATTTTCTGAAGAATTCCTTCAACAGCATATGCTCATCTCCGCGACCTTTAATCATCAAACTGTCATCCGCGAGGTGGTCCAAAAAAAAGCAAATAAATCTAAAAACAACCATTAGCACTTACACATTCATGAAAACGCACGAACACTTTTTTGTCACTGAACAATATTTTCAATCAGTTCGGTTTCCATTGCGTTGTTTGTATAGGTCTATGATGAGATGTCCAATTGTGTTTTGTATTAAAGTGTTGATGGAGTATGATATTTTTAAATTTGTAGCTCTTAGTTTGAGGATCATAGGGTGGCAGCTTAGTAACGGGTCTAGTGAAAAAACTCTCAACTCACGACTCCCGAAGTGATTGGTAAAAGAAAAAAAATGTGTGAAGACAGAATATTTGTGTTGTTTTGGTTCCCTATTGATATAAATGCATCGATTAAGTATTTTTCTAAAGTGATTTTTTCGACAGCGCCGTTATATTTAGCATTTGTGCTAATCAATCCTCTTTTAATTATTTTATAATTAAATTAGTGTGTAAGAAACTACAAACATCCTTTGAATGGAAGTTTTGTAAGTATTCAATTTGTATAGGTAACTTTCATCAAAGTCGGACAGTCAACATCACAGTGGACCGACCAATACGTATTGCGCTCACAAGATAACGCATCTTCAAATAGATGTTCTATGCATAACATTTCCATGTAATAAAAAAAGAATGAATCTAAAGATATCTCGCGGGACCCCAAACTATTGAACTTAGCGAAAAAAAAAGCATCGATCGCCTTCTCGGAAGCGAGTCGCTCCGTGATTGAATCTTTCATCTCAGACCGTCAGACAACGCGATAGATGTACCTATACTTAGTTACTTAATGGTTTTTATGGGTTTATGAAGGCTTATTATTAGTTTTTGAACTAGTGCGCCTATGTCAGTTGTTACTTGTGTTGTAATGTGAGTTTGTTGATTGGTTGGTAGAAAATGTTACCGCGGGTAGGTGCAGGTGTCAAATACGATATAATCACTGATCACGTTATTGAAATTTGATGGAGTAATTGAGTTTTGATAATCGCGTACTATGTTAGCGTGAGTAGTCATATCATATCAACATTGTACGCTTTGATTCATTGTGCTGGTTGAATACACATTTGGAAACCTGATTGTATTGATTTTTGGTTCTAGATCGTATTAGATGAGATTCACTGTTTCAACTATAGGGTAACTGTCGGACGCCCGGGACTTCGTCTGCGTGGTAACGTGGTTTTTGCACCATTTTTCAATACTACACTGTTTCTATTGATTATACCGTGATGTTATATAGCCTAAGTTTATGGATAGGGTAAGGAACGAGCATATTAGAGGAAGTTTGAAAGTTGCACCAGTGAATGAAAAATTGAGAAGCGAGCTGTTGTCATGGTATGGACATGTTATGAGAAGAGACGAAAGCAATGTCGTTAGAAAGGTGCAAAGTATGATTGTAGAGGGTTTAAGAAGTAGAGGTAGGCCAAAGAAAAGATGGATGGAATGTGTGAAAGAGGATATGACAAGGAGAGGAGTGACTGAAGAGAGATGACGTCTGACAGGGATGTGTGGAGGAGTAAGACTTGTTGCGCCGACCCCAAATAATTGGGATAAGGGCAGGTAGATGATGATATGGCCTAACTTACACGCTAAAAATATTGCTATAAATAGGTGAAATGTGAAACTACAGAACTCGATATCGCCCATGGGTTGTGAAGGTCAGATGGCAGTCGCTTCACGGAAAATATCGAAGTTCAGCCGAATCACAGTTAGACTGGAAAGACCCCAACTAAGTTGGGAAAAGGCTCGGTGAATGATGATAGGTGAAATGTGAAAATTGCTGGCTAAGTGTGTGCCTGTAGTGCACCTCTGCCTTCCCTACTTACATATTAGTTAGACTATAGACAACTACAATTAGTACATTAAATTAGTAGGTACTGTACATTAATTGACTCTTGTGCATTCGACTTCAACTAGTATTTAATTTTAATTGAGATATAAACGAATCTTCAGCTTGATAACATCAAAGGTTAAAGTCAATCCTTGACTGCTGTGGGTGCAATCCAAGTAGAAAGTTAAGGAGCCATAGGGTAAACCTTTGGTATTTTTTTTACGATGATTTACATATTTATTATGGGTGAAAATTGTAAAAGTTTAATATATACTTTATTTTAATAGGAAAACGAACGTTAAACTCCATGTAAAAAAAGACATAACTTGATAATAAACCAGTTAACATGCTTTCACATTATGAAGGGACCAGACTACTTGTCAAGTTAAAGGAAGTTAGTTAACACCACAATTTGTTACTTGTTGCGATAGTAATACTTATCATAATACAGATAGTACACGGGCCGTAGAACATTGAAAAATATTGATTAACAGCAAGCTCATTTTTCGTAAGTAGCTTTATTTTACCGAGTCTCCCACATCGTAGAAACCTAAAACTTAGAAAACGTGTTTTTTATATGGCGTGTACTTCCGATAAGAAAGGATTTGCCAAAATTCTACTCCTAAAGGAGTGAAAAAGGGGGGACATAAGTTTGTACGGGACAACGTGACACCTCAGAAACTACTGCACCGATTTTAAAATTTCTTTCGGTAATTTAAAGCTACATTTTTAGCGAGTAACATAGGCTATATAACATCACGACAGAGTTAATAGGAGCGGGCCAGCATTGCGTGTAGACTATAGCTTGTTGGACGTTAATAACCGCAATCTCTCAGAAATGGTAATTCCTAGGAAAAAAGATGTGAAGATTTATTTGTAGGTTATTTTATTATCCACAATTTTGTACAAAACAAATTTTTGATATAATTCACTGTTTACGCAAAAAATAAAAAAACCCGAAAATTTTCAAGTTTTTAACTTTTCAACCTTGAATAACTTTTTTAGCACAAGTCGGATCGATGGGAACTTTTGATATTTGATTTATAATGATGTACTTAATAGCTGCACCACTTTACAGCTCTATACAAATTAATGCAACCTTACAATTTTGTTCCGAATATTTTAACTGGATAACTCTGTTAGCTACCTGATATGAGATTTCTTTTTGAGATATATGTGGGAGACTCGGTAAAATAAAGCTACTTACGCAAAATGAGCTTGCTGTTAATCAATATTTTTCAATGTTCTACGGCCCGTGTACTAAGAGTGAAGTGACACTTTTACTACAAAAAAGCCCTTTTAAAAGTTTTTAAAAGTTTTTTAAAAGTTAGATAAATATTTATGTTTTTATACTTTACTAGCTAATCGCCGCAGCTCCACCCGCGTGATTTAGTTTACTCGTTCCCGGTTCAATACCGGGATAAAAAGTAGCCTATGTTACTCAGGGTGAATGTAGCTTTCCAATGGTGACAGAATTTTTGAAATGCGCACAGTAGTTTTTGAGTTTATTCATTACAAACATACAAAAATACAAATCTTTCCTCTTTATAATAGTAGTATAGAAGTATAGACTAGCGGACGCCCGCGGTTTCGCTCGCTTGACAAATTTTACACAAAACCTTCCCCGAAAACCACTCTATTCATTGGTGAAACTCGCATCAAAATCCGTTGCGTAGTTATAAAGCTCTAAGCATACATACGGATGGAAGAGACTTTGTTTTATAACATGTAGTGGTAGTTAGTGATGATTATGTATTGCATGGATTGTAGGTATGTAACAATGGCCCTGGCTGTTGGAATTTAGGTTTACTTACAGAATGGTTATTGATTAAGTACCTATTGTGTATAGTACTACATATATTACTTAGGACCAACAAAAATGATGATTATTTATACCCATAAATGCTGATCAACATTCACAAAAAAATATATATTCACCCTTTCCGAATTAACAATTTGTAAACTGAGAATCTTAAGTGGAAGAGACCCAGGCGTCGTACATTGAATTAAAAATACATTAGTTTGTACAAATTATACAATATCTAGTGATCCCATTGAATTAAAAGGATGGCGGTATTGTTGCCGCGGCATTATACGTATACATTATAATACTAAACTGTAACGGATATCCGGCTTTTTAATCGATTCTTGGCTCCCACGCCCACAAGGAAAGTATTTTTATTTAATAACACAAACTGATATAAACCCCATGTTACATTATCTGTTGTATCTCGGAGACACTCGGAAACAGATCTTATCGAATAGTAGCTTCGTATACAATTGATTTTTTAATACGAAAACTATACTTGTGTGCTTCTTCTACCTGGTAAAACGACGCAAACAGTTTGGGATCGCGTCAATCACTTAATGGAATAAACCGAATGGCCAGAAAAACGTCTGTAAATCAGTTCCGGCCAGTATATTTATCTAACGCCGTTTGTCAAAACACGTTCACAAATCAAATTTCGATAGTGACCACACGACAGCCACAACAATAGGACTTCCGGTTCTAAGAACTGACAAAAGCATTTTATCGCTCCGTCTGAAATCGGCCATATGTTGTGCTAGCCCTATTGTCGATACATCGAGTTTTTGTTAACACACCACATTAGGTGTGAAACGGCAACTAATCCCTTATTAAGTAAAATAACATGGACACAAAAATGTGCTAGTCAATTTATAAGTAATAAAACTGTCAGTGCAGTTATCGTTAAGCAGTAAAGAAAGCCGATATATCTAAAATGCTGTAAACTGGTTCTGATAACACAACTTTGTCTGGCAACTATTGGCCCTTTCGAACTTTCACACGCAGTGCACACATGTACGTTAGTACACATCTTGTATAACGGATGTCGTCGCAATTACGAACGGCTGCGATTATTATTGCGCGGTATTGTGCGGCCAAATTACAGCATCTCGGCTTCCCATCCGGTCTTATGATGGCGTTTAGATACGCGACATTGAATCTTACCTAACGGGTGATACACGCTAAAATAACATATTCGGCGGTCATTCGAGACGACACGACATCGTACAGGACGCGTCCAGGACATCGCTCGACATAGACCTACTAATAAGAAATGGACGAATCGCAGGTGAGTGGAATCGAACAAAAGGTAGTCTCGTCGAGATGTATCAGACTGTATGGACACCTGCTGGTTATGTCAAAAGCTTGGGTTCTGATTTATGGAATTGTACTTTCATACAAGTATCGCTTTAGTATGCAGCGGAGAAAATCACGTTATTTTACTTGCACAAAGGCATGTCTAACCGCGTTCCACTATCAATGGGCCCATCCGACTGTAAGGATCTTGTTTTCACATCCCTCGAAGAATGCAACCGTATTCAATATACGAAAGTTTGAATTATCGCATGTAATGTATTTCTAGAAATGTTCCGTGGTTGTTCACGTGGGTTTTTGTAATTTGCACAATGATTTGTTGATTTAACGCACCTGCTGCACATTGGTACTTTTTGCATAGCTCTCAGAGACAAAAGTGTCAGTTGCATACGAGAGAGCAATCACCTCTGGATACACAAGGTAGGTAGGTAGGTAGGTAGGTATAGACTGGGGACGAGTACGTGAGTCAGAGCCCTTTGTGACCCGGTTTGCACGCACCGAAGCCGATTAAGCCTAGTGTTATATGATGCAGAAAATTAAACTGATTACCTTAAGTGAGAAATTATAGCTAAAATGATAAGAAAATTATCTTTAATCTGCGATAATACTACATTATGAATTTTCCAATATCATAGTTTTTTTGAACGTGCTAAACTCGTAACTTGCGGGTAGAATTGAAAAATGTATTAGCCAAGGAATACTATAAAACATTACGATACGCCAATAGGGCAGATATGAAAATGTAACAACATATAATTTTATTTATTCCTTTTCAAAACTGTGAACCTTACCAAGCACCAAGAGAAGATTTTTAGGGAGTAAGAATTCATTCGGTCGCAGTCGCGGGCTTGTATATGATATATTATTCCATCTTGGAAGGGTACGTTCATAGGTGTTAAAATTTATGACACTTTTTACTTAACCGTATTCATCATGAAAATCCCCTAGTTTGTCATCTAAAGACATCAAGCAACCCTCTTTATATTGCAGATTTTATGATGGGGTTAAGTAATGGGCAAAATAGCACACTCTGCCTCCGAGGGGTAATATGTTCATTAAACTGGGATGTGTTTAACATAACACGAATAGAAGAGTGCGTTATTCTTACTCTGGTTTAAATGAACCTTCGTGGAACTTTGCCTGAGTTAACTCTACTTATATAATAAATTGTGATATTCTTCATTAAAATTTAAAATTTAGTAGTAGTACATTTTTCATTTTATGTAAACAGTTGACGTGTGACACACACATGTTAACGGGCAGCCGTCTTGTGATATAAAATTGAGATTTTGTAATAACAAATCGTAAAAGACTATTGTTTTGAAACGAATAAATATCAGAGCTATTAGTGTCACTATTATAAAATCCTTACAACGTATATTACTAAAAAGGGCTACTACCAAAATGCATGTTCGCAAAGTCCTTTTCACGATGCTAATTAGACGAATCATTTAAATATATTAACATAATTAAAACAAACAGGCAAATCGGCGGCATGTGAACGTGTAGATGCAGCTCGCAGCCGGCGGGCGTCCGGTCGGGCCGGTACAGCAGATGCTGCGTCTGCGCCGGCCTTGTCCTCGCACGCAGACGCTACACAGTCACCATACATCACAGTAAACCACTACCTATATAAACTTAAGTGTACAGATCGCAGCTTCATACAGAGAATGTATTATATTTGTACGCGAACAAACAATATGATCGAGGATAACCGTACAGTCTGGATAGTTTAATCATTCGGCAATACAGTGACAGGGATGTCGCCACACAATCACACAACCAATAAGACGACAATTTTAGTTATTTACTAGCTGTCCCGGCGAACTTTTTTGTATATTTCTTTCCACACTGCATCTTCTTTCTGCATGAAAGTGTACAATGGTATATTTTCTTCCAGTAAACCGTAAAAGTCAGGCGATGCAATGATAAAGTACTTTTGACGCTCAAAACTGTTGTGTTTATGGGTACCATTCTATGTTAAATTACTTTCTAAAGTGTGCACAAGTGTAGTAGATTTAGCTTGAGTACCCAATAAATATAACAACAGTCATATAATATACAACAGCAGACATAAATGTAATTGTCGTAAATGTTGGCATCTTATTTCAAGGTGTATTAAAGTCGGCATCTGCTTTATAATATGTGAAGGGCTCTCGTTTTGATACCAGTGAAAACCAAGTGTATATTGCTATCAATGATGATAATATGTGACTTGTATAAATAAACTTTAAACACTTTCAGCCATCATTAGAAAAAGTACATTTATTAGCAGGCCATATCTAACCTGCAGCGTAACAGGCTCTGGCAAAAATAAAAGTGTCAATAGGCTCGCATACATATTCAACTAGGTTGACTACTACAAACATTAAAAAAGTATTGTTGGCAACACTACCCTTATAGAAGTCATACGGGTTTGTGCATTTAATCTAATATTTAATGCTAATGAGTTCATTAGTACTCATAATCTCAACCTATTTTACGACAACCAGTCACTATTACAGCCACGCAACACACTCATACGTGTTAAAAAAACAAAAAGGGTACAGTTACGAGAAAAAGGGGAAAGTAAACTACCAGTTGAGCACAAGTTTGACCAACTGGAGGTAGTGTGACGACTTTTAATTTGTTTTGGATGCGTGTAATGATGTAAGTGATAAAAACGGATGACGGTGTTCTCTTGTAGAGGCGGAACCGGCGGAAAAGAATTGCAAGAAAAAATATAAGAGATTGGTGATTAATAATAGTTACTATAATGATGATAGTCGATTTCGATAAAGCTGCTGCAGTAGCACCTTTGGCACGAGAGTAGCGGGCACTAAATGCGGTGAACGACAAAATTATTATTTATTACGATATTTATTTAGTAGAAATAGGGAAACTGCCTAAAGCATGTATCTTTCTAAACTACCTATTTAGTTTATAGGGTGAGTCACATACGTGTTGGTCGAGTGAAACCGTTCTTAAGTAACGAACATGTAACCTAGACGGTTGCAACCAGTTCTGATATAAAACAACCTTTGGTCTGGTTACATTGTTGCTGACATTAAAGTATGCAACGACAGGAATTCCAACCGGTCCAATAGCCATTGAACGGGTTAAGTATAAGGAAATGATTTATACGGTGATAGTTGCATTCATATCTTATAGAAATTATAAAGTCGAGACATGTCTTTATAGGGGGTTTTAGTAAGAACTAACATATTGTAATATTTTTTTTTTTGTATTTCAAAGCTATGAGTTTGCTTAAACTATTCTTAAAATATTAAGAAAGAAATTATAAATAGATCACAAAAACTGATTTCATCGGCGGGATTCGAACCCACGGCCTTTCCCTATCAGGGTGACTGCTCTGCCAATTGAGCTACGATGACCACTACCGACAACATCGAATTTTTGCTTCATATCATATTCATAATTTCTACATCGCGCTATTAAGGTTAGCGTTGGATCCACCTACCGCAGTTCTACCGAACTGACGGTACCAGTGTATCGTGTTACAACGATATTTAGACACTGAATTTTTAGATGAATCCTTACCAAATCCATATATTTTTGTATTTCAAAGCAATGAGTTTGCTTAAACTTTACTGTAATATTATTATTGTAATATTTACTGGTTTAGATAGATAAAATTGAGTGGGTATACTCAATTTTTGTTCCTAAAACATAAATTATATTGTCTTGTCCCAAATGAACAAAGCCTTCCTTTAAAACCAGCTACCGTTGGACCCCTTCATTGCGTGCTTTTAAATTATCAAGATAAATCATTGGGACGCAACCTGTTGACTCATTCTAGTACTTACTTTATTTAAGTTTATATTATACTAGCCGATGAGTACGACGTTGCCCGTGTGGTGTAGTTTACTAGCTCTCAATTTACATATAAGTTATCTCTCATAATAAAATTAGTCTATATTACGGACTACTTTTATTTGACTATATTTATAATCGAATAGTACTTGGACCTCGTGTACATTTAAGATGTTTTAAGGCATTTTGCGACCATATCATTAATTAACTTTTAAGTGGACTATGAACAATTGTTTTATTTTTCTGAATAAAGCGCTGCGTTGTATTCTGACGAAGGCTGCAAGCAACAGCATATAAAATTTTCGGGCAGTGAATGAAGGAATATTATATTACACGTCCTTTCGAAAAGGCGGGGAACTTGAAAGGTGCAATCACCTTTAGAGGAAGGCAGCTAAAAGCGAGCACATAATACCATCACGCCATCCGTCCAATTCGCTTTGTTACAGAACACAGCTTACAGAATTTGAACTGACTCTCATGAGTGTAACTCACGAAACCACTAGCCCACTTTTCTAATTACATACCCCTATATATTACATAACAACTACTTCTAGAGCTTAACACGCGAATATTTATTCAGTTATTTTGGCTTCCTTCAAGAACTTAGTGTATCAAGATAGTCAAACTTGTAAGTGCACTTGCGTACTTTCTGTTAACGAGGACGAGGTTCTGTCAAGTACTAAAATGGCCGGTGAGAAGCAATACGCTCGCTTCCTATTGCGTAGGAACAATGGAAGTTTCTAGTGAAAACTGGCTGTGTATGACGCCAGGAGGACTTGAGGCCAAGACGAAAATTTCAACTATATAATAACCATGTTCTTCTCCACCAGAGATGTGCTATGCAACAATGCTGCGAGGATGTGCCAACCAATGAATATGATTGTGCTATGTAGACGAATCAAAATGATCGGTGATATCAAATGCATAGGAATATGGCATAGCACATATCCGGTGAAAAGGCAGCGAGGGTACGTCGCCAGTTACTGATAAGATTGGATCTTTATAAACATCTGTTGCGCTGAAACCTACATCCTTTCGCTTTCTACGAGTACGGTACCCTAAACAATGAGTCACGTAGTACGTACAGCCCAAATTTTACGTTATTCCGACAATGACGTCAACAAGGGTAGGCCTAGCGAACCACCTACACAGAAATTACTAAAATTGTGTTTCCATATTAGTCATCTGGTTTAGTATCAATAATGCGTCAGTAATTTGCAAATCAAATAATGTGCCTATTATTGTAACTTCTTTGATCAATTATCTCGAACATGAAAACGCTTTTACTTACGACCTAATTCAATGGTCTATGTCCTCATTAACATCTTAGGGCCCGAGCCAACCTCACCTGTAAGTGGTGCACCTGCCGATTAACTGACGAGGATCTAAACGAAAATGGCTCATTGTCAAAGCGCCAAAATGACTTGTATACCTGACCTACTGTGCTAATGTATGATACCTGACCTAAAGAAAATAATTGACTCTTCACTTAATCCTACAATCCCCAATCCTTACCCAAATATATTGTCTTTCCACCGTTGTGATTGTGGTAACTCTCCACTCCGCACGTACTTACGTTTGCAAAATAGGTTGCAACAAACCGATAATTTATTCACCTTGACTCTTCGTAATGGCCTTTTATTATGATCCTGAAATAATGAGCCTACATAACCTTGTGAAGCAGTGTGGCTATCAAATGGAAAGTGGTTATAATTTCGATACGTCGAGTTAACCCTTTTACATCCAGAAGTTTTATGCTGCCATAAAACCGCACTGGTATTTTACAATAGTGAATATTACGCTTATGGCCTGACATTTACTTATAGAAGTATATGCCAATTATAGTTAATGCATGGGTTATTATTTATTTATAGCCTATGTTCGTTCACCGCTCAAACAATGCCGCTGTATCTTACTATGGTGTTTTATTATGACATTTAAACGAGAACTAATTTCATGGAAAACTTAATAAGTACTTTTGAATTCGTATTTAACTACTATAAGCAGAAAGTTAGTAGTTAAGGCATTATTTGTACATTTACATTTTGTGTAGACGTCTGACGTACGATCAAACGACGCGAGTTCAGATACAAGTTATCACACCAAAATTTAGCGTACCCTAATATCATAAAAGTGTAACACAACCGATAGGAAAATACATATTTATGAAGTGACAATCTCTGACTGTGTTTCATTCACCAAATGCTGGTATCTATTTACATTGTTATCGCCAGTTATCGGGGGTCGCCCTTCTCGGAAGTAACGCTGCGATGCCGCGATGGGAGGGTTATCGATACCAACTCTATAGCGATAAACCTATCATGGGAAGGGATTTTTTTGGATAGAATAGACTACCACAACTTAACCCGTGTGTCGTTGATGTGCGTGACTAGCGTTACTTTGAGTGTAATTGGACCAATCAGTTCGACTTTCCTTTAGTGTAATCGTTTTTAGAAGTGGAGTTTCTTCTAGAGGAAGTAATAACCGAAATACAGGGTTATCACTCTCGGAAGCAATAACAATTATGGCCACTTACAGATTACGACGGCGTGTGAGTTATTGAGAGACGATGCACTCCGTTTTTCTATAAAATTTCTAGCAGAAAATGGTATACCTCAAAGTAATTTTTGTAGGCCATCACAACCACACAACATAGAAACGAACTAAATGCAACATCACCATTTTTTAATAATGCTTTTAGAAATCTTATTCCTGTGGTCGTGTTCCTGACAAGTGAATCGTTTATCTCGCATCAATTCACTACAGCCTTTCAACAAGACGGACCGCGGAAGACGTAAAACATGAGTACTCTGATACTTTAATCATGAACTACGAGGAACTTAATTGATTTCCATCAACATTGCACAGCCGATATCGCCACAAATGTTTATGCCACCCTAACTAAAGTGGAATGAAAAGGTTCCTCGATTCAGTTTCAACCTCTAATAAGATTTAGGAAGTGTGTTTGTTACGAAGAAACCATTGGAGAGGTTTGGACTGTTTCGTGAACTGACACATGGGATACGTATTATCACGGTAATGTGTTCCTGCGGGAATTGGAAATGAGTAAAATGTTTCATAGAATCGCACGTCTTCTGGATGGATTTTAATAAATGAGGCATTAATTTGGTTTCACAAATTCCATCAATATTAAAATCCAGAACGTCCGCAACAATTAGAAATATTCTTGAGGAATTAAATCACACTGCAATAAAATCGTAATCTCTACAATAATGTAATCGTAGGCCAAAATTAGAGCGTTGCAAAAATTTAATAAAAATCTTATGTAAGACGAATTAGCAAATTCATTTTTCAATTGCTAATAAGTAATTTCGTGAGCCTGGTTATTTCATATACTTACTTAACAGTTATAATAAATAGTTAGTAGTGTAATACAAGTATCATTAGCAGTGAGGTAGCCGACAAAGCAAAGCTACAGTAAATGAGAACACCTAACCTACGGTTTTGTCTCCGAATAAGTCGATATAAAACGGCCTATTCAGTACTAACAGCATTAATTTACAGCAATTCGAGATAAAGGCTGGCTATAAAACTGGTAAATGAACATTTACACCCACCTGAGAGAAATAACAATCAGATGAGGTGACTAGCTTGTGTATCCAGAAACATGCGAAGAGACTTGTATTCATAATCGTCTTGAGACTTGACAAATTCACGTTACGAATCCTCGCGGGACCCTATTTATTAGGATAAAAAGTACATTCAATTTCCTCTAGTGTACTTTTTTACACTGACCGGTTTAGCCTTCGGCATCATATAGACTTTAATATCAATAAAAATTTCCAAAAGATGTTTTTTTTTTTTTTTTTTTTTTTTTTTTCAATTTGTGTACCAAGTCCGATCAAGGGCCGTCAGTGACTGACTGACTATTTCTTAATCGGACACTGCCCGTACTAAAGATCCGGAAGACTGCTCCAGGCGTTTTTATACTAACAGTGAAATATAACAATATTCAAATATTAGTCGTCACGTACCCATTAATACTTAAAATCGGTCTCATATCTTATATAATAATATGAACCATATATTACTAACCGTCGCGTCGTAGTCTTGTATAAAAGGCGCGAAGGGTTCTGTTTTCTTCAAATTTGGGCACCCCGCGGTGAATTAAAAGCCTAATTAGCAATTACTTGAATGATAATAATAATTCCATTAATTGTAAATTATATGTGTATGTTGACAAGATTAATAACGTACAATTAAAACAATTTCCGGGTGAACAAAAGTTGTTTCACGTTGCGCCGTTCCAGTTGAAGAGTTCGAAAATATATTAAAGAAGTTTTTACTATTTTGAGTTAAGAACTATACCTATATTATATATCACTAGGAGACACCCATGGTTTCGCCTGTGACAAATTATGTACAAAATCAACAGACGTTGTTAAGGCCTTTGTTTCATAATATTCAATCATAATCATGACCTTAAAGCTAGGATTATAGTAAGTCTTTCTCGAGGTTCCCGAGTCTTGCATCACTTAATCTTGACAATCACTTTAAACTGAACATGAAATTAACAACGCAAGTTATTTAGTATGGAGTAGAAATGTAATCATTTTATGGACTTGACTGAACATTAGACTTCTGTAGTAATTTTATTATTATGTAAATATTACTTGGGGTGTGTGATTCATCGGAAACATGTAGGTTTTAAGTACAAATACTTCTGGTGACTCATAATAAAGAATTGTTTCCTGCTTCTTTTAAACGACTAATAAAACTGAAAAAAATCACGTGACTTGGATTAATTAGGCAACCATATGTGCATTACATGTCCCGTCCATTAAATTGCGGACTGTGATGCGGAAGTACTAAAACCAAGCTTGCTCAGCTAGCTAGAGAAGATGAGGACTTAGGAACTGACCTAATCTACAGTAATAAATACAATACAAAGTATTATAAAGAGGAAATATTTGTACATCTTTGTGTTGTGCTTTTAACATATAAACTGAAACACTACTGAACCGATTTCAAAAATTCTTTTACATTATGCTAAGTTGGTTACTTGAAAAAATTACCTCACGTGCAAAGCTGAGACGAACAAAATAGCTACAATCATACTCGTATTTAGATGGTTTAACCGTAACATTATTATAGACACGTATATATTCAGTGAGTCATAATAAGGAGGACTGTAAAAGAGCTTACATGAGACGTAGCCGAGGAATAGCGCATATCACGACTTGGGTCACGAACTCCTAGTCGCATACCAGCCGAGAATACAAACGTAACCTAGTTTATTGGCAACTGGCCAAATCTTTATATCCAAGCCTGTACTGTCACCGGGAAAGCCGGCTTTGTAGCTAATTCGGGAATTGATGACTGAGGTTTGCAGCCTCCAATAAATAGCAGGTAAGACTACGCAATGTTTGCTACTGTATCATACAAATTGTCGCAATGCAGTCCTTGTCTACGCATTTCTTGTATCATATCAGTTGATATGATGTCCTATGTCTGGTGAGAGGCGAATTAATATTCCAAGCATTATTAAAAACGTAATCACGGGACTACTTCGGTCTAGCTATTAACTGGTAAAGAATGCTTTCTGTGATGCATCAATGTTTTTTTTTTTTTTTTTTTTTTTATATTTAGGTCGACAAATTGACGCCACTCGCCTGACGGTAAGCTGAGGCGACGTCTGGCAATTGAGGGCGACTCTCACAGTACACAGGAATACTATAGAGAGTGGCCCTCAACTTGACGACCCTGTAATGTGCCTCTTCACGCTTCGCTTAAAGAGCCCAGGGTTATATGTAGGAGGAAACACGTGCGCAGGCAGGGCGTTCCAAGCCACCATCGTTCGGCAGAGAAACGATCGTTTAAAACGCTCGGTTCTCGCGAAGACGGTTTCCACGGTATGAGGGTGACATCTCTGCCCGGCACGCGTTGTTCGGGATCGGAAGGGAGAGGGTGGGATCAGGTTGAAGAGCTCTTCAGAACACTCACCGTGGTAAATACGGTAGAACGCGGCCAAGGAAGCAATTGTTCGGCGCTGGGCTAGCGGCTCAAGGCTTCCCGTTACCTCCGGACAGTCTATAATGCGAACAGCGCGTCGCTGCATAGCGTCGAGTGCGTCCAGCAAATACTTCGCGGAGCCGTCCCAGAGGTGAGAGCAGTATTCAACGCAGGGTCTAATCTGCGTTTTGTACAGCAGACACCTCTGGTGCGGTGTAAAGAATCGCTTTACCTTGTTCAGTATTCCTAGTTTCCGCGAAGCTAGCCCAATACATCTCTCAATGTATTTTGTGTTATGGAGCTCTCGACGAACGTCTATGCCAAGGATGTCTAGATTGTCCTTCATTGGTAATATTGCATTCTGAAGAGTGGGTAGGGGAAGGAAAGGGGATTTTTTCGCTGTAAATGCACACGCCTGTGTTTTGTGGGCATTGAACTCGACCAAGTTCTCGGCACCCCATTGGGAGATACTGTCGAGGCTTCGGTCGAGATCACCCACGAGATGTCGTCTCTCCTCCTCTATCACAGATCGCCCCGCCGTCGGACGAACCGAGTAACTCCCGTGCAATGTACTGTCATCTGCATAGCAATGAATGTTCCCGAGGGAAAGCATATCATTGATATGCAGAAGAAAGAGAGTTGGTGACAGTACGGACCCCTGCGGTACCCCGGCATTCACTTGCAAAAAGCGAGAAGCCTGGCCATCGCAGAGGACCCGCACTCGGCGCTCGTTTAAAAAACTGGCAATCCAGCTGCACAGTTGAGGAGGTAGACCATATGCCGGAAGCTTGGAAAGGAGCGAAGCATGCCAGACCCTATCGAAAGCTTTGGCGATGTCCAGGCTAATAGCCAAGGACTCGCCAAACCTTTCCATAGCCTCACCCCATACATGCGTGACGAATGCCAGGAGGTCACCCGTTGATCGTTTTGGCCTGAAGCCATATTGCCGATCATTGATTAGCGAGTGATCCTCCAGGTATCGCATGAGCTGCTTATTAATAAGAAGCTCGAGCACCTTGCAAATGACTGAGGTGACAGCTATGGGTCGATAGTTGCCTGGATCGGATCGATCCCCTTTCTTGGGGATCGGTTGTACGTTCGCCTCCTTCCAGGCCTCCGGCACGAGGCCTGTAGAGTATGACAGGCGGTACAGACGCGTTAATACTGGAGACAACTCAGCAGCACATTTTCGTAGCACCACCGCCGGAATGCCGTCAGGGCCACTGGCTTTCCGCGTGTCGAGTGACCGCAGCACTGCCCGTACATCACATTGCCTGATAACAATATCAGGCATAGTGTGGCCACAGTTGGCGATGGCGGGGGGCTGCAGGCCACGGTCATCGACCCGGGAATTAGCCGCAAAGAGGTCTGCGAGCATGTCCGCCTTCTCTTGGGCTTTGTGAGCCAGTGATCCATCAGGAAAACGCAGTGGTGGCAGCGAGGGTTGACAAAAATTTGACTGTACGGCTTTGGCCAGTTGCCAGTATCCACGGCTGCCCGTGGGATGGGATGTGAGCTCCTGACCAAGCCGCGCGACGCGCTGGGCATCCGCTCTCTTGAAGGCCCTCTTGCTGAACCTAGTGGCCCGATTGTACGCTGCTTTGAGGCGGTTCACGTTCGGGTCACGTGCCGCCCGAGCCCTGACCCAGGCGCGATATGCCGACTGTTTTTTCTGGACAGCCTCGGCACATTCACGCCCGAACCAGGGGCGAGCTTTGCGGATGCTGGCGACATCAGTGAAAGGGATATAATATTCTATCCCTAGACTGATCTCGCCAGCAATGGCAGCAGCGCTATCCGAAGGCGCCTTCCCTACAAAGCAGCGCTGGCTCCACGGGATGGACGCAAAGTAATCGCGGAGACCGTCCCAGTCTGCCGACGAGTAGTGCCATAGTCGTCGAGTCATTTGTTCAGCACGAGCAGGCGGTGGCACTTGGAAGCTGGCGTGCACCACACAGTGGTCGGATGTGCCCAGTGGGGCGCGTACCGACACACTGTACTCGGCTGGGCGACTCGTCATGTGCATGAAGTTCAAAAAACAAGTCGATCTCAATAGATTATTCGGACATATTTCTTCTATTACAGAGGGAGCAAAAAGCAGCAAATGGAGCAGAGCAGATAACAACGCACACAGACATCTTCGGTAATTTATCTACAGCAAATAAATATAAGCGATCAATATGTATGTCACATCACACATTCCTTCTAAGTATATTAATATATGTATTGTTAAGTAATAATATGTTTAGCAAAGTCAGTGTTGCCGAATTATTGTTAACACTAACTCCATTTGAAGAGCGTTCGAGGGGTAAATAAACTAGTAAAACCACAGCGTTAAGTATAAATTTCTTGGAAAAGGTATACTGTAGTGAACAGGAAAATCTCGCTAGCTTGACAGTTATAGATTCGCGTAGGAATTTTAATTAAAAAAAAAGTGACTTCGGCGCAAAATAATAAGACCGAGATGATTTCGTAGCATCTACTGTGTATTAAACAAATAAAGAGACAACGGGTGGTAAAAAGTTACTGTGATCCATTAAAATTAACAGACAACGATATTTTTACGATTGCAAAATGAGCCTCTGCTACTTTTAATACAAGTCGTAAAACCCTAACGTGATGCTGTGAAGAACGTTATCGTGAGTGGCAACTACTAACCTTTGACTTTTCTCGGAAACATTGTAACGAGATAAAATATCGCACATATAGACAACTTCACTATAAAGTCGATAACGTTTTAGTATTTTTCTAGTCTTGAGCAAGACAGTAATTATTATGAAGTTGGAATGTACGTGGAATGGACGTAAAATAACGTAAATCATCAAGATTTAGGTAACAATTTTCAAGCACTTTCACAAACTATCATGCTCACAAACATAACTGATATCTAACCGGTACTTGCTCGTGACAATAATAAAGGTACAATACCTTATTGATTTCAGACTAAACCTGGTCACGGGCTGACACAATAAAGTAGGAAGGAATGAAGCAAGCAGGTAAGGAAAATCGTGAAAGTTGAGAATTTTCACTCGCGTTATATAGATTTCTCGTGCCCGGTCTCCGTAGAAAAAAGTAGCCTATGTAACTCAGGGATAATGTAATTGAATTTTCAAAATCGGATCAGTAGTTACGGAGCCTAATTGTTTCAAACAGACAAACAATCAAATCTTTCCTCTTTATAATATAGTTATCGTTTAGAAGATATAGTCGTCATCATAATCAACCTTTTTTTTTATAATTCATTCTACTATATAAGAGTAGTGAAAATAAACTTACGAATTGTTATCGTTTCATCCTGTAGTTTCATCTGTAACGAAAACAAAAAATAATTATGAAAATGTCATAAGGGTTAAGTGATAATGGATGGCGTGTTTTTTAGGGTTCCGTTGGACTGATATGGGCAACAATAAATCAATGACAAACTTGACAAACTTTCACATGATAAGTATGTAAACATGACCTCAACTTTTTTCTAATCAGTAGTTATAGAATTACATTACTGAAAGTTTATCTGTTCATAACTGCTTATTCTTATGTAACTTGTAATAATAAGTATCCATTAGTGAAAGCAGCATGAAAATCGGTGGAATAGTTTTTGATAGTTATCGCGAACAGATAGCTACTGGAGGACTTTGTTTCATAATAATGTAGTGAATAGTTAATATTTATATCTGTATGACACGTCTATTTATTTACAATAAAAATTACAATATACATAAATTATATTCTAAAAATATTTGCATTACAAAATATCGTTTAAAAAATCCTCCGTGTCATTGCCGACTGGGAAGCTTCCGAGAATGCTTGCTGTGTTGCCACGTTGGAAGGCGATACTTATTCTTTGGGCCAGAAAATAGCCAGCCTGCTGGTCCTGAGAAGCATCGATTAAGCGTTTAGCAATGTCTCTATAACGGCGGCGAGTACTAAGACCCCAAGACCCCAGTGTCTCAATCCCAAACGGCTCAAATATGTACACCAATATCACCTGCAAGGTTAGCATATTTACGCCGTTTGAGGCCTTCAGCCGATGCAGCAGCAGCGCCGGCACATCCGGATGTGCTTGGAAGGTGTGAAGGTGCTAACGTTTCGACGCATGTAGCGTCCCACAGCAAATGATAGTGAGTAGTGATAATGATAATTAATTGTACACAATAAAAATAAACCTCTAAATTTTGGTACAGAAATGAGTTTAAATAAGAGTAACAGTTAGAATAGAAATATCAGTAATGAAGTTGTTAACGTAGACTGTATCAGTATCAAGTAAATGTAAATAAACCATCTGATTAACCAACGGAAATGAATTTGAAGTTAATGTACACAGCAGTTATAAAGATTAACTTCGAAGATTACGCAATGAAAATAGTTTGAGTTAGACGTAAACAACTGGGTTGATAACATTCTAGTAAGAACGTTAAATGAGCTATTTTACATACATACGATTTAAGTCTTTTACCCTTAAAATGCAGAAAAACCGTCCAAATGCGTGTCGGACTCGCGCATAAAGAGGGCACGAGGTGCATTTTATTGGACGAGGCTCGGGAAAATTATTATTTATTTATTTATTTATCATACTTAAAATCGATATTGTTTTGTATAAGTACCTATTTATTAATTGAGTTTTTGTTTTCTGTGAATACGCCTATTAATTGTGCCCGGTGTTGAATGTCTGTCTGTTGTCAGGACAAACCTCGAAAGGATTTTTGGCAACTTGTATACCTACTGTTACATAAGTATGAATTTGTAAAATAAATATATTTAAATAATCATTACAGGTTACCCCAATGCGATAGCTAGAAACTTTTGTAACTAATTACATATAATGCTGCCTTTGTGAACTCACTCAGATGACACGAAAACACATCTACCATTTCCGATATAGCATTGAGGGCGCAAAGGGAGAATATGAACATAGTGCATACGGCAATATGCTCTCCCCAAATGCCGCAACTTATGTGGAATCAACTAAGTTTCTGGTGACCTTCGAGGATTAAGACGTGATTTTCTGTACGTGATCTTAAATTGGTTGATCGATTTTGTCAATTATATTGGCTTTTGATGAAACCAATCAACAAATCAAACATATTTGATTTGTTTGATTAGATTGGTTGATTGGTTGATTGATTGGTTGATCGGCTGACCGGTATTATCTTGAGAGTAGGGCTAAAAGCATTTTTCACTTTCCTGTCTTTGTTGCTCTGTCATAATACCTAATCAGGCAGAACAACGTTCGCCGGGGACAGCTAGCTTCTCTATAAAGAACCATCTAGGTAGTATACCTATAGTAGGAAGCATTCGCACATGGTGTTTTTTTAAACTCTACACAGTTCACCGCGTTGCTACGCCACCGTGACGACATAACAAGGTACGATGGTAAAGAACCGACGCCACTCAAGTTAAAATTAGTCATTGCTTTTCAATTTTTTTTATAGAAGATGTTTGATTTTCCATTTGTCATACTTGGTACATCAAAGTCTGCAATTAATATATTATTTTATTTAATTAATAGGTACTTCCGTGATTAGTTATACCGAGGTTAAACGTCTAAAACTGTTTGGTTACTACCCTAACAATGTAACGTAGTATAGTATATACAGAGACAGCTTACCGTCATCGAAGGTCACATTATGACCTGCATTTAACCAACTACTCATTTATCTGTGTAGGGCTAAATTATTTTCAATTTATTTTCTCCACCATAAAAGTTTAAACTACTTTTAATAAATAATATGATGGAGCCTTGTCTTTAATAATGTAGCAAGTTTAATCTGTGGTTATTATTTCACATTCACAATTATTTCTCAGGTGTAGGTATAATGATACAAACCGTACCTACCGATGGAACTTCAAGTTAAATCGTTGCAACGCCCATTAAATTTAGTCGTAAAATAATATATAGAAATGCCATCATCGTCCGTTCTCACGCTTAGTAGATATAAAACCGATCTTGTGTATGAGCAATTAAGACGTACATAATATAAAAATGATTGCCAGACATCACGATCCGTTTATAGGCGAGCGATGTCGATAAACTGGACTAGTGCCAAAAAAGAATACAAAAAAGTTAAAGATCATTGCTCTGCAACATCACTAGTCGTTCGATATTAACGTGTCCATACATACAAAGTTATGATAATACATTGAAAATGTAGGTACGCTGTATAATTTGTACTGCTTGATGAATTCGTTTTGCAATAGGAAATTCCATCTCAATCTAATCTTGATTAATTATGCTAGGCGATAGCAACTGTTATCTAACAGAAGTGGAAATGCATGTTATGATAAGATTTTAACACCCCAGCTTATACGTCCGATTTTAAAAAGTTTCGTTTATAATTTTAGATAGTTAGTAATATTTGAATCAATATTATTAAAAATCTACTCTGTAATAATCTGTCTACATTTTAATGTGATAACTTTTTCCTTTTTTAATGGGCGATTTTTTTAGGTCACAACCAATATACATTCGTTCACATTTAGTCGTAAGAAAATGTGTAATTTACATATCAGTTATAGAAAAAGAGTGGCCGTGAGTTTTATTGCCAGGTTCTTTCTCTCGGTTTTACCTATTGCTTTGCCAATCTGGCAGTACATGTAAATATAGATGCAATAATATTTTTATTTTAAGTCCTTAGTGACCTTTGTAAGAGCCATTTAATGACCTATACAAATAAATAAATCATTTCATTTCATTTTAGATGAAGCAGGTACTGGCACGCCTGAGATCATTGGATTTGCGATTATATAATATGTTTCAACAAATTGTACATTAATAATAAATTGTTTGGACATTCTCACACAACGTGATCTAGCCCAAACAAAGCTATAAGCTTTTGCTATGTGATCTAGACAACTGATAAACATACTAAGGTATATTATGTTTTTAAATACATTCATAATATACATAGAAAAGACCCAAACTCCGAAATAAACATTTGTAGATCACACAAATATTTGAACTAGGTATACACTTAATGTACATTCATTCTTAAATCTTAGGTCATGTGCGATGAGTACTAAACAATGTCACCAGATCTTATCATGTTTTAAAATTACTCGATAATAATAAGTATTTATTATAATAAACAAGTGTTTCATTGAGTCACATGCGCCGGCGCTGGTTTATGAATGGTCCATGACTCAACACATGGTGCCTAATGGCTGCATATATTATTATTTATTCATGGAAAACTGATCACATGGGCCCTAGGCATGGATGATACAGAACAAGATTATAGGAACTGTTAATGATATTATAATGAGTAATTCAGAAATATATTTTACGACGACATCTGCCCAAAACGCGAGGGCGCATGAATGAGAAGATCAAAGGGCAGTAGACATGTCGAACCGACCTGTGCGTGTTGGTAAAAATAAAAAAGAAGTAATCGAGGATTCCCCTAAATCTTCAATTTCACTAGCTGTTGCTTGAAGTCCCGATCGCGTTGAAAAGGTTTCCCGTTTCTGTATCTCGCAACGACAAAAGTTTAGTGATTAAAACTATCTACCCTTTCTCATATGCAGCGCGTTTAAACATTGGTATCTTATCTGCTGGGAACTATGAACTTAGTCTCAATCTGTGCTACTAAGAGACACTCTCAAAATTCTATATAATTTTAAATTGTTTACAAAATTTTCAAGTCATTGACATAGCTAGGAAAGACAGCAAGTTTAAATGTCTTAAGAATTTATTTTTATGTCCACCGTCTATTTTAGTTTGTTGCAGAGGTTGGATGATCTGTGGGTGCATTGCGCTCTGCATTCAAATGAAAATATTTAATGTTGACAGTTGTAAAGCGTGTAAAACCTTCAGTCTAGTTGCCAAAACGAGTTTTTAAAACAAAAAATTACATCGTAGTCGTAACAAATGAAAGAAATGAAGACATAACAATTGCTTGTTTTAAAACATTCCCAAAGTAACTAATAATAGTGTTATTTTTAAACCACAATGTAAAATATTATGAAAATCTGATTGTTTGGTTATTGCATAAAGTTACATATTTGACAGATGATTTAGAAAGACAACGGACAAACCACACTTCATGGGCGAATGAAAGCTACTTCCTAAGTTAATACATATAGGTATCTGCGTGAACCAATGAACAATACGAACACTCCCAAACCTGGATTTACAAAATGCTGTACCTATCATTTTTAATGTAATATTTATTAACCTTTTGTCTAGTCAGGTGGTCGTTGTTGCGAAATACCGTATCAAATATCATTTACCACGCGACTAAGTCACTAAAGGCAACGTTTACTCTGTAACAACCGGTCAGTATTACTTACTTAGATCGACAGCATAACTGGGTAAACGGCATAATTACAAAACAACTTGATCCTAAGTCGTGATTACAAAAAGTAACATAGTCTGAGAGTATTTCCATTTTGCAATTGCTGTGAGATTG
The DNA here is from genome assembly GCA_963556515.1 of Nudaria mundana. Taxonomy (NCBI): domain Eukaryota; kingdom Metazoa; phylum Arthropoda; class Insecta; order Lepidoptera; family Erebidae; genus Nudaria; species Nudaria mundana. The sequence continues at coordinate 2,430,987 of OY748304.1, read as the reverse complement.
ATCTCTTTAGCAGGTTGGCGATGAAACAGAAGCGTGAGGTCACGGTCATTCAGAACTGAGTTCAGATTTATAGCTTTGATGATTGGTTATTAAGTAGGAGCAACACGAAGTCTGAATACCATTCAGAAGATACTTCCCTAACAGACAGAGTCATTGTTACTGAGACACGAGGATTCGCTTGCTTTTACCAACGGGAACGAGTCATCGTTTGGTTTAGTTATTTCTCTTTATGCTGATGGAGTCCTAGACGGACGAGGCTCTGAATCATACCCTATACCCGGAAATGGCATTATACTCGCCTTTTATTACCGGGATCGTCAGCGACGACGGCCGATAGCCAGTAATACAGATACCGTTAATAGTGATGAAGTTATGGATTGTACCATTAATAGAAATATTTTAATAGGTAAAAGGCTTATAGCCTGAAAAAGAAAAATGAATCAATCTCGTATTTTACATATAAATTGACCCACCGTCTGTGCCAGTCGAGTATCAACGCTAAGCGTAATAAAAATACATAGTGACCTTATTTTGCATATTCCGGGTGTTGGCAATTGGCACCCATGACATTGAACTTAAACCATGACCGTCAAACGAGTCGCTGCGAAGGTCTCACCGCCTACACATTCTGAGATATGTAATGCGACGGTTATAATATTTTATTGAATTTTAATAAGGAAAACACCATACAATTTTTTTGTTAAATGCTTCTTTTTGCTTTGCAGACGTGATTTAGTGTCCCATTATTATGATTTGGGTTGGTCATGGTTAAGATGTCACCAAATAGGTACCTAATATTTAAACAAACATTGGTTTTATTTCAATTATAGTATTAAGGGGAAGAAAGCATATTAAGCCCATAAAGATGCAAGGAGCAAAAGTAAATCCCAAAAAATAGAAAAACTGCAAGTGTACTATTAACGACCCCAGCCGACTGAGAATTCCAAAGTCAGTACCACAAATGTAATTGACTTGTAAATACGGTATTTCTCCCACAGCTTCTTGCTACTTCTGAAGACGTCAGATATCAAAAATGTACCCGCATAGAAATATACTTACCTGGGTCTCCCTTGTTTGACCGAAAGGAATTTGACAAATGTCCACTTCCCAAAAAAAATTTCGCATAATTTCATTTGTCAAATTATTACTTAGCAAAAAATCTATTCACAAAAAATTGTAACGCAAACCTAATGTTTGATAAATGAACGTTTAAACTAATCCTTCTGCGAGACGACCTCCTCGCAGAAGGACGTACCAGTTTTAACCTAACCTAACCTACCCATTTTGTTTAAAGAAGAAATTAACCTAATCTAAATAGAGTTAAAAAGACAACAAAACGTCGACAATTGTTTCGCCTCTAAACGAGGCATTATCAAGACTGTCTCAAAGAGAACAGCCTAAAAATAATGCTATAATATTTTTTTTTTAAGTTTTTAACATCTTACCATTACTTGGTCATGGATTTTCGCCAGGTAACGCCTGTTTCTATCCAATATTTTCTAATCTAAATAGTTCAGTTCCGGGTAACCTACTAAAAACAATCTCTTTTTTCTATTAATGCAAGTCGTTTCTGGCATTCGCTGGCCGCTGCCGCGGCACCGCTCGCTTCGCTCGCTCGGCCATTGCGTAGGAGGTCACAGTTTTAACCTAACTTAACCTACCCATTTTGTTTAAAGAAGAAATTAACCTAATCTAAATAGTTGAGTTCCGGGTAACCTACTAAAAACAAATTACAATTACTCGTAATATTTGTTGTCTTAACAAATAATTTCACCAAACGTTTATTGTCTGAAGATTGTTTGCTGTAATAAATCATTTGATTAAAGACCAAATGCCATAACGACATTATACTTGGTAATATTTTGCCGAGTAAAAATTTGACCAAATAAAAATATGCGTACTAAAATCATTCGAAATATTGCAATGGTATAAAAAAAGGTTGCTAAAATTTGTTTGGGTAATGAAATTTTGTCAAAATCTTTTCGGCAAAACGGCAGGCACCCATACTTACCTAGTAGGAAATTATTTGATACACGATATTGTGTCGAGTGTGTATGCATCAGGCAAGAACTCTTCATTCTAACCTACTCATAAATTTAGGTTTATTTAAGAAAACTTTGGAGGTCATGGAGTGGCCACAGATTTGAGTGCGTCATTTATTTTATATCTAACAACATAATACCCTCTTTGAATCCTAACAGTTAGTTAAATGAGTAGGAAATAATACTCTAGTTAACTATCGGACGAACGAGACAGCTCAACTCTTAATAACGATAATTAAAAACCAATCGGTACACATAAACTTTTATACTAATATTAAATCGTTTACGAACATAATTTAAGACAGAAACGCCTACTTATTCAATTTAGGGTCGTCGGCCCAGTTTCGGCTCGGGCGGCGATTTGAACCCGTGACCTACGCTTCCGCGGCCGTCATTACATCGCAGCACTTCTTTACTTTTCGACCTACGAACCTTGAGCAAGTCGACGCGAACAGCGGATGTCAAATTCGAACAGTTCTCAGAAAGGATATAATATATGTAGGTATAATGCATGATTCATTTACAAATGAACAGTCGGTCTGCATTCATGAATGGTGATGTGATCCCAAATTTTTACGCATGTGGGTTTTTGTGTGCTCTTATTTAAATTTATGTTATTTGAACTTTAAAATGTAAGAAATCATACCTACAATAGCAATGTATTTCATAAATAAATCATGTGTTTATTCAACTAGGCGCCAAATATCGCAGTTGGTCGCATCATTCTTAGAAGGAGGCCCCCGTAGGAAAGTATATGAAATAAATAGGTTAAGACAATTTTGATCAGTACTAAAATTGTCAGTTTCAAAAACTACGTTCATCACTAAGGTCACTTAAAGATTGAACGCAATTTCAAAGACATGGCGTTTTACAAGCCCGATATTTTCCATCATTTGATCGACTGTCATATAACTACTTGAAAGAGGCTTATGCCACTTACGCCCAGCAATAAGATAGCGGATGGCAGATACTGGTTTTGCAGATAAAAATACTATTTAAAACAGAATTAAGAGTTTAAGTTTAAGCTAATTACAAAAACACTTACTAGACCATACTAGACCATTAGCGACCACAAACATACCTATACTTGTATTATAATTCTATCGGAATATGCATCTCGCGTGAAAGGAAGTTCTTTAATCATTACACACACTGTGCGTGACAATGAAGAACTTACATACCAAACAGTACATCCGATATTTAATAGAAAAAACTCACTATGGCGTTTCTATGTACGTTTTTAGAATAAAAAAATCATGGTACGGTAAGGAATTAATTCATTCAAAAATCTTTTAGATCACACTACTTTGACGAGAGTGTGTGAGTAAAAGTATAAGATGAAATACATAAGATTTTTAGTACTATTGTAATTTATGATAGTAGAAATGACTTTGACTCAAGTCAGCCAAATAATGAGTAATTAACTAAATGTTAATAGGTACGTAATTTTTTTTTTTGGAATTTCCTACATACATACATAGGGTACATGATGCATGAGAAATACTCAAATTCTGATACAAACATTGAATTCGTTACGACCCGGGAACTCACGATTTCGGCACCACAGGCATATGTTGTAACTATCGACTACGCCACCAAAATAGTCAAAGTCAAACCGTTTTAATAAAACAGGTTTGGTTATTAACATACTGTGACGTCTAACGAAGCCTCACATCGCCATCGTACTTATAGTTCCCATACGGACAATTTTCTACACTTACTTAGCAGATCCGGTAGTTTTTCTTGTCGCTGGGTTCGTAAAAACAAATATTACGTGCGTATTAAATGTTAAAATCCCTAAAACGGCCTCAACTATATTTAGAAAAACGGGTGTGAGGCACCATACAATTTTGATTGCCGCGTAGGTTTAAAGACGACCTTGTCGAAGTATGTTATATTGAAGACAATTTTGTCGCAAAAATTTGACTTAATTTCTTTAAGATGACAAGGACGTGGGTTTGCGCATTTAGGTAGGCAAGTTATTAGCATTTTGTTAATTCCGTTCAAGTTAAATAGGGTCACATCAGTGGGAGTACAACCCACAAGTGATGGTTTACGAAATCGATGGCTTTATCACTAGGTGAGTGGCACTTTTCTAGCTAAATTACAATTGCTTTCTTTTAACATATTCGTGCAGAAAAGTAAATAGTATTACCTTTTAAAAACACATTATCCTAATCTATCCTTCAATTAGTAATATTTTATGAGCATTCAAGATTACCCAGTTAGCTGAAATTGTTTGTGGTCGAAGTCTACGTTATACAGTTAAACTAGTAGGTGGACCAATCAAATACTAGCACTAAGCACCAGTTTGTCACCAAATATTCCGACGTGATTGGTATGTTAATTTTATTTTTCTTGTTATTAATCGTGCGTCATTGCATGAAAACATATTGTGCTAATATCTAGTACTAGTGGTCGCCCGCGACTTCGCCCGCGTGGTAATTTAGATTTTTTCCCGTTCCCGTCGCCTACTTACCTACTTACTTGACACTTATCGTCATATTTTGAACAATTCACACAATTTCTTTATAAATTGTGGCCTATGTGTTATTCTGATGTATAAGCTATATTATTGTAAAGTTTCATTAAAATCCATTCAGTAGTTTTTACGTGAAAGAATAACAAACATCCATCCATCCATACATACTCACAAACATTCGCGTTTATAATATTAGTAGGATAATATTAGGTACTACGTAGGTCACACTATAAGTTTTGCGTAACTTAAAAAAACAACATGTTAAAACCAAAATATTATGTTTATTGCTTTTCAAAATACTCTCCTTTACATTTTAAACACTTTTTCATGCGATCGAACCATTTTTAAAACAGGAGGACCACAGATCTGAAGGCATGTTTTCTACGTGCTGATTGAACGCTATCACTGCCTCTTCGGAGTTGGTAAAAGTGAAACCTCTCATCAAATCTTTGATTTTGGGAAAAATACAGAAATCACAGGGTGCTAGGTCGGGGCTATGCGCAGGATGGGTGACGAGTTGTACTTTTTCGGAAGCTAAAAATGACTTTGTTTTGTTGACCGTGTGTGAAGAAGCGTTGTCATGATGTAGGAGGAGAACGCGGCTTTTGGGTCGTCTTTCGCGAACTTTTTCTAACACCCTGGTTAATCAAATTGTAGAATACCACTCGGCATTAACACTCTTTTGATCTTCAAGTGGAATTGTACAGATGGGACCCATAGCTGAGAAAAAAACGCGATCATTTTTTTACCAACGTTTCTCGCCTGCCTCACTTTTGTTGGCTTGTTCTCATTTTCAAACACCCCATTCACAAAATTGCGGTATTTTTTCGGGTTCAAAACAATAAATCCACCTTTCGTCTCCTGTGACAATGTCATAAACAGCATTAGAATGTCCGTGGTCGTACTTCAGTAGCATCTGTGAGCACCATTCCACGCGAGCCCGCTTCTGCTCCGCTCTCAGTTCATGAGGGATCCAACGACAACAAAGTTTTCGATATTCCACCTCTTCATACCTCTCAATTCGCTTCGTTTTTCATCATGCGAACCGCTAAGGAATGGAATTCCCTTCCAGCGTCATTGTTCCCCGATACATATAATCTTGGGATTTTCAAGGCAAGAGTAAATAGGCATTATTTGAGTTTGCGTGCTTCATCTTAGACCGCATCGTTACTTAACATCAGGTAAGATTGTGGTCAAACGCACTCAAATTTATTCATAAAAAAAAAAAGTTCCCGAACTTCCAATTCTTCGTGTAAAATTTTCTGGATTTGACTCATATCAATCCAATACCAGTCCTCAAATTGTCTCATATGTAATCTGCGGGTTTTCTTCAATTAACCGCTTAACAGTAGCCACAGTATTTTCGTTGACGGCAGTTGAAGGCCGCCCTTCACGAGATTCGTTATGTAAAGAAATTCGACCTCTCTCAAATTCAGCAAACCATCGCCTCACGGTGCTCAAACAAGGTGCTTCTCTACCAGAAGCATTTTGAAGACGATTGGCACAGACTTGCGTAGAGAGAGAACTTTTAAAATCATAAAAAAATCATCGCTCTTAAATCTTTTCGGCATAATTCCATTTTGCATACGTAGAACTTTGATGTGTGATAAAAAACAATTGACAAATGATTTCCCGCCAATTGTTTTATTTTTATTTCTAAGAAGGTTAACAACGTTTAAAAAAATATAACATTCGAAATTCAAATAGTACCGATTAGCTAGAAGTGCAAAACTTTTAGTGTGCCCCATGTATAAACTTTAAACCTTCATAGGAATGAGAAAATTATATTTAACTCAGCATACTCCATGACCTATGAGCATTTGGGCACCGTCTTCATTCTGTCTAGGAGACATTGGGTGACAGGATACAATACGTGAGTTTGATCCAAATGCTTCTTCGCCTTATTAGGGTCGAACTCTCTGATTAGGAGTGGACGCAGTGCGCCAAGGCTTTAAAACCTCATAGCAACTTACCGGTACATTAAATAAGTCGTCTGAAGCCAAAATATCCACATATTTGTAAATAATGTTACATTCTAATAGTGAAAGCAAACACGTTTCCAAACAAGTGAATACAAAAAACTATGGAAGCATTAAAAGTGCCGCTACTGTACTTTTTAAATTAGAACATGTCTTCGTCTTTTTGTGTCGTCAAGATCCCGGGAACAGGTTACGAACGTCTCGATTTGTTTCGGAATATGAGGTCGGACATTACTCGACATAATATACAGCTACAGGGACTGATAAACTTGTGTCCAACTAACAGAAGGCACTATAATTGTTTGTGTCACATGGGCGACAGAGGTTGACATGCTTATTAGGGTTCCGTACTTAATGGGTAAAACGGGGCCCGCTTACTAAGACTTCGCTGTCCGTCCGTCCGTCTGTCACTAGACTGTATCTCATGAACCGTGATAGACAGTTGCCATTTTTACAGATGATGTGTTTCTGTTGCCGCTATAACAACAAATACTAAAAAACAGAATATAATAAATAAGTATTTAAGGGGCTCCCATACAATAAACGTATTTTTGCCGATTTGGTACGGAGCTCTTCGTGCGCGATTCAGACTCGCAGTTGACCGGTTTTTTAAAATGACATAAGTAAATTAACAGCAAGTGTAACCTGTGTCTACTACAACATCTTTAATATAAATTATTAATTAAAATAAATTAAACTAAAATAAAATTATTAAATTAAATAAATTTAATAATTAAACTTAATATAAATGGTAAAATAACTACATCAGACTTCGAGGTCGCTAACGAATTTGAAATTTTTTTCTCCCGAATTCCTGTAGATTTGACAAAAACCCTAGGCTCTTCAACCCCCATTGCAGAATCTTTGTTAAAAGCAAACGTTCCTTGTTGTAACATTATATTTAAATTCAGTAAAGTTAACATAAACACTATCTTAAAAACTTTTAAATCTTTAAATATCATAAAAACAGCTGACCTCTGGGGCATCTCTGTGTATTTAGTAAATGTGTTCAAAAGCATATTCACTCCACTTCAGGACGACGCAAATATTGTTAGACCAATTTATTCAGTTTTCCATTGTTTTTTACCAACCAACCCAGAAGTAGAGATACAGGTGTGTTTACAGTAAATACAGCAATTTTCACATCAGCTAAATCTTGTGACATGATCAACCTTGAACTGCAGTTACGGACTTGGCAAGACATTCGGAACTATAAATGGCGCTATCGGAAGCAACGATCGTATATCATGACGTAGTTGTTTAACGATAGATCCACAACGGAAATGAGGCAATGATGTTTGACGTTACACAATCCGATTTGAATATAACCATTATGTTCTTGTTGGGATGGGAAAGCTACAATTTACTACAGGTAAAACCTATGTCGTTCGATAACCAATTACTATCTTCGACCTAGGTCACCGAAACACCGTAATCAACATACACGGACCGCTGCTCAAGCAGTCCATCTTAACTGATTCTAGCAATCCGTGTATGTAGGTCCTAAAACATCGGATTTAAGATCTCCGATAGTATATTCTTACACTGAGTTGGTAATACACAAGACGTGTTGCCTGGTGGTGTTTATAGTCTATGGTCGATTAAAGTTGGCATGCTTATTCGCTAACGTAATAAAAACGTATTAAAAACCGTAACTGTTTAGGCGACACTAATTTGTACTATAGTTGCTTTTAAAAATACACGCAACAAACCTCAGGAACCCAGATATTTGGCAATGTACCTATAATTTGTCAAATAATTCATATAACATCACATTTCGTATGGGAGTCGGTGAACCGGGTGACATGTACTTTTCACAACCCACTCGTCTTAATGTAGTGTAGGCGCTTAACTAAATACTTGTTCTATAACTAGGGTACATAGATTATTAATTTAAAAGGTCATAAATTAACATGGGACTATTAAACAACAACAAAATACCTGTAACATATGAAATCTATGTTATTGTCGTTTATGCGTGTAAGAGTTTATAAAGGAACAATTCAGAAATCCACCATAAATCTGTAACAGAGTGAAATAAAATTTAGGTACAGGAATATTCCTGTGATGCAAACGTATTCAAATATGTAGGTAGGTACAGTTGAAGTAGAAGTGGGCGCGACCTGCCTTGAACCCGCAATTGATCGATACAGTGCCACAATAACCGTATTTTTAATACTTTTATATCGATGGGCGCTGCTGAAGCCGGTAACCTTATTCAGGGCCAAGGCTAAAGTGAAAATAGACTTATGAATTCCTTATTGAGGAAATATAATGATTAAATTGGTAATGAAAGTCTTTTTAGGAAGATTTTTTTTTAATTGTAAATTTAAAATAGCTAGATCTTGAGAGAATTATGTATATCATTCTATGGAATTCTGATATGAAATTATTGTTCGGAATGCTAACCCGGTCAGTTTGTAATTATTTTGACAACCACAGAGGTCGATTCATTTCACGGCATCAACTGTGTAGAACATGACTTTGAGGTAACCCCGTTGCTTGTCTTTTTTTGGAACTAGATAGGTATTTCTTGCTAAATTCGTTTCCCGCAAAATGAACGCAGGCTGCTCTTTCACAATCGAGACGAAATTTATATTACTCGATTGAATGGTTTTAAATTAAGTTACCAATTTTTCAGCTTTCCTATCTCTTTCATTATCTGATAAAAATATACACTTATTATTAGAAATGAAATGAAATTATTTATTTATTTGTATAGGTCACTAAATGGCTCTTACAAACGTCAGTAAGTACTTAAAATAAAAAATATAATTGCTTCTATATTTACATGTACTGCCAGATTCGCAAAGCAATAAGTAGAACCGAGAGAAAGAACCTGGCATAAACTCTCGGTCCCTCTTTTTCAATAATTGATACATTTACACATTTTCTTAAGACTAAATGTGGATGAATGTACATTGATCTCGTGTCAAATATATTTGTACCTCTAGAAACATAAGTCTTACAGTCATGATTACAGCATATCCCCTGCACAGTGACACTAATACTGTGTTTGACGAAGGGTGACTTTTTCTTGAGAAATATATAGCAATGAAAAGTACTTGACAATATTGGCAAAATATTGGATTCATTAAAACGTTTCAGTATTTCTAAGATAATATTAAAGTTGGAATTATGGTGATACACGAATTATTGAAATTCATTAGTATTACTTCAATCTAGGTGATATTATTTATCTGAGTTAGCTGTCAATAATATTGGTAACATTGGTAACTGGTAATAAATATTGGTAATTATTTTGTAGCTTATGAAATTACTTGAACACAATTTATTGTCTAATGCGGTACCTATATTGTAAGCTGCAGTATCGTACTAAGATAATAACTATCCTTTGTTTGTATGTTTGTGTATTTTTAAAGAAGTACGGTCAGTCATGTTAATTTTTTTTCGTGGAAGTGAAAGGTATAGGAAGACACCAGTATATCATAAGAGGTAATATCAAATGAAGGTACGCGGCTGGTACGTAAGATTTTGTTGTCTAAAATCAACTTTTCATCGCAAGGCAACGCAACGGGTTTCAATTTTTTTTGAAAATTATTATATAGCTGCTACTTTTTATTCAATTCATTCGGCCATTTTGGACATAACCCGTTATATGTGTGCCCGGTGACGGCAATAGGCTTGCCCCCTATTACGTGGGACTGAAAATACTGGCAAATTATGGGTGTGTAATGCACCTCTGCCTACCCCTTTGGGGATATAGGCGTGTGTGTGTGTGTGTGTGTGTAATATCAGAACAAATATCTGCAATATTATACGATCTTTTATTATTTAGTAGCCAATATGATTATTATATCAGAACAAATATCTGCAATATTATACGACCTTTTATTATTTAGTAGCCAATATGATTATTATATCAGAACAAATATCTGCAATATTATACGACCTTTTATTATTTAGTAGCCAATATGATTATTATATCAGAACAAATATCTGCAATATTATACGACCTTTTATTATTTAGTAGCCAATATGATTATTATATCAGAACAAATATCTGCAATATTATACGACCTTTTATTATTTAGTAGCCAATATGATTATTATATCAGAACAAATATCTGCAATGTTATACGACCTTTTATTATTTAGTAGCCAATATGATTATTATATCAGAACAAATATCTGCAATATTATACGACCTTTTATTATTTAGTAGCCAATATGATTATTATATCAGAACAAATATCTGCAATATTATACGACCTTTTATTATTTAGTAGCAAATATGATTAACAATATGTGCATAAATAACTTTGTAGCAGTACTATTAAGTTTCCGTACACATTCAGATTAAATCTGCGTTTCTGTAGTGTGTAGGGACTGCAATAAAGACATAATGGTATCATCGTGTTTCAGAGATGGTATCGGCAGTACGTCGACATTGTAGCGACAAAATTGCCTCCACAATATTAAAATATGGCATGAGTTTCATAATAATGTATTGCAAAACTGATAAATACAAACATACATTAGTCAGTTATTAGTCCCGCAAACACGTTACGTGTAGGGTGTTCACCGATAAGAATTGTGATTGTAATTTTGCTTATGCCACAGAATTGACACTGAGTCGTTGATTACTTGCAATGTAGCAGGTGTGACGACATCAATTCACATAGAGCATTCTATTACTAATATCGAATGGCTTCTTAATATAATCAGCGAGGGCCTAAAAATTTATGAACGGAGCGAGCGGATGCGGTAACTCTTCCGTGCCTTATATTGGATAGGCGTTCCTGTTTCCTGATAGAGTCTATCGATGGTGAAAGTTTGTTGATAAATATTGAGTTTTGGCACGTATGAGACAGTAATGAAGAAAAATTAAAAGTTTTTCAAATTGTGGTAAATTTTACCCTAATGACTCAAATTTGAGTTGAAATCTGCCTATCCATACAACTTTAAATATTCTATAAAAGCTGTATAACAAGTAAATCTCTTTCCACATTTACCCTCATACTTCCTTCTACATCACCTCGATTCCCGGAGACAGCTCATTACGAGATCTACATAGCCGTCAACCGGGATCTTCAAGTGCAATATTTCACTCTCGTGTCGTTTCATCCGAACGATAACCATCTAATATGAAATCTCGAGAGCAAAATAGTTCCCAGAAAATTCGAAACAGGGTCTCGGTCACACGTATGACCTTGGCAGGACGACCGACGGCATGACCTTGACCGCCTATGTCAGTCTACCCACGTACGAGTACGACATAAACTACTCATAATGGTAAGCCAAATGTCCTGATAAAGCAAAATTACATTTGCCACTTATAGTAAATACTCACACATATAGTAAATACTCCTTCTAACAGAAAAGTACGGAGCAGATTTGTGTTCCACGAACTGTACTGTAAAATTTGCAGAATTAGTAAATTGCGCTTTTGTATTCAATTTTGACCTCTATGTTTAGAACGTTAACAGTAGTGTGTAAGTATATCGTATAGAGCTACTGAATGTATGCCGAGGACGGAAATCAACTTCCCTAACGTAATAGTGAAGTGTTTGATATGTCGGAAGTTGTGACTAACTCAGTAGTCAAACTATGTACTTACTCGCATGTACGAGTCTCGTATACTTAGGTATAAGTCTGGCTGGATATTACGACCTCTTTTATGTCGGCGACATGAACGGGAAACGTGCATTACTTTGATAATCGTGTTTAACAGGCGAACTGCTGCGAATCACGAACTGTTTCAAAATTGATGCGTTTAGATCGCAGTATTTATGACGTCAATGATGTTTACAAAAGACATTCGAGTTAGTCGATGCAAATTTTAAGTGAGTGATGAAGAGTCAGACAGAATTCAGTGGAAGGACAAGAAGATACCCATGAAAGTATGGAAATACTCATCGTAATCATTATAAGGATGTATGGATGGTATGTTAAATTTTCTATCCGGTTCAGTGCTCCGGTAGCGTAGTCAGTAGAGCATACGTCTGCGGTACCAAAGTCTCAGGTTTTTTACTTTGCTATAGGCTTTTCTCAAAGCACAGGCTTTCATTCTACATGGACATGTCCTTCTGCGACCAGGTTATATGCTCGCGAGGGAACCGGCCGAGAGGGAGAGGGAGCGTATTCTCCCCGCTGAGTTCCGAAGTCAGCGGCCAGGAAGCCGCAGACTCATCTACGCTCAGTACCATCGGCGTCCATGATCGGGGCCTGAGGACGGCGGGCTAGCTACCCGCCGTCCTTACAGAAGCAGGCCCAGAAGGGTTGCGTTTGCGTACTGCAGGGCTGAGGCCTCGTAGCACGCAGATTCACTCACCGACGCAGGATAAAACCCGACCCCAAATATGCGGGATGAAACCAGACCAAACCACGGTGCTACTGGGAATACTTCCGAGCGGCAATGGACGTAGGGGGCGCCTTCTATGAGGAGTTATCTTTAACGTAAAAACGAAATTAGCGAGTTGACCCCAAAACATTGGTAGTTAAACTTACTGGTCAATTTGTCAAAGTATTTCAGATTTTCACAGATTTTTATCAGGTATGATGAATTGCCTCGGTAACCTCAAAATAAAACATAGATTAATTCAATATACATGGATATATAATAGTGTGATATCGTGTCGAAGTTCGCGAGGTCAATGAAGCGATACGAGTTAGCTAAGCTAAGATGTTCATGCTATTTCAGAGTTTTGCTTGTTTTTAAAATGACTAAAAATATAAGGCGGTTGTGAATTCGTTGGAATATTTGATTATTTTTTTTTTGTTTAAGACAAAAGCAGTTCTCTAAAATATGCTTATTTTTAGATTACGACATTGTCGTTAAAAAGGTCTAAAACATTATTACTTCATTCTACCATAATTTAAATAGATTGTAATATTATTCTGGTGTTATGAGCCTTGACACTAATAGCTCAACGACCTGTATAATATTACAAGGTATACAGAGCTAAGTTACAATAAAAAAATCTTAATTAATATTAATTCATGTATGTATTGCGTAAAACCACGTAAAACAATGTCGACAGAGTTAAATAAAAACTATAAAAAAAGTAAACTCTGTATTTGAATATTTGTTTTATTAGTTCAAGTAGTTCACCGGAGCCAGAGACCATTACTAAGAGGAAATTATTTATGCTCCACGTGTAACATAAATTTAAAAAAATATCCTTGGCTTACGAATGAATGTGCTAGAAATATTTGCTATGCAGCGTAAGGCATCTTGTTCATGGGACGGTTTTGGCTTAACTTGAAAATATATTATATGTTTATACCTTTATTAATTCTCATAATATTTCAAGATATAAGCTATCAAAATTTCTCTGATCTGACTCCTTCAAAACGGCTCGATCGATTTTTTTTGTTTATTAGGTAGGTAAGAGAAATAGGTCGAAAAGCATTCAATGACATCCTACTTTACATTGGCAAACACGGCTATTGTTACAGGATCAGCAAATAATGTCTAATAATAATAATTATTTTTACTCAAAAACTCAAGAGTTACCAGGAATTGTTAAAGCGGTAGTAGAAATCCATAGAATTTACCTTTCAGGCAGTGTTCGGTACCTCGTTATGGTCGGTCGGTTTATGGTCAAGAAAAATTACAATGTAAAAAGTCTTGGCACTTCTAACAGATTTCCATCAGGTCAAGTAATTACCGTTGCAACCGCTTTAGCTACCTTAACATTTCTTATACATTACTCATGAAAGGCTGATTACTATGTTATAACGATTTCTCTTTGTTAATGGGTTCCCGGACAGCCGGATGTAGGGACCAAACTCCGCGACATCTTAACCGGTCTCCCGTTGAGATTTTGCATTTATACGCTTAGGGTTGTCAAGATAATAAATTATGTATTTAGAGTGACTGACGAGATGATACAAAATTAAAAAAAAAAAAACCCGTATGGCCTTTAATGAGCTGTATGAGTCTTAAAGAGAACATAAGTACATGGACCGCCCGCGCCGCAGGACTATAGTTTTTGCGATTCATGTTATAAAAATACATGGACCATATTGGATTGAATGTTTACTGAGCAGTAATGCTAAAATATTACTATGTATATGCAATTAAAAATATGAATAAAGATTAGCTCTCAAGTTCATGGTTTTATTATAGCAGTCATGTCACCTCATGCGAACCATATTGGCAAGATAAGCAGATAAACTTAGAATAACTCGTCCTTCCTTTGACACTATAAACCCATTTATTACCGAGTACACCAAATGTCTTAAATAATATTTTTATTTTCCGCTCTTTGAACAGAAATAATAAACATATAAGTTAACGATCCTGAGACCTCTCATCCCATATCATCCTTCAAACTTTTAGAAACTTTATATTACATTCCAAGTTTGGTAACTTAGTTATTTTCTTGTTGTGGCAACCCTAACCAGTTAAGCTCCTGCCTCCGTCTTATTGTCCGTTCTATATCTATCGAATCAATCGGAAAAGGTCAATGCCACTGTGATAGCCAAAAGTTTCAACGTCTTTAGTTTTTTGCAAAATCCATATCAATCAAAATCTTTTTGTTGTTATATTAACCATTCATTCTTGATTGAAGTGGTAATGCAAGCGATCGTTTCAGAAAAACTGATCATATTCAACAGCAATTTCAAAGTTTTACGTCTGGTATATTAATATTGTAAAATAAAACTAGACCCACAATATTTAACAATTACGCATATACATACATATGTTATGTATGTTCCCGAAGGGGTAGGGAATTTGGTTGCTCCCACGTAATAGGATCGGACACTATGTATTATAGAAAATTCCTAGCCACTCTTTAAAACCAAAATTCCAACAACCAGGACCAATGTAATATACCACTAAATAGAGTCTCTGCAGTCCCAGAAATTGGAAAGAATAAAATAATGATCAAGAGAGATCAATTATAATGGATCTCTGAGGTAAATATGTAACTACTCAAATTCGATATCTGAACAACAGAATAGATATATAGTAAGTACTAGCGTAGTCGAAAGTAAACAATGTAGCTACATCACTGCATATACAGAAAATATTTTCAAGTAAAGAAAATCTATTGCTTTAACGCCAACAAAAGCAACTTTTATACGTACAAAAACAGTAATGATGATCACAAGTCGATGATCAAATAAAGATTAATAAAAACTTCTACAAAATCCTCATTTAAATGACTGTCTGTAAATCACGGACCACAAACTCTGGCACTCGATTACTTTAAATGATAACTTTACTTAGGTTTCCCAAAGTTACCGAGTACAACTCTTAACAAAAACGAAACTCAGGAGCTTGAGCAAGACAATAATAAAATAGAACATAAAGATAAACTTACTGTTCGAAAACCGGAAACAATAAAAAAATGTATGATAACCGTATAAAAACCGACATTTAACCATATCACCGCAGGGAATCGTAAAACACCATCTTATGAGCAGAAGTAACTTCGACTAACCCAAGCGAAAAAATAGTTGGGCTATAACGAGCATTTATAAAATGGCATTGCCACCATAACTCGCGCCGACACACGGATTGCAATTAAAATTGATCATACAATTATTACTTTAATTATAGACTAGGTTCATTCCTATGAATTAATTGCTTATTTCACTATTTATTGGCATACATGTGCTACTTAAAATTTATATTAAGATTCTGAATATCCGGGAAAGAAGTCAACGCCTTCCAAATTTGTGTAAAATCTTCATATTGTACATTGTACGAGTATCTTACATATCCATAGGTACAGTACATCTTTATGGCATAACTTGATCATTTTAAACTCGTGTTTCTGAAGCATGCGTGCATTGTGTGCGAAAAACTAGCTTGCCAGTAATCTCATAAAAACGCGTCTACCTGCTAATAAAGAGTTGGAAGGGCACCTATTAATTAGTTGGCACTCAGCGGCGCGTGCGCCGACTAACATGGCCGCGCCAGCATTCCATAGGAACTATTCTAGTACCGACACGGTTGAGACGTGCCTGCATATCTATTGTAGCAAAGAAACAGATGTTATGGAAGGTACTTCAAGTTAAGTCTACTAAAAAAATTCAAAACCCTTACGACTCAAAAAGCTTCAGCTACTAGATTATAAATTCATAAAGTAACAATTCGTAATTGTCATTCAAATACGTGTTAAGAATTCAGTTGACCCTTGAGAAGAGGGGCAGTGACAAAGTTATCAAAAGAAATATTAAAGCTGAGGCTCAACCCTCTTTGCATGTACAACATTATACCTAATTTGTATTCAGTTGGCCGGATCTAACGGGAAGCGTCACTACCGCCGTCATATCATCACTATTACACGCCGAATCTAATCTAAAATCTGTGCTACAAAAAGAGATATCACATGTCAGTTAAACACACCCACATCCTTTCATATCACTAACCACTTCTGCCTATCAAGATGACTAACACGTCGCTTTCCTACAAGAGATTAATTTTCTAATGAAATTGACACAGTGTTCACTTTGTTTTAGTACGCTCATGTACTGTGTCATGCGTTTGGTTAAATTCTGTCAATGGTATGATAGTGTTACGCAATAGGAAGTCCACAATAGTATTCAGTATAGTCATCTTGGATAGTACGGAATTAGACCGGCAACGACCTGGCCCGATTTAGAAGTGTCCCCGGGACAAAAAGTACACAGGAACCGAGCGCGCCTAAACGACTAGCGCGGTTTATGTTACACCGAACTCTAAAATGGTATAAAAACAAAAACCATAAAAAATTAATAATAATAATTGGAGCAAGTAATGCAGGTGAATAAGTGTCAGCACTTACAGTAGTATCATTTAATAAGTTACCGAATAGTTAGTGATATTTAATGAATTATAAAATCCCAGGATTTCTGCGGGGTAAAATGCAGACCTAACAATGATACCTATGACGCTTCGGCTTTTAATTAGTTGGTGTTCTTTTTATGTGCTGCGACTACGTTCCAGCATACATAACGGTGTGAAGGCATCCAGCGCTAAGTAGTCAGATATTTCTGGACAGCGACACCATCCCGTAACAGACACTGATACAATGTCTCCACGTGACATATATGGTGAAGAAACTTATGCCATTCGATAGTAACCTGAGCACGCGGAAGAGTGGTAAATCATTGTTGTCAACGAAATGTGTTTAAATCAATTTAGTTGGCTGTGTTAGAGACGCCCGAGTGTTGATGTATTATGTTGTAGGTAGTACGTTTTTGGAAGTAGTCGTCTGGACGTGGGATATTTTTTTAACTTTGTAGGCGGTTCGCTTATTTATAGCGTGCGCTTTTTCTTGAAACTGATATTAATGTTTTGCTGAGAGTGACTTTTAAGTGAAACCTGACACTGTTGCTCATGTTTCTTAAATTGTGGTGATGATATATAATGGAGTTGGTGAAATAACATGAAACGAGGAGTTAGTCACCTTAGTTTTCTAATATAGTTTTTAAGTTATTTTTAGTGACAATCATACATATTTTATGGCGATTCCCAAAGGCACTGTAATGTTAGCCAGTCTTAATACCTCGAAACATTAAAAATACTACGTTGGATCGATATTGTTAAAGTCTTACAAAGTTTTTTTTAGACTATTAATGACAAGTGGAAAGTACAAGGGTTTTTGTCCAATATGTTTTTTTTTTAATTAAAGCAATGATTTAAACGATGGTGTAGGCAACACAGAGGTTTAGTAATAACAAAAACAAAAAAATTAAACAGTAATAATAATAGTATAAACTGTATCTCAACAGGAAGTAAAGTCCACGACATAATCATAATCGAAATTATATTTCACAATTACAACCGCGTCAAACGGCTTTCTCCCCAACCTGTCATATCATAACGACCTTAATACTTTTGTATTGTCGTACACTACTCATTACATAATTGGTTTTGTGTTTGGAGAGAACAGAATCAAAGATAAGGCTGGAATTTTAGATCCATTTTAGATCAAGAGATAAAATGTAACTGTACAGGGATATCTTCGCACTCATTCCGATCTATAGATAGACTAATTAACTCGTTATCTTCATAATTGTTTTAGTTTGGATTTACTTAAAACTCAATACTTGCAAATAAATGGTAAATCCTACCACATATCCTATTATGTAAGAAAATTTTAAAGTATATAAAGATGTTTGGATGTCATGATGACGCATGCGTGAACTGTTGAACCGAGTTAGACGAAAATTGGTACTTAAAACATAGCCTTCATTAAATCATCATCAATCAAAAAATACTCATAGAAATTAAAAATAATCTTTTTGTACAACAATAAAAGCGGTCTTATGGGGGCGAAAAGAATTTCCGACCCCGCTACAGTTATAGTGAATTAAACCCCTAAATTAATAAACATAGTCCCTCCAGACAACAATAACATTTAACCTTCAAAATGACTAAACAATGAACATGTTCCCAGAAAGTAGTTAATTGATACCAAACCAATTTGGTACTAAATTGTCTCATTAAACTGTCATATTGACCTTAGTAAGGACGTCCCAATCTGTGTCCGGAATATTAAATTATCTCGACCACACATATGCAGCATAAAGTTCAATTATCCGAACGTCAATCGAGTTTACTAGAGAGACTTATCCGAAACAGATTACAGATAAACGAAAGCGAATAACATAATGTGGGCTTTAACATTTATGTATATACGAGGGCGGTTTGATAAGTCGGTGACTTTTGAATTTCCTGTGCAGATACATTAAATTCATCACTGCTGCCATTAACTGCTGTCTATTAATGGACTACTGTGCAATTTTGAGCAGTTGAGTCATGTAGTTTAGGCTTGTAAGTACCTACCTAAAGTATAAAGTTCCAAGCTGATGGCAGCTGTTTTGTGAGCGTAAAATTGTGATTTTGGAATCACACAATAGGGCTAAAAAGTAGCAAAGATAAGATTAATGTAGTTCCGTGCAGTCCATCTGAAGAGTAGTGTAGTTCCAAATATTACATACTTTTTACAAACAAAATTTTGTCTCTTTATAATATTTGTATTGTTATAGTAACATTAGTGTGCTCTCTTTCTCTGCTGCGTATATACATTTTGCGTACTGTAACCGTTTAGATAGCACATGCATCAGAAACTCTCAAAATGACTTTCCTCGTTTTGCAATCGCAATATTTTCGATTGCTTTTGGTATTAATCGTGTGTTATTCTTGGATAAATGGGTTATTCAACATCAAAACATTTTTACAATTCGAAAGGTGCTTAGATTTGCACGTTCAAACCAATAAACATCTCTTCAGCTTTATTAAATAAAGATAATATAATAAAAAGGAAATTTAATCAATTATTCCCAGTCCTTGCGATACTAGTAGAGTAATTTTTTTCTAACATTAGGCGAGAACACCCTAGCCGTTATATTATTGAGCTCGGTTTAATGAATGCAAGCCAACTTCACCTTGACACGATCAAAACAAGAACGTAGACTGTGAACGACCGACCTTTGCATTGGCAATGAAATGTGCTGCTCTCTGTTTTGTGTCAATTTAATACGTTATTGCCTCACATCCAGAACCGTGGCGGCTGACATACAACCGTATACCGTATTTCGAAATGGAATAATCTCGAATCGATCGGAAACATCTCGGAATTTTAATAGGGTTACAGTTTTGAATATAATTTGTTTAGATTTACGAAGAAAAATCTATTTACACAAGTTCAAAATCGAATTTAGTAGGTGCATATGGTAGGTAAGCTTAATGTCTTTACATTTCACTAAAAATGTTGAGAATATTCATAATAACAGTCGATTTAATTTTTTGTTGATAAGTATAGTAATTTTTTAATAACTGGCTGATGTCATCGGCTTCGCCTGCGTGGAATACAAACCGGTAGTCCACAGGAACACAAACCGGGATAAAAATATAGCCTAATGCACCACGTGGCCAGAAGCCAGGGTCAAAGCCAGTGGCCCTGACGGCATTCCGGCGGTGGTGCTACGAAAATGTGCTGAGTTGTCTCCAGTATTAACGCGTCTGTACCGCCTGTCATACTCTACAGGCCTCGTGCCGGAGGCCTGGAAGGAGGCGAACGTACAACCGATCCCCAAGAAAGGGGATCGATCCGATCCAGGCAACTATCGACCCATAGCTGTCACCTCAGTCATTTGCAAGGTGCTCGAGCTTCTTATTAATAAGCAGCTCATGCGATACCTGGAGGATCACTCGCTAATCAATGATCGGCAATATGGCTTCAGGCCAAAACGATCAACGGGTGACCTCCTGGCATTCGTCACGCATGTATGGGGTGAGGCTATGGAAAAGTTTGGCGAGTCCATGGCTATTAGCCTGGACATCGCCAAAGCTTTCGATAGGGTCTGGCATGCTTCGCTCCTTTCCAAGCTTCCGGGATATGGTCTACCTCCTCAACTGTGCAGCTGGATTGCCAGTTTTTTAAACGAGCGCCGAGTGCGGGTCCTCTGCGATGGCCAGGCTTCTCGCTTTTTGCAAGTGAATGCCGGGGTACCGCAGGGGTCCGTACTGTCACCAACTCTCTTTCTTCTGCATATCAATGATATGCTTTCCCTCGGGAACATTCATTGCTATGCAGATGACAGTACATTGCACGGGAGTTACTCGGTTCGTCCGACGGCGGGGCGATCTGTGATAGAGGAGGAGAGACGACATCTCGTGGGTGATCTCGACCGAAGCCTCGACAGTATCTCCCAATGGGGTGCCGAGAACTTGGTCGAGTTCAATGCCCACAAAACACAGGCGTGTGCATTTACAGCGAAAAAATCCCCTTTCCTTCCCCTACCCACTCTTCAGAATGCAATATTACCAATGAAGGACAATCTAGACATCCTTGGCATAGACGTTCGTCGAGAGCTCAATAACACAAAATACATTGAGAGATGTATTGGGCTAGCTTCGCGGAAACTAGGAATACTGAACAAGGTAAAGCGATTCTTTACACCGCACCAGAGGTGTCTGCTGTACAAAACGCAGATTAGACCCTGCGTTGAATACTGCTCTCACCTCTGGGACGGCTCCGCGAAGTATTTGCTGGACGCACTCGACGCTATGCGCTGTTCGCATTATAGACTGTCCGGAGGTAACGGGAAGCCTTGAGCCGCTAGCCCAGCGCCGAACAATTGCTTCCTTGGCCGCGTTCTACCGTATTTACCACGGTGAGTGTTCTGAAGAGCTCTTCAACCTGATCCCACCCTCTCCCTTCCGATCCCGAACAACGCGTGCCGGGCAGAGATGTCACCCTCATACCGTGGAAACCGTCTTCGCGAGAACCGAGCGTTTTAAACGATCGTTTCTCTGCCGAACGATGGTGGCTTGGAACGCCCTGCCTGCGCACGTGTTTCCTCCTACATATAACCCTGGGCTCTTTAAGCGAAGCGTGAAGAGGCACATTACAGGGTCGTCAAGTTGAGGGCCACTCTCTATAGTATTCCTGTGTACTGTGAGAGTCGCCCTCAATTGCCAGACGTCGCCTCAGCTTACCATCAGCTTACCATCAGGCAAAAAAAAAAAAAAAAAAAAAAAAAAAACGTATCTTCAATGCTATATGGGACTTATAAGCAAAGCACATATCAAAAGAATTAGACGGGTGCACCAAAGTGAAAATAACTTTGAACTTCCAAAGGTTTTCGTTGGATACAGATGCCTCTCTTCCTACAGTTAATAAAAAAAAAATTATAAAAAGTTATAACCTCTAAAAAGATTTCACAGCGTGTAACGACCTCAGTTTAAGAATCATAAGTTCGCAGAAAGTAATTCTATCGTTTAAAAAGGAAGCAAATTCGCCTAAGGGTTGATAAAAACTGTTAATCTTTCTTGGCGGTTAAAAGGCAAGCTGTATTATGCCGACCATCAAATTATTTTTAAACATGGTTTTTCTATTTGATTTTCCTCAAAAAATATCCTTGGGCGATGCACAGATCACAATCGGGAGTTAAAATACACGTCAAAAATTGACACAGGAACCGACATCAAACTACCAAAATGGGTCCAAATTTAAATGGGACCACTTGGGAAGTGGCAGCTTCCAATTATAAAAATATAAAAATCTGTTCACCCCGTCCGAAGACATGAGGTAACAAACATACGAGGGTGGATTGGAAAGTAATCGGCCTAACCAAAAAAATAAATACATAATAAATGAAATATATTTTTATTTTTCAACGTAATCGCCATCAAGTTCAATGCACTTTTGCCATCTTCCCTTCCAAGCATTTAGCCCTTTGAAAAAAAATGATTCTTCCTTAGAGTCAAAATATGCGTCTACTGCTGCTTTGACCTCGTCATTTGTCAAAAATCTTTGACCTCCGAAGTGCTTTTTTAGGTTAGGGGACAGAAAAAAGTCTGACGGTGCCAGATCAGGTGAATAAGGTGGATGCGGTAACAGTTCAAAGCCACAGTTGTGAATTTCTGCCATTGGACAGACGTGTGAACACGAGCGTTATCTTGATGAAACAGGACTTTTCTTCTGATCATTCCTGGACGTTTTTCTTTTATTTCCTCTCGTAAACGACGTAGTAAGGTGCAGAAATAATCAGAGTTTATAGTCTGACCCCTTTCAAGATAATCAACCATAATCACACCCTTCGAGTCCCAGAATACTGAAGCCATCACCTTACTTGCCGACAAAATCGACTTAGCCTTTTTGGGGGGTGGTGAACCAGGACTTTTCCACTGTTTTGATTATTGTTTTGTTTCCGGTGTACAGTAATGAACCCATGTTTCGTCCATAGTAACAAAACGATTAAAAAAACCACATTCATCAGCTTCAAATAACTCCAAACAGTCGCGTGCAATAGTCATTCGCATCCTTTTTTGCTCAACTGAAAGCAGTCGCGGAACCCACCTCGCAGACACCTTGTGGAAACTCAACACGTTGACTATTATGTTTTGAGTACGTTCATAAGAGATGCCTATAATCTCGGCTATCTCTCTAATTTTCAATCTGCGGACTCCCATAATTAAGTCGAGTATTTTTTTAACATTTTCCTCAGTAGTGGACGTCGAAGGCCTTCCGGAGCTGGGTTCGTCTTTCACACTCTCTCTACCACGCTTGAATTCTGCTATCCATTTTTGACGGATGAATATGAAAGAGCGCAATCCCCTAATGTACTGACCATATCATCATGGATGGCTTTTAATGACAGCCCCTTCTTATGGAGGTACTTAATGACGGCACGCTGCTCGATTTGCACCATTTGCGGAAATGATGTCAGATTGCTTTGTTAATAAATTTATAAAATTAAAACTAATTATCGCACACGTTTCAAACTTCACACAATTAACAGGTCTGAACTGAACTAAATAATGTGGGTAGATTTGATTTTTATAACTAAATGGATCAGTGTTAGGCCGACTACTTTTCAATCCACCCTCGTATTAAAAAAAAACAGTCGAATTGAGATCCTCCTCTTTTTTGGAAGTTGGTTGAAAATAAGTGTGGATTAAACTACGGTAATAAAAATCGCAATATTGATTGTACCTATACATTATGTATGAAATTTGAAGTAACAGATTATTTGGCAGTGCATTTTGGGAGGGGTTTGTTAAATATCGTCGAATCCGTATTCAGTAATCGTAAAAAGACACGTGTTGACAATGAATTGTGATGAAAAAGTCACCATTTTTTATGGATCTTTAAAAATAATAGATTCATAAAAGTTTTGTGACCTTTTACACCATCTATTTTGAACTTACTGCCACTGGCGATACGGTTACTATTTCGTGAAAATAAGGTTTCAATTACAGGATATATTGGCACTATTATGGAGTTTATTATTCTGACAAAGAACTCAATAATAATAGAGATTTAAAACCTATGACTGGCTGTAACTTAAATACATATTATTTCTAAATCAAACTTACGTAGTAAACTGAAAAACCATATCCCAGAAAGAATTAAAAAGTAGGTAGCTACATACATTTTATGTTCAAGTGATCAATCGTTGCAATCATTGTACAGAAACATCAATAATATTATAACGTACAGAAAATCATGTGCGTGAGTGACTCGTACAAATGAACCAAAGATACAAAGGTGTCCAAAGTGGATTGCCGCTCTCCCAATTTCGCACCCTGTCATTATTTCACCATCAATTCTTGATCAAAGGAATTGTCGAAATCATAATTCTTGGTGTCATTAATCAACGTAAGATAAGAGTGTTAGAATTTTAATAATCTGGTAAACTAAAAGTACAATACAAACTTATTCAGAAACGAACGTAGATGAGCAAAGTCCTCATAAATCAATTTATCTGTCGTAACACAATCTATTTCAAATTCGTTTAAATTGAGTAATATGTTTAAGGTCTCTTTTTATTCCCAAGTCGAGTAAAATGAACACTAGGTAATAGAACTTAATCGAAAAAATAACTACAACCAGGCGAGCCAAGAGTAGGAGTGCTTAATGGAAACAGTCATAATACACCCTTTCTAGTTTATATCTAACCACAGAAAGGATCTCGAGACATTGAGGAAGGAACCGTGGTAAACCACAAAGGAAACGGCGAAATGGCCTCAGTCACAGATACCATAATACGAAGGGTTACCA
This sequence comes from Nudaria mundana, assembly GCA_963556515.1. NCBI lineage: Eukaryota > Metazoa > Arthropoda > Insecta > Lepidoptera > Erebidae > Nudaria > Nudaria mundana. The sequence goes on along the minus strand of OY748304.1, from coordinate 2,406,008 downwards.
CGAGATAAGTTTAGCTTTGGTGAGATTTCAATCACTTTATCCTGTCGATTGCGATTAAAATAAATGTCATTAAATTGTATAACAGTCATCCACCAACATACAGACAGACTCAACTACTACACAAAGTCAATGCACACAAATAAATAATGTATGGAATTTTAACCACAAAGAATTTAATTGCCAAACCAGTTCGTCTAAAATCACAGAATTCTATTTTCGCTTAAATAAATCGTACAACAGTTAGTAACATGACATTGCTATAATTAAATACTCTCTAATCGCCACAGTGATCCACTCAAAGGCGCTTACAAAAAAGGGCGAATTTTCGTTAAATTGATAAGGAACAGTCTTGGCTCCGTGCATTGGCACGTGAAACCGTTTGTCGGTGAGGTAAAATTTTAGTTTACGACTTTTTTCATTGATTCTTGTTCTGAGAACGGCGGCTTTTTGGCGCCTACCAACACAACCCTCACTTGGATTTTGGACTAAAAAAAACGGCGCAGAGCTCGTATCAGATTTTGGTAACGCTCGTATTTGTTGCATGTGATATATTGCTTCTTTTAAATAATGCAACTGAATTCATTTACAAAATATTTTTGATTTAAAAGTTCCTTTTTTTACGAAGTAGATGTAGTATAAAATTTTAACAGTATTTTATGTCTTGGAAAATAAATGAGACTTTTCATTGTTCACAGAGTCGTAATTACCGTGAACACTGCTGACAAAATCATTGGTACTTACTTCAAAAATAATTGCTAGAACAAGGAGAATATCCCTTGGCACAGACGTATCGGTGTTGACATTGTCCCTTAGATATAAATAAAAATGTATTCATCAGGAACAACAAAAACGAATCCTCTTACCGGGAAGACGCGACCATTTTACCAACCTTCCTCGAGAACAAAAGATGAACGGAATCCATTGTGATGGAACCTTTTATGGCACTCGCGTTCATGAAACGAAATCTATGGGTGGTATGTTGGCAGAGCTCATTTTGTCTATAATAACATTTTGTACGAAAAGTCCAACCAATTGTTTTGGCATTGCCCATTGTAAAACAAATATTATCCGAGGCGTCATTTATAACAGTTCTCTTTTAATGATGGCAGCTGCTTCGTGAAATGTTTAGGACAAAAGGTGTTTGGTAAGGTGGTCGAGTCTAATACGGAATTTTGTTTCATCCCAACATCTGTATCTATCAGTAATTGCTTTCACCCGCTGCTCACGTTTCCCTTTTTGTATATATTTTTATAGCTTTTAATTTATACTACAAATCAGTGTTTATAACCAATTCCTTATACTTTAATAACAAAACCACCGTGGTTTAAGCAAACGTAGAGCATAAGTTCCGGCAAGTTTTAAATGACATAGTTAAGTCTATATCTAATCTAATAAATACTACTAAGTTACTTTTTAGCTCAAAGAATAAGCATTGTCATACAACGTGGCAATGCTGCCAGCCTTCTGGGAACATTGCCAGTCGGCGACGAGGCGGAGGAGTTCTTTGACGCCTGTACATAGTGTAGATTTTAATGTGAATAGTACCTATAGTTTTAAGTAAATGTAAATAGTATTTAAATCTCTTATTGTGTATATTGTAATTGTTAAATATATTTTAGTGAATTATCTAATAAATAAGAATCCGTTACTATCACTTTTGATAAACATGACTATTCATACAGGATAAAAATTATTTTCACTTTATAATGTTCAATATTAAACAATATAATAATCTCGACCAGTATTTCTGTATAACGGTATGTCTTTGAGTTTATTATTAAAAACTGTACTAACGTTTCAATTATTATATAGATATCTATAAAAACTAGACACTTGAACTGTTACTTTGTAACTGATATAGACCGCCTACCGCTAAGCCATCAAAGATTTTGGAACATTTTTTATTAAATTAAATGGATTTTCGATTAAGTTTGCCAAGATTACTTTGATTGATACATTTTTTTCTAGATCAGAACGTGATTGTTCCATACTTCGTTAAGAAGTAGCTCTTTTTCCTGTACATTTCCGAATAAATAAACATTTCAATAAACAAGTGAAGGTAAGAAATGGTTAACATGGAAAAAAACAGAAAATATAATAAAATTGGCGTAAGATTAAGCGTTGGCGTACGTATAAGTATTGTTGAGCCTGAATTATATCACATAACTTGACGCTTCAATTAACGTTTCATTCACGTCATTAACGACAACATTTATAACAATTATACATTTCTCGTTGACCACAATTCAGAGGAGATTACCTTCGTGACCGACGGACAGGTGTCCAAAGGTTGATATTTATCTTCGCCTGCCCTCCTTCCTTCAACCGTAATGAGCTCTTAAAACTGTTAAAATTTCTTAATATCCCTTCCGATGGCTTTTTAATGTAGGTCCTACGAGTTTTTTGCTAAACACTTTTTATGTGGGTATTAAATCAACTGCAGGTGTATTCGTCGCTTCCACATATCTGTCGATGAAATGAGATAGAAGAGACATTTGTAACAAAAGCCTACGTTTACAAGATTATCAATACATACTTCAGATAAAACGGTAGTTATTTTTTTTGGGTTCTTATTAATAGGTAATTAATTTTATTGATATGCTTCCGTTTTTAATGAAAGCGGCAATAATAGTTAATTTAAAAGAAAAAGTGGGTAATCAAGATATTGCTCCCATGGCCACTTCTGCACTAGATAATACTATGGAAGTGGAATTTATTTTTTAAACTAGGTACTATTTTTATAGATCTCAGGTACAGTGTATTTATTCTTTGAATGCCAGCAACATATTCCCGAAGGTATAATGCAAATATTCAACAACATTGATGACCATTCTGCCGTTGAGATCACGTAAATGGCCATAAGGTGTGGGATTTATGTCAATAATGACATATTGAGTCAAAATGTGTGTCAGGACAGTTTGTTAATGCCAAATATTATGTACACAAGTATTGTAAAAAACATTGGAGAGAAATAAGGCTTATTGCGTGGTAACATAAGATAGTAATACAAAACATACGTCAATATATACCTAATCATTTTATAAAGTTCTTTTACAGTGTCGCCAGTGTTAACTAACGGTATTGAACATAATAATTACCAGAATATCGTTGATCCATGAAGTATCGGTACCTATTATTGGTATGCATATAGATTAGAAAATGCATTCTACAAATTCACTGGCTTACATTGCCGTTTAGGCCTAGTCTAATAATGTATACTAAATCTTATGTTAGTTAAGTAGACTTCTTTGAAGAAATTAATGAAATAATTCAAGGTACACAGACATAAATTGATTACCAGCATTAATTCTCGATATAAAATTTACAATGCAGCTTCCTCACGCCAGTCGACAACCAAACGCATATTTAGAGCTGAAAGCAAAAACTAAACGCACAAGTGTCACTATTCCCGTTCTATCCATTATCTGTCTTTATTTTAGAGTAAGCTTAAAACTCTCAACTCAATTTTTCAGGGGTTGGGTAGGGAGGGTCCTTATATCTTCGAACGAAGCCCTTCGTATAATAATGATCGAACTTCACAACAGGTAAGTTCGTTTGATCACTTATTATACTTCAGGCTCGTTCTCGATATAAAATTTACAATGCAGATGTTAAGAGAATAATTGGAAAAAATTGAGGTTCAAAAACATGAAATTTTAAATAAATTGTATTTCAATAGGAAAATAAAATCTTTTATTTTTTTTTAGACACATGGTATACATACATATTACAAATGGTAATAATAGCTAAACAGTCTCATTCATTATAATATTAGACTTTATGTCCAATTTCTAAATCAAAGTTTAACAACAAATTTTTGTGGTGGATAAACAATCAAGTTATTCATCTTAACATAGACTTATTTTTCTAATTTTATATTTATAATTATTAGGGCACATTTTGTTCAGCGTTAAGCACAGCGTGAGCAAATTCACTTGAATTATTTGCCATAATTGGTCTATTATAAAATCTAGCAAAAGTCGAAGAGGTATTTGTCCAACCTGCTGTTTGCCTTATAACATCTAATGATACTCCCTTAGCATTAGCAGTGGATGTTGAGGCATGTCTAGTACTAGGTCCTGAAAAAATACTTATATCTATATCGCAAACAGATAGAGTATTTTTTATCCATCTACTGATGGTAGAGGCTGAAACTGGTCTGTGAGGCTTATTTAATGAAAGTATTAAGTGAATATTATCTCCCCTAATGCTCTGAGTATAGTTTATGTAATCACGTAATGTATTGGCTGGACAAATTTCGTGCTTTTCAAAGAAAGGTAAAGAGAGGTTCGGTTGAGAGCGACCAGGGCCAGATGTTTTAATAGTATCTGTAATAGCAATGTGTACACCTGTATGGTTTACTGTGATGTTAGGTATTTTAATTAGAGACCAAGTCTGTGCTCTTTGGGCTGTGCTTAGTGCTAATAACATTACCAATTTTTTGGACAACTTCTCCAAATTTAATGAATTATTTGGAGTCCAAGTTTTTAAAACATTAAGGACTTTACTTGGGTCCCAAGTATTTTGATACTTAGCCTGAGGTGGTTTGATGTTATAGAAACCTTTAAGTAGCCTTTTGATGCGGTCATCACACCCAAGTTTTGACCCTATTATTACAGCCAGAGCTGACTTGTGTGAGTTTAAAGACCCATATGAGGCTCCTAAGTTGAATTGCTCAGTTAAAAAATACATAATAATTGGTATTGATGGTGAAATGGATCAATACTTCGTTTCTGACAAAAGGCCCACCATATTTTATAGGTGACATCATATTGTTTCCAAGTATTATTTGAAAGTGAACTTAACATAACCTCTATTGATGATGGAGGGATGGCTCGACTTAGCCATGCTCTCCTGATAATATCCCGACCATTAGTGTAAGGTGAAGATGTAGGGGGTGATTCTCTCTGAAAGAGGAATGCAATAATTGTTTATTGGGTTTGAAGATTAACAGTTTTGAGACTAACATTGTTTGCATTGATGGATACCAAGCTTGTGACGGCCAATATGGCATAACCATAATGCCTGTCGCTTTGTCATTTCTAATTTTTTGTAAACATTTTAATAATAAACTAAATGGGGGGAAAGCGTAAAAAAAATAGTTTGTCCAAGACACAGTAAAAGCATCTATATTCGATGCATCTGGATCTGGTTTCCAAGAAATGTAAGATTCACATTTTGCATTAATTCTCGATGCACATAGATCAATATCAGGTTGGCCAAACTGAGTCACAATGTACTGGAATGTGGAGGTATTCAGTTCCCACTCTATGTCAGAATTGACTCTACGAGATTCTTCATCTGCTTCTTTGTTATCCCTTGATTTTATGTAAGAAGCAAATAGCCAAATTTGTCTATCTTCACACCACTGCCATATACTTCTGGCTAAACTATTTAAATGTGGGTACTGAATACCTCCCATTCGGTTAATATATGATATGGCAGTCTTATTATCAACACGCAATAAAATATGTAAATATTGTTTATTTTTAACAAACATTTTTAAGGCTAAAAATATGGCAAGTAGTTCTAGATAATTTATATGATATAATTTTTCAGTGTCTTTCCAGAACCCATGAACGTTATTATCATTACACACGCCCCCCACCCACTTCTTGATGCATCTGTAAAAATCTCCAAATCATATCTAGAGAATGCTATACTTTTGTGTAAACTATTGATATTATTAGCCCACCACTGTAGGTCTAGTTTAATATCTGGGTGAATGATAATCTTTGTATCATAATTGCCTTCACTTTTAATTAAACCATGATATTTATGGTGTTCTAATAGTTTTGTGTAAAGCCAACCATATGTACTTGCCGGGCATGCAGCAGTCAATGTTCCTATTAATTGGGCAAGGTCTCTTAAACTACAACTTTGTTTATTCAAGTATTTTTCAATGGATTTTTGAATAGTCAATTTTTTATCAGTGGGTAATGTTAGTGTCATTGTTTTTGTATCAAATACAAATCCTAAGAATTTACAGGACTGTGATGGTATGATTATGCTCTTTTCATAATTAATAACAAACCCAAGACATTTTAAAATAGCAACTGTTTCATTAACATGTTCCAAACATGTTTTATAATCAGAACCAATACACAAGAGGTCATCGAGATATTGTACTGATTTGTAACCTTTTGATCTTAAATGTGTAACCACCACTCTCATAATCTTGGAGAACACATAAGGTGCAGAACATAAGCCGTACGGAAATGCATTAAATTCATACAATTGATCATACTGAAACCGTAAATACTTCCTATGAGCTGTATTAATATTTACTAACAAATAAGCTTCTTTTAAATCAACTTTTGCCATAAATTCTCCTGGAGAAATTAGAGCTACTGCAGTTCTGTGATCTTCCATTTTAAAATGGCATGTGTCAACAAATTTATTAAGAGGCTTAAGGTTTAGAATAATTTTTTTGTTACCATTTGGTTTTTGAATCAAAAATACTTTAGATATGAATTGTTCTTTACATGGTGTACAAGGAGTATTAATGGCTGCATGCATATTAGGATCATTTAAAATATCATCCTGTAATAACTGTTGAGATTGTGACTGACAAGGTGTGTCAGTAAAAGGTATTGAGTATCCATGGACATGGTTCAATATTGAAACATCGTCACAGATCCTGTGCCAACAAGGTAAGAAATGACTTAATCTACCAGCATGACTAACCTCTATTGTCGAGCACGAGTCTTGTCCTGTGGTGGTGGAGGGGCTCTGGGTTTACTCGCAGTGTGCTGTGGCTGGTACTGATTGTATTGTTGTGCTGGTTGATGTTTCCTTGCTTGGTAAGAGGACAATGGTTTTTTGTGTCCCGGCCTCAGATTTGTCCTCTGTTGGTTGAAACGAGGTGGACCACTCAAGTTTCCCTGACGGGTAGTGGTAAATGTAGTTGGCTTTTTTATAGATTGGCCTGTTCTTTGGCAAGCTTTTAGGATCTTTATCTTTTCCGATAGGTTGTTACCATAAAGGTAATCATCTCTTTCTACTTCTTTGACAATATCTAAGAATTTTTTGTCCAGTACAGGGAAAATAAGGTTTTTACGTGATTTTGTTTGAGTAAAGTGTAAGTCTGTTAAAATCCTTCCAGCATCGCTAAGCTGAGAGATCAGTTTGAGCCTGTCAATATTGTTGTTGTTGATTATCATAGATAATGCATCACCTAATATGGTGAGTCCCATTCCTAACTGGTTTTGTTCTGATTCTATCTTTTTATCCCGGTTAATTATTGTATCATTCACTGTAGCAATGATTTCGGGATTGAGCATATTCTTCAAAATGGTGTTCCAAATACGAGCTAAGTCCGTGTTAAGTGCTGGTACATATTTGGGTTTTTCTGGCATCAAATCCCCTAATGCTTCCAGCACTTCTGGGGATAGGGCAGACTCAGTGTCCGGTTCAGTTGTAGGGTCAGGCTCAGGTATGGCATCCGTTACAGTCATGGCTGTATTTGTGTTATCCGGATTTGCTATGGAAACCGGTAGTTCGACACTGTCATTTATTTGTTCAACGTCTTCATCATTTTTGCGGTCTGCGAAAAATAGAATTGACCCCCTTAATGTATCATAGTATTCATACCTAACCTCTCGGATTACACCAATAGGTAAAAAAAAAAATCGTCCGTTTATCTCGTAAACGACCCGAATTGTTTATTCGCGTCAATATATCTCGTATATTACCCGCGTGGTACAATACATAATGTATTTATGCCATTTGAAACAAATTTTTATGTTTTTATTGTCTAAAACAATTGTTTTACCTGGTGAAGAAAAAATGGACGCCTCTGATGAATCGGAGCGGTACTGATGTCGTTTCATTTTCTTTTCTAATCTTCGGATTTTTTGAATATAATACTCATTCCCATGTTTTCGCTTCGGCATGATAACTTTTGCCGACTTTAAACACTTTTTATATTCACTTTTAATAAAACTTTAAAGGAATCACCGCGTAATGGTTGCCGCGCAAACGTAAAGAATGACAGATAATGGATAGAACGGGAATAGTGACACTTGTGGGTTTAGTTTTTGCTTTCAGCTCTAAATATGCGTTTGGTTGTCGACTGGAGTGAGGAAGCTGCATTGTAAATTTTATATCGAGAACGAAGCCTGAAGTATAATAGCTTTAAAACCGCACGCAATATCAGAAGACCTTAAAAGCAGGTGAACGCAGAGTTTACGACCGATATACACTTTGCTTGACCTACAATTAGCATGCTACCATTATTGTCTTTGATACGAGCAAGTACTTAAGAACTACAAAAAAGTTAATAATATGGCCACCCATTGGCTCGATAATGACCAATTCCTTGCCCTCCTCGATCACTCATACACCAATAATTGTTCCTAATTCAAACATGTTTGAATTGGCTTTAGTGTGCACGTGCCTCTATGTAATTGACAGGTTGATCGAAAAAAAAAAGACTATTCAAAGGAGTCAAAAAGAAAACACCTTATATTTCGAGTACTATAATTTTATTTGGAAACTAATTTAAGGCCAGGTGAAATTCTTTCCTGTATCTGCCAGACCGCTTTAAGGGTTAATATCGTTTAATTTGTGTATAAACCTAATCACTTTTCCAGGAATTATTTCCTGAGACAAGGAGCGGTCATATTAATAAGTTCAGAAGGCACTACAACTAGTAATTTTATACAATTCAGTGCTTGTTTTATTGAAAAAAAGTAAAGCATTTAATTATAAACAATTGTTGTAATTACACCAGTTAACGCACATTAATTTTCAATTATGGCAATTTGTGCGCCCTTTGTACTGGAGCCGAATGTTTAGGGGTCCGTGCATCAACGTCTTGACAACGCTTTCTAACTGGATCGAGAGTAGACTACAAATATTATCACCTAATTCAATTTTTCATTACCCATTTAAAAGCGTGTTTAAATGAAACTCCGACCAAAAGTTTAAGTAGGTAACAAGATTAGGTTGTTTTACTGCTCGCAAAAAGACTGACATAGCATTTCATACTTATTTCTGATTTTTTGTTGGCACGTTTGTACATGGAGCAGACTAAAAGTTTTGCACTTCTAGCTAATCGGAACTATTTGAATTTCGAATGTTATATTTTTTTAAACGTTGCAACCTTCTTAGTAATAAAAAAAACTATTGGCGGGAAATCATTTGTCAATTGTTTTTATCACACATCAAAGTTCTACTTATGCAACGAAAATGGAATTAAGTCGAAAAGATTTTAGAGCGATGATTTTTATGATTTTAAAAGTTCTCTCTCTCCGCAAGACTGTGCCGCTCGTCTTCATAATGCTTTTGGGAGAGAAGCACCTTGTTTGAGAACCGTGAGGCGATGGTTTGCTGAATTTGAGAGAGGTCGAGTTTCTTTACATGACGAATTTTGTGAAGGGCGGCCTTCAACTGCGGTCAATGAAAATAATGTGGCTACTGTTAAGCGGTTAATTGAAGAAAACCAGCGGATTACCTATTAGACAATTCGAGGACTATTGGGGATTGGTATGAGTCAAATCCAGAAAATTTTACACGAAGAATTGAAAGTTCGGAAACTTTGTTGTCGTTGGATCCCTCATGAACTGACAGCGGAGCAGAAGCGGGCTCGCGTGGAATGGTGCTCACAGATGCTACTGAAGTACGACCACGGACATTCTAATGCTGTTTATGACATTGTCACAGAAACGTGGATTTATTGTTTTGAACCCGAAAAAAAACAGCAATCTTGTGAATGGGTGTTTGAAAATGAGAACAAGCCAACAAAAGTGAGGCAGGCGAGAAACGTTGGTAAAAAAATGATCGCGTTTTTTTTCTCAGCTACGGGTCCCATCTGTACAATTCCACTTTAAGATCAAAAGAGTGTTAATGCTGAGTGGTATTCTACCATTTGTTTATCCAAGGTGTTAGAAAAAGTTCGCGAAAGACGACCCAAAAGCCGCGTTCTCCTACATCATGACAACGCTTCTTCACACACGGCCAACAAAACAAAGTCATTTTTAGCTTCCGAAATAGTACAACTCGTCACCCATCCTGTGCATAGCCCCGACCTAGCCTAGCACCTTGTGATTTCTGTATTTTCCCCAAAATCAAAGATTTGATTGAGAGGTTTCACTTTTACCAACTCCGAAGAGTCAGTGATAGCGTTCAATCAGCACGTAGAACACATGCCAACAGATCTGTGGTCCTCCTGTTTTAAAAAATGGTTCGATGGCATGAAAAAATGTTTAAAATGTAAAGGAGATTATTTTGAAAAGCGATAAACATCATATTTTGGTTTTAACATGTTGTTTTTTTTAAGTTACGCAAAACTTATAGTGAGACCTACGTATTATTGAATAATAAACAAAACATACAGCGAACCATTTGAAAGAAATTATATAATTATGTTAGTGGCTAAAAATTTACGGATTCTATTTCGGACCTTATATTTTGCATGCTCTACTTTTTCAGAGTAAAACTTATGCGTACTACTAATAATAAATGTACATTACGGAACCCTTAGAGCCGAAAACAATTATAGCTCATTTACTCCAACAATTACATACGTTTGTATCACAAAATCACAACCCATCATTACAATACTTTTGCTATCTCGTACACACGTCGTAACACGTTATCTTTACTTAATTTTACAGTAGTTTTAATTTCTCTAACTACGGAAATACAAGCCTACTATTTGTAAACGTGGGTACAAAATAATAATTACACTACGAATCTTTCAGATAATAAGGCAAGTTTACCAATTGAATTTTTATTAATGTTGATGTTAAATTTATGACTCTATTTAAACTAACAAATTCTATTTATAAACTACATAGAATTTATTAATGGTCTACCTTTACGGTATTTGGCTAAAGTAAAACATAAAACAAGAATATAAAACAAATATCGGCTCGCCCGTAGGTCCGATTCAGGGACACAAAGTGTGACCGGCTTTTATCACAGTTCATAAACATTGCCAGACCGTTCCGATTAACTAGCACCTTTATAGATATGGCACGGCAGACCAAACAAATGTTGTGCTTGTCCACATTATCCTCGAACAATGGGTGATAAAATCAAGTTCAAGACATGCACTTGAAACTATCGAGTGGTCGTTATAGTATCGGAGCACTCATTTATAATGCAATCGATCAAAGAGTCATGATTTATGTTCCTGTATTTTGTTTTAACATTGAGGTTAATGATTCCTTGTTTATTGCGATTCAAAAAAAAATCTTGAAAAGCAGGTGAACAATTACAGTACATACAGTTAACATCATCAGTAAGTTCAGTGGATGTTAGACTGTTGTGTAATTGACATGTTGGTTGAAATCTCCGTAAGCGCGATTCAGGATTAGGAACGTAATTCGTTCAGTTCGTTTTCGTTACATGAGAAAATTAAATTTAGAGATAAATATTAAAGTTTTTGCCCGGAACTATTGTACATTTATATTCGGCCACCCTCAGGGTAGATGTCCGTTTTAAATGTAACATCCGTTACTTAAGAAATTCAGTATTCATTGACCTTTAGATACTACCTGTTAGTAAAACCTGAAATTACCAAGATCCGCCAAAGCTCGTTACGATATAAATCAACAGCCCACCCTATTGTTTGCAAGGCATCGAACTGTCGACCTTAAAGATCGCGAATTAAGTATTCATTTATTCATAGTGTACCCTTAGCATATTTTAATACGACCATTTTGTTTTTTCCCAGAATTGGACAACAAAAGAAAACATTCTAGAAAATTGGGTATAAAATGGTTAAACCCCTAAAGCTATTATGTTTTACATTGGAATATTATTCGTCTGTGTGCACTTTAAATATCATTATAACCTCTTCATGGTTTAGCACTGTGTAGTGGTTATTCGAAACATTAATCAAATAAAGTAACTTTGCTAAAGTGCATATTATGTGTGTGTGGAATTTTGTCTATACAAGATGAGATACCTATGAAGCGTGCACAAGTGTCCTACCAGAATAGCGGTTTTTTTCTATTTTAAATGACAATAAATGTTTGGAGAGAAATATAATGTAGAGCGATAGTCAGTGTGTTTACATTTATTGTTATAATTATAAAAATCACAAAGAGTAATGCGGTGTACTGTACTTGTTGGTGTATGTACTATTCAAGTATGAGACACTCGGACAATAAATTTTTTTAAGAATCTGTCAGTGTAAATCGTAGCGGACAAAAGTACAGTCGAAGCAAACTTTATAAGATTGAATGAACGCAGATTCAATTATAAGCGAAACGAGATAACAAATAAAATTCAAAATCATAGAACGAATGGTAAACGTAAGATTAGGAAAAAGTAATTACATTGTAAATCAACGTAATTTGTCTGGAGTTATGTGCAAAATCAAATTTTTCACAATAAGACGTTTTGAATGAAAATAACAAATTATCAAAAGATAAAATAGAAAAGTTTTCGTTGTTAAGTATACATCAAAACAATTAGCTTAAAAACAGTGGAACTGAAATACTATGAGCAGAAATTAATATCAAACGATAAAACTTTAATATGGTATTGCTTATTTATATGTTCAGTATTAATTAAAATATTTCTGTATAATTTAAAAAAAAACATCAACACGGGTTATAGTAAAAAGTGATTTACGGACATATCGGTTTGAAAGTATCGTTGCTCTGTAAATACATATTTATGTACACAAGTGTACCTCTCCGTACATACAGGCATAAACAGAGCGCTATTTCTTTAACAATAGACAGGCAAGAATGTTTATGATGTTTTTAGTATAGGCCACGGATGTCGTAATATCGTACCGAGCGACGAAGATACCTTGCAAACGTAATAATCCTTATGATTTAATGGCAGGTACATTTAGTAATGGTAACCTCTTCAGGGCACTTGCCTGAGATCAAAGCAATGGTATTTTGTACGTATAGCTAGATGTTTCATTATAACCTGGCAAGAATACGTAGTTAATGCTAGTATATGGCCAAGTGATATTAAATGTTGTAATGTTTTAACAATAAAACTTTTCAGTATTACTTTAACAATGCTTAATATTACAATCACTTCAGCAGGTTAGCATACAAAAAATATCCATCTTTGGTTTATAAGTATTGTTAGTAACTTCAAAAAAAAGCTGTATTCTATTCCCTGTAGGTATAGTTAGGTACTTATAATCCAAAATATTTTGGTATCATGACTCCGATTCATACCGCCATTGTATGTATGAAACCTTTGTAATCGCAGTCGATGTTCACCAAAGATCCTTCAGTCCGCTCCTATCGCTGATGACATAGAGTTGATGATAGTCCTCGAACATAGCAACTTGGTGCCTCAAGCACATGAATGATTTGAGAATAGTGTAAGGAACTTAAAAATGTCTGTATTCTTATAATTGGGTTGCATTTGATTTGAACGATATTAAACAGTTAAGTCGATAGGGAGGTCTAAAGCGAATACAATGCAAATCTATACGGCTTGCAAACAGAACAATGTGTATAGCCTCAACGAGAAAAATAAATCAGTCGAGTCATTTTCATAACAAAAACACGCAATAATACTTAAGAAACCGTTAAAAGTACGTTGGCTACAGATCTATGGAATTTATTCACCCCATAGTCTCGAGATCGCATTTCCATTTACACACGACAACACGAACAAGGGGAAAAATTATTTATATAACTACTTGAAATAAATTGAAATGGGGATGTAGGCAAAACATGATTTGATAGCGAAATATATTATGATCAAATAAACGTCAATATTAGTAGAACAGAATATTCTAGTATATATATAGTATATATATATTAAAGTTGGAAATGAAATTAAATATGTAATGAATAATGTAAGAAGAATAATAATTTGTGTATGTACTTTAATAGCAATAGTTCAGGCGTGGATTCGGTGTTTTGTGAAGTAAATGTTCGTTCTGAGACAAAAGCAGGTTGATAAAATCCGGACATTATTACTCGCACAACGTCATCTAGCCCAAACTAAGCTATAAGCTTGTGGTATGGGATCCAGACGATTGATAAACATACCTATATATTGCTAAATACATACATAATATATACATAGAAAACACCCAAACTCCGAAACAAACATTTGTGGATCACACAAATATTTGATTCGACCCGGGGATCGAACCCGAGACTCCGGAGTCGAAAGCCAACGCACTACCGACCCCGCCACCGAAGCAGTCAAAATATATAGTTGAATAAAATTATATTTCTATTTAATCTATTTGATGCCATTTCGACAAACTACATATAGTTATCTCGGGCTACTTTGCCTCTAAATTATTCATTTGATATTTTTAAACGGATTAATTGACATTGTTTGCTTCATAAGTCAAAATAATTACTCAGGACGTTATAAAGTTAGTTTTTTACATGAATGTTTTTATGCCGAACTTATTGTTTTTAATTGAAAATCAAAGCGGGCAGACATCAAGGAAAGACATTCTAGTGGTAACCACACCGATTCCAAGTCAATAGTTTCTTAAACCCATTAGCGGCCAGGTTTAAATTACATTTTATAGTGATAGGAATTACAAGAATTTCTGCCTCTCATGCGAAACTTCCTGTCAGTTGACATAATATAATATATAGGAAGTACTTGAATGCGGTACGTTAAATTTAATTTACTGCAACACTATGCCTTCTTATATGCACAGTGGCTCGTGGTCTATAGTGGTTACCGAGTGGGTTAACACATTGCATTAAGCACATTGCATTAAGCGACATCTATCCAGGCCGATCTTACGAGTAGAATGGGTGATCATTTCTCTAGACATTAAGACCCCTACGAGCCTCGGAGAGCATGTCAAGCCATCGGTCCCGGTTGTCATACGAACATCTGTGGCAGTCGTTACGGGTATTTGGGGCCCTAAAACAAAATTCTACTGCTCGAACTACAGAACTTTGATATCGCCCATGGCTTGTGGAGGTCATATGGGAGTCGCACCACGGAAAACATCAAAGTTCAGCCGCATCGCAGTTAAGACTGGAGAGACCCCAACTGAGTTGGAAAAAGGTTCGGTGGATGATGAAATGCACATATTGTTCTGTTGAATCCGCGGGTATCAGCAAGTACTTTATAATAATCATGAAAGCATTGCCGCGAGCGTATAGGATGTTTCGAAATAATCCAAGCGGCGTGGTAATATGATCAAAGCGGACGTTCTCTTAACACAAATCAATGGAAACATTAGAATTGAAGACAGGCGATGACGCGTTACATTCTTGGAAAGACGCTTCGAAGCAATAAGCCTTTTACACTACAGCCAAATACATAATGCATTCCCATGTAAAAATTACTTTCAATGCATGGATAACACTGCATACCAAGTTCATTTTGTATTAAAACGAGACATTTAATTAATTCTAAGGCGAACTCAATATTATCAGCAATTTTGGACAGCCAAGATATGGGCCTTTCTCTACTAACTGGAAACTTGTCTATTGACAGTTGTCCCAACCCTATTTTTGTAGAAAATTTAAAATATTATGTTAAGTCGATAGATAGTTATATAATATAAATACATATAAACAAGAAACCATTGTAATTTTCCCTTATTTTTTGAATTTAGACAATTTTTTTTTAAAAACACGTACGTATTATTTTATATTCCAAAATCCATAAAAGACCTGAATTATCGTGACAGGCCAATGTAAGACAGAAAGAGGCTATCGGCATGCAGTAGGTTAGTGCAGGCTATAAAGAATATTAATAAAATACACAGGGTGTTTTTTTTGTGCAAAGGTTTGTTTTGGGTGCAAAGGGGCCCTTCTTACATCTATCGGGCCCCAGCGACCTCACCTGCTAGTGGCGCACCTGCTGATTAACGGACGAGGTTCGTATATTACGGTACCCATGTGGTGGCTTCAGCCCCTACGTGGATACCAGGTGGTGCAACAGTGTTGGTCCGGGGGGGTACCACCGTGCAGCTGTGCTAAAGCCCCCCAAGTAACCCAGCCCAGGCTGGGTTGCGTTAGGGGTTCAGCAGCTGCACTGCCGGGCCCAGGGCGATGTATGGTGCGGCAGGCAGGGGTCCAGTGGGGGCGAAGCGGAGTCTAGTGTGGGTGGTGTGGGTCGATTCGCCGGCCAGGGAGACCCTTAGCAACGGCGTTGCCGCGGCCGCCCGCAACATAGTCATGGGGCCCGCCTGGGACCAACCACCCCAGGAGGCTGCCCCACATGTTGCGCATAATCCTGATGTGGGGTCGCCGCTCCGGGTGGTAACCGCTGTGGGGTAGCGGCGGCCTTGCATCAGGGGGGTTTGGGATCCCTTCCGTCCGGCGGGTCGGCTCCGACCTAGCCACACGGTTCTAGACGAAGCTAGCCTCTGCCCTTTGTCACTTACTGCCGCACCAAATGACGCCCTGTCTTCACGCTTCCCTATATCTCATCATGACAGTGCAACAAAGTTATAAACGGTACACAGCGGCCTCTAGAAACCCCACAAAGTCGATTCCTTTTGAGGTGGAGTTCGCGAATATCCGCGGACTCCATGCGAACCTCGATACCGTCCACCATCACCTTGAGACGGCACGGCCTTCTGTGATGTTCCTTACGGAGACACAGATACGCCGCCCTGACGACACGTCTTACCTCAGTTACCCGGGTTATGTCATTGAGGAACAATTCCGCGACAAAGCCGGAGTGTGCGTGTTCGTTAGGGCGGATGTCTGCTGCCGCCGGTTGCGCTGTCTGGAGAACCCCTCCTACTCCGTCCTTTGGCTGCACGTGGATCATGGCTCTATGAGCCAGATCTACGTGTGCGTCTACCGCTCCCACACAGGGGACACTGGGACAACAAGGCCTTTCGAATACCTCAGCGAAATGGCTGACGATGCGCAGGTGCGGTTCCCGAACGTTGACCTGGTTTTCCTGGGGGACTTTAACGGTCATCACGTAGAGTGGCTGGGGTCCCTTAGGACTGATCATGCGGGACGATCCGCCCATGCATTCGCTCTCTCCCACGGGCTGACCCAGATGGTACAGGGGATCACCCGGATACCTGACAGGTCAGACCACACGCCAGCCTTGCTGGATCTACTGCTGACGAGTCGCCCAGCCGAGTACAGTGTGTCGGTACGCGCCCCACTGGGCACTTCCGACCACTGTGTGGTGCACGCCAGCTTCCAAGTGCCACCGCCTGCTCGTGCTGAACAAATGACTCGACGACTATGGCACTACTCGTCGGCAGACTGGGACGGTCTCCGCGATTACTTTGCGTCCGTCCCGTGGAGCCAACGCTGCTTTGTAGGGAAGTCGCCTTCGGATAGCGCTGCTGCAGTTGCTGGCGAGATCAGTCTAGGGATAGAATATTATATCCCTTTCACTGATGTCGCCAGCATCCGCAAAGCTCGCCCCTGGTTCGGGCGTGAATGTGCCGAGGCTGTCCAGGAAAAACAGTCGGTGTATCGCGTCTGGGTCAGGGCTCGGGCGGCACGTGACCCGAATGTGAACCGCCTCAAAGCAGCGTACAATAGGGCCACTAGGTTCAGCAAGAGGGCCTTCAAGAGAGCGGATGCCCAGCGCGTCGCGCGGCTTGGTCAGGAGCTCACATCCCACCCCACGGGCAGCCGTGGATACTGGCAACTGGCCAAAGCCGTACAGTCAAATTTTTGCCAACCCTCGCTGCCACCACTGCGTTTTCCTGATGGATCACTGGCTCACAAAGCCCAAGAGAAGGCGGACATGCTCGCAGACCTCTTTGCGGCTAATTCCCGCGTCGATGACCGTGGCCTGCAGCCCCCCGCCATCGTCAACTGTGGCCACACTATGCCTGATATTGTTATCAGGCAATGTGATGTACGGGCAGTGCTGCGGTCGCTCGACACGCGGAAAGCCAGTGGCCCTGACGGCATTCCGGAGGTGGTGTTACGAAAATGTGCCGCTGAGTTGTCTCCAGTACTAACGCGTCTGTACCGCCTGTCATACTCTACAGGGCTCGTGCCGGAGGTCTGGAAAGAGGCGAACGTACAACCGATCCCCAAGAAAGGGGATCGCTCCGATCCAGGCAACTGTCGACCCATAGCTGTCACCTCAGTCATTTGCAAGGTGCTTGAGCTCCTTATCAATAAGCAGCTCATACGATACCTGGAGGATCACTCGCTAATCAATGATCGGCAATATGGCATCAGGCCAAAACGATCAACGGGTGACCTCCTGGCATTCGTCACGCATGTATGGGGTGGGGCTATGGAAAAGTACGGCGAGTCCTTGGCTATTAGCCTGGACATCGCCAAAGCTTTCGATAGGGTCTGGCATGCTTCGCTCCTTTCCAAGCTTCCGGCATATGGTCTACCTCCTCAACTGTGCAGCTGGATTGCCAGCTTTTTAAACGAGCGCCGAGTGCGGGTCCTCTGCGATGGCCAGGCTTCTCGCTCCTTGCAAGTGAATGCCGGGGTACCGCAGGGGTCCGTACTATCACCAACTCTCTTTCTTCTGCATATCAATGATATGCTATCCCTCGGGAACATTCATTGCAATGCAGATGACAGCACACTGCACGGGAGTTACTCGGTTCGTCCGACGGCGGGGCGATCTGAGATTGAGGAGGAGAGACGACGACTCGTGGCTGATCTCGACCGTAACCTCGACAGTATCTCCCAATGGGGTGCCGAGAACTTGGTCGAGTTCAATGCCCGCAAAACACAGGCGTGTGCATTTACAGCGAAAAAATCCCCTTTCCTTCCCCTACCCACTCTTCAGAATGCAACATTACCAATGAAGGATAATCTAGACATCCTTGGCATAGACGTACGTCGAGAGCTCAATAACACTAAATACATTGAGAGATGTATTGGGCTAGCTTCGCGGAAACTAGGAATACTGAACAAGGTAAAGCGATTCTTTACACCGCACCAGAGGTGTCTGCTGTACAAAACGCAGATTAGACCCTGCGTCGAATACTGCTCTCACCTCTGGGACGGCTCCGCGAAGTATTTGCTGGACGCTCTCGACGCTATGCAGCGACGCGCTGTTCGCATTATAGATTGTCCGGAGGTAACGGGAAGCCTTGAGCCGCTAGCCCAGCGCCGAACAATTGCTTCTTTGGCCGCGTTCTACCGTATTTACCACGGTGAGTGTTCTGAAGAGCTCTTCAATCTGATCCCACCCTCTCCCTTCCGATCCCGAACAACGCGTGCCGGGCAGAGATGTCACTCTCGTACCGTGGAAACCGTCTTCGCGAGAACTGAGCGTTTTAAACGTTCGTTTCTCTGCCGAACGATGGTGGCTTGGAACGCCCTGCCCGCGCACGTGTTTCCTCCAACATATAACCCTGGGTTCTTTAAGCGAAGCGTGAAGAGGCACATTACTGGGTCGTCAAGTTGAGGGTCACTCTCTATAGTATTCCTGTGTACTGTGAGAGTTGTCCACAATCACCAGACGTCGCCACAGCTTACCATCAGGCGGGTGGCGTCAATTTGTCGACCTAAATATTAAAAAAAAGACGTCAAATAAAACAGTCTTCTGTCACATCGAACAGTCCTCACTCCTCTGTGCTATAAGATTCCAGAGGACTGTTGCACAGAGGACTGTTATTTTACGTAACATGTCATACCACGTATCAGTTTAAATATTACTTCATAACACAGAAACCGATAAATTATCACACAGCAATTTTTTTGTTAAATAAATATAATAATAACACATAAAACACCGTAAAATAGACTTACCAGAGGAATGTTCACTCAACACTACAGAGACGTGGCTCCCACACAGACGTGGAGTTGTCACTGCGCAAAATGGCGGCGACTTGTTTAGCATGGCGACCGAGTAAACTTCACACTGTTAACGTTCCGTTTCACGCGAAATGTAACCACAATAGTGTTTAATATTTTTGGGACGCGATATTCAAATTGTGACAGAGGACTGTTCAAAAATTTATGGACAAAATTCGAACACTAGTTTTTAGTAAGTACTAAAAAAATCTCTAAAATTATAATTGTTTTTTGTTCATATGCATTCAATATTCTTTGTTTATGGAGTTATAAGATTTTACATTTTTAAACTGAATCATACTCGATCCGGAATTAGGACATAACAGAGGACTGTTTTTAGTGGCTTTTAGACCGAATTTATGAACAGATTATGATTCTAAATATTGATTAAGCTTGGCTCTATAATATAACAGGTTATATATTATGTGTTTTAATAAATAAAACTTTATTAATATAGCCAAAGTAAAAAAAATTGCTTGGACCATGATTTTCCTGTTAGTAGAGAAAGGCTTATATAAGTGTGTTGGTTAAGGCAAAATGGCAGTTAAAAGATACTGAATGAACCAAACAATAACTTAATTCAACACCAATTGGGTAGATTTGGAGTTCGTAAAAAAAGTCAAGCCACTCTAACCTAAAAAAATTTGCTAAATTTAACGACTATCAAAGATCGTAGCTCGCCAAACCTAAACAAAGCAACGGACACTTATCAAGTGCAGCCGTGGCATACCACCCGTGGCTAAGTGCGGATAACAACTATAATAGTTCCTCACACCATCGGAGCACGTATGCCTTTGTATGCTTGCCAAGTCGTGAGGGTTCCCAACTCGAGGGTGTAACACTCTCTTTTTAAACAAAATTTTGAGGGCAATGTATTTTCGCAGTTAATTTTAGGTGGCTAATAAGAAAATAGATCATCATTCACCGAGCCTTTTCCCAACTCAGTTGGGGTCGGCTTTTCAGTCTAACTGCGATTCGGCTGAACTTCGATATTTTCTAAGAAATAGATATTGCTAAAAAATAACAATATAGTTCGGCTAATTACTTGTTCATTCGGCTGGCTAGTTATACAAGATTGACATAAAAATATGTCTTAGAAATAGATCACAGGGCAATAGCCTATCAGATTTACAGAATTTTGTATCTTTGTCAAGAAACCTTTTTAAATAAATAGCCAATTACGAAGTTATACAAATAGTGAATTGATAATTTAAATATCAATATGAACTCGAGAGTATTTCGTCACGGTAACTTGGTCTTTGACAAATAAATAGAAAAGGACAACCCACAATTGGCAAGAGCGCTGACCAACGGCGTAAATCAAATAAAATACTCAACAGCAGAATGCTTTACAACGGTCCCTTCCTCGAAACGTCACAAAAACAACTTGAAACAACTTGATTACCTAAACGACATTACCGGGGGGTATAGTAACTCTAGCGAAGGTGGGCTCAGCCCCTCGTTGGCCGTAGATCATAAACACAATGGCTACTTGGAGCGATGGTATACTGAAATTTGCACCCGCCCTTGATTTACGAGACCGAGATAAGCCTGAGATACTATCGACAATGTACGAGTATCATCACTGAGCATAAAATGTAATTAAGACGCTGTGGGTGATGGGTACTTTTCATTAAACCATGGTTTTGTGAACGTTACTTTCAGTTCATTTCCACATGCACGCCAAGGTCTGATATGAGACGAAGATAATCACTACCTATTACAAACCAAAGTCCTACTGTATTTTCATTCAACTGACTATACCGACAGATAAAATATTAAATCAATATAAAATAACACTAAGATCATGTTCGTGTGGTCGACCGTAATGTAGTCACAGTTGTCACATATGTCACAGTTCATTGACAAAGATATTGGGTCAATACGATAACAGGCAAGATTATGAATGACCTGAGTGTGTACTGTTATTGTTTCCTACTGAGTAATCATTCAACTTGAACTATTATTGATATTACTTACAGAGAATATCACAGGAAATAATTGATGAATTGTCAAAAGCAACAGAGCCGATTAATTTGGTATAATTTTAAAGCACTTCGGAATATAATTTTAATAATGATATTTGCCTATTCCAATATTATAAAGAAGAAAGATTTGATTGTTTATTTGCATTGATTAGTCTCCAAAACTACTACACCGATTTTGACAATTATTTTACTAATATGTAGCTATGGCTACATACATTATTCTTCAGGAGATATTTCCTACTATAGGCTATTTTGTATTTCGATAATGTGTTCCCGTGGGCATTGGGAACGGGAAACTATCACGCAGTAGTAGATATATCACATCGCGGTAATCACTTAGTAGGTAATCATTTGACAAAGTTACCACTCATCTTGACCGGGAGCTAACGAAATGAGGTTAATAAGCAAATATTTTTACAATTTCAACCACCTTGATATGAACTCCGTAAAGGACATTAATGATAAATTATTTTTAAAGAATATTATGTAAACCAGCACACCATGCAAGAGCCGGTTATAACTATTATCCGAGAAAGGGACGACAGAATATTAGTTCCAAAGACTTTTCCACGTCGACTATTCTATTTTCGTATAGAATAAAAAGATGCAAACTATCAAGTCTCCCGCCGCGTGCTTAAAATAATAATAGACAAGCAATTAGAAAATGAAAACACTACAAACAAGAGCAATGAACTCTTGTAACCTTTTTATGGAACGCAAAATGTCAATCAAATAGGTAGTACTATACCTATGATACATAAACAAAAGTATTTCTTGTAGAATGTTGACCAGTATGTTTTGATTGGGCGCCAATAGTAGAGGCCATAAATGCTATGAAATTGTTATTGTTCGATATCGTTGAATAATTGTATTAGTAATTTTTATTTCGATATAAGTTAGACTAAAAATTGTTCCATGATATTAGTCTATAGTTCTACTCGTTCCTACTAACGCATAAATGAAGAAGCATTAACTTTTGGACCATTTATGAAGAGACAAACTTCGCTGTCAACTACCGTAAATATATTTCATAGTCAAATAAATAAATATCTCTATGTAAAAACTATTACTGCTTTCCTAATAAGATAACTGTATAGAGTTTTTTTTGCTATGTGTAAAGCAGTGTAGAGGAAGTTGTTAAATGTAATGGAATGCAATTCACGATAACGACATGTAACCTCGAACTGAATTTTCTCGTTCGACTGGCTGGTAACAAGCACAGGTAACCACCTTGTATACGAAGGTGGGTAGACCTACATATTTGTTGGAAATTGGCCGGGAAATTATTGAATGTATTGATATGTTCATATCTCTACATTGGTTCTAAACTACTTGTGATAATTAGGGTGGCCGTACTCATAGAGTAAATACAGGGACCCTATTACTAAGACTCCACTGTCCCTCTGTCCGCACGTCCGTCTGTCACCAAGAGGATCTCCTGAACCGTGATAGTAAGACACTTGAGGTTTTCACAGATGATGTATTTCTGTTGCCACTATAACAACAATGTTTAAAAAAAATAGAATAAAATAAATATGGGTCCTAAGATACCTCCTTGTTACCTTCATAGTTTGTTTTAGGTAATGGTACTGAACCCATCGCTCGCGAGTCCGGATGCACTCGGCCGGGTTTTTTTAAATAAAGGTCAGTTGGTTATTAACTACATCAGGGCAGACTAAATTAAATTTGGCGCTCTTGCTAACATAAAAAGAAGTAAATAAATTGAAATGTACAGAGTAAAACTAGTCTAATTAGATTATTTACGGTATTCACTGCAAGACCAAAGTAAAGATACGATGTATGCCAACCTCTCAAAGACCCTTGCTATGGTATAGTCATCTCGTCAAGCTAGTATGTCAATTTAACAATTTACAGCATATCTTTTAGCTTAACCATATGGTCGAAAAGCAGACCTCGCGAACATAAAAACATAATTTAATCGGAATCGGGAAATTATCCCCCGATCAAATTATCAAAGCATGCCAAGTTTCATAGAGATTCGATAAAATTTGTGGCCACTAGTCCAGAACACAAATACAGACGAACAGGCAGCGAGACGGAAGCAAAATTGTGCGTATGGCGTATGGTCTCGAAATGTAGACGCTTCACTTGCTTGGTCAATAGATAAGCTCCTAGCAACAGTAATATGCGCAAAGACTTCGCGACAGACGAAATTATTTAAATATTTTTTGATACTCACATGTTATCAGAAGCAAGTTTATCGGCTACTGAACTCGTTGGACCTGAAACAACCAAGTGGAACATTAGGTAGTGATCGATGACCAGTTATCGGAACATGGCAACAGTAATTTGGTACGTCAGAAAAGTGCATGATGTCACACTAGGTCTGGTGGCCGAGACTGCTATTTTAACTAGTTTATTTTATAGCTATTCTATTGACTGCAGCTTTGCTAGTGCAGAACGACTTCGATGCTATGTCGATACGATTAAAATTGAAGACTTTGACTTGGTATTGCGTGTGACATGACGACTAGTACAAAGACATTGATATATTTCATCATCGACAGCAAAATTATGGTCATGTCGTAAATACTTAATTTTTGTTTGGTTCATGACAAACTAAACACTTAAGCAATATTCAATTCCGTTGTTATGACGCCTAATACTAAACACTTTACAAAGGTTAACTAAGATCACGCAGGTGAAACCGCAAGGCGACCGTAGTAGGCAATAAGTTCATTAAAATTTATAAACAGAGGCCTTGTAATTTAGACATTGTTCGATCGTCAAGTACTTAAAACCCATTCATAAATTTGCAAGTGACATTGACTTATTGCACAATATTAAATAATATCCACTTAAGTTCGTACTTTTTTATTACATAAACTTACAAAGACAACACGATACCAAAGTACAATAAACTAATAACTTACCTTAATTCGTTCTTAAATATTTAACTTAATTCGTAGTAAATGAATTATTTATTCTTACTTATTATTTAGATATTTTAAAACTCCTACTCTACTCTGTTTTCCCTAAAAAGACATTTGTTTAATAACCGAAGCTATTTAACCATTTAACTTCTTGTCTCTATACTTCATTTTGAACTTGTTAGAAAAAGACAAAGCAGGTCAATAGTTGAAATAGGTTCAATAAGACAAATAAACCCTCATTTTTCTCAAATGTCGCTAATATGTAATTATGTTGGTCCCATGTTAAAGGTGAGCGCGAGCCTGTCGCTTGTGTATCAATCAGCAGGTGACCCGTGTGCAGGTGAAGATAACTTAAATAACTTGGATCCAGTTTTTTTTAAATTTATCTCCTTAAAGTGACTTCATCCGATGAAGTCTTCATCAGATGAAATCAGGCCGATGAAGTTCATCGGCCTGATTTTCTTAGGTGAAATCCAAATAGCAAAGGCCACCAGAACAATACACTCAGGATGATTGTAGAAGGGAATCTTGGTATATTTAAAATAAATCTCTGCAGCTCACGTCCTATCCATTTAATTTAAGATCACAGTTTTTTAATCGTTCGGTAAGCGACCGATAATTTATCTTGACAAAAGACGTTCACATAGTTTGATGCCGACATGATGGATGGGGGAAATGTTTCCACGTATTTGAACACCAGATTAATGAGAACCATTCAACTAAGGACAGGTTGAAGCTACGCTATAAATTTCTAGAGATCGTCCTCAACTGGTGAATGAATGACGAAATCAAAGTCGAGTGATGAACAAACATTAGTCGTACGGTAACACCTACTATTCTAATATTATTTTAGTAAACTGTAATATTTAATGTGCCCTCATAAAAAAAATACCCGCAATTATAAACTTTAAGTTTATTTCATAAAGTTTAAATAGTATTCACGTTAACTAAATTAATTTTCTCGTATATAATACGGATTTCATAACGCCAGTTTCCATCATGTGAACTCAACTGAGACATGGTTTTAAAGACTTAATTGGACACAAGTATACCAACGTTCACTTATACCAAATTATGTGTATGGACTAATTAAAAATAATAGTTTAGATATAAATATGGTTAATAAATTATAATTATGACTTTTGAGTTCATCGCCATAACAATACAAACAAAAAATCCTTGAGTAATGGCTTAAAAAATAAACTCGTGATAAGTTTTTATCTAGTATCAAATGAGAGTGTAACAACCTCAATACCGTGTAAGTGTGAGTGCAGCTCTACTTATACACATACATAATTATCTACTATTAGTGTCTGTGTACACTAGGTGTGTCCACTGACATCATTGGCTACTTGTTAAGTTATACAGGTAGTATTGGCTGCTATCGAATCTTTATTCAATATCTGGCAAAGAAAATAAAAATGCATAATTTTTCTCGTACAATTAATTCCCAAGTCTCGTCTCTTTTCCATTCGAGGAGGTATAGCTGATTTCCACTTTTCATTTGCTGTCAGCTTCCAGTGGCACCAATGACTGGCGAAAAATGGGAGTAATAAACGTCTGTGGTGATAACAACGTGATTTTGTAGTGGATTACTAAAACAAGCTGTTGCTACTATCTGTCCCTATTTAAAAATACACAATGCCATAAATATACGTTATTCCCATCAAGTTAGTAAACGAGATAGGTAGGTATAGCACGATATAATTTCAGTAATAGCCGCGGTCATACGGGCACATAAACAATAGTTTTGCAGCGGCCAACCCCTCACAACTGCATTGCAGAGTGCGCAGTGGAATTTTTAACCGAATGCAGTATTTGTAAGTTTCTGTTAATATTTTGTCAGTGACACTTTAAGGTATTTACTCAATCCGATCATGTTTGGATAAACCACAATTACCTTAATATTTGATGATTTTACGAAGAAAACGATCCTTACGACGACTATAGTAAGTTAGAATAAACTGTGAAAGATGGCGCCTCTGTAAAAAGCAACATCCTGAGGCGCTATACAGATAATATCTATTATAAGTTTATATGTATATGGATGCCAATTTCAAAAGTTATTGTGGTGCATTGGTTTAGCTGAGTTGAGCATTTCCCCTGAAAAGGGACCAGGCGGTGGTTTAAGTCCACAACAAAAACTATTAGAAAGAAACAAGCTGATGAACTAACAAAAATAAGTTCAGAAATCACCATGAATAAAAAGAAAGATTGAATTACAGTGTTTATTTATGACGTAAGCTAAAAGTCTAATTTTCTACTCAGAGGGCGTTGAAGGTGGGTGCACTGAACTGCTATTTCAACGAAATACTAGATAAAAAATGTTTGGCAAAGCTCATGTTGCTGAAATTAGCGTGCGAAAAACTGCGCCCTTAAAATGGATTGGGTTTAGAGAATTGTTCAGTATTTCAAAGTAAAAAATAAGTAATAATAATAATGTAATAATAATGGACGTCTAATTTAGCTCTTGTGTCACAGAAACCTAAAATAGTCCTTATAATTCGGGCCCAGTAGAATTCGATGTAAACGAATTACTTAATTAATTTTGCGTTGTAAAATCGTATACGGTTTTTGTGAGAGCGGCGCGTATGTTTTAAGTTCCTTCCCTTGTTAATTAGATCACTAAGAATCCTACAGGAACATTAAAAAGGGAACAGTAATTATGATATAAGCCAACTAACTACTCCCTATACGGTACACCCAATATATGCAGTATGCATATGCACTGTGTCGCATGAGCGTTAGTCTACACTACATTTATTGCCAATTTAACGTAAAAAAGCAGTCGCAATGGGAAAAGTAATAATGTGAGTTTATGTAAGAACAGCTCAATTTCTTTGTATGGGATCTGTACTAGTATAGTATTCTTTTGTCTGTGATCAGGGGCACCCTGAGCCGAACCTCTGCATGCGAGGCAGATATCTAGAAGGGTTTTCAATCGCCTAATAACAAACTACCTAAGTGTACGTTTAATACAAATGTATTATTCATTACGACAATAGATCTTGGTAGTTTCACAGTGCACCTAGCCCTGTTCACACGTTTTATTTATTGTGTTAACAAACCAATACTTGTACAGGGACCATGCCGCGGATTCCAGCCACGAATGCAGTGGGTAGTGGGAACATTGAATAATGTAATATGGCACATGTTTGAAGACTGATAAACGTGTCAGACATGTAGGTAATCACGTCAATGTCAATATCGTGTCGTTTCATTCGCAATTCTAAACGATTTTTTTTGTTTACTCCCTCAATATTTAGATTTTGTTCTATTTGTTTGACTCATCTCGGTTGATTTTCTCATTATTGATTCGGGAATGACGTCAAACACGTGATTGAGTATTCACCCACGAGTTGCTGAAAGGCCTAATAACGGAAAAACTATTTGACATTCCATGAATCCCTAATGGTGCTTATTGATGTAGCTTTATTTATTGTTTATGCAAATCACCCCTAGACGCACGTTTAATATGCAGATGTACGAACATGCAGCATTGAGTTGAAATCTGTCGAAGATTTCCGAAAAAATGACAATCTTGCAAAAACACGAATTATTTTCATAAAAAAAGAACCATCGCATGCAACGAAACCGTACTAATTTCGTAATATGCGTTGGTATTTAGTTTATTTACCTCCCTCGACTCAAAGGCAAATAGAAGTGACTTTGCCTGGTGCCCTCGGCATCGACCCGACATTCAGACAAACCTGTTCATTTAACAGATTTAAGAGATCACAGTGCTTATACAACACGGTAGGATTATCGTAGAGATGCAATATAAATCTTGTGACTTTATCGTGATTACTGTTTCTACGTAAGGAAGCGCTGCGTGGTTCTTTCTTTTTCTTCATTTCTTTTTCTTCATTCTCACTTAAAATAACCAGTTCAATTTTGTTAATAAATGACATTATGTTCACCAGTCTTGTACTTATTCGTCGCTTGCTCATTAGTCTGCAGACACGGTGGTTTCCTCGTACGTTACGTGCCTGCGACCGGTATGTCCTACAATTATACGAACGGATGCGGCATTCTAATATGTGCTCTCACGCTTTACGTTCGCCTTTTCGGACTGCTTATCTGCTAGGTATAAATAGCTTGGGTCTTGGAGATGTGGAGATACCAAGGAAATAATTAACCCGTTAAACTAAATACTTTTAAATTTATGTAATGAACTAATGAATGAGTAATGATGATATAGATTTTCACACTAAAACAGTTGAGAAAATGAAATATTACAAACACGCTGCCAAAAGACATAAGAGTTTTGCGTAATGGTTTTCTTATAAATACTGTAATTTAGTACGAAAATTTTGAGAATTGACTAATAACTTTCGTGACGAAACTTTCGTTCTATAAATTGTCTGGGGGGTCACCTATTCAGATCTCGAAATTAGATCATTGATTGAATTGTGCCAATGTGTTCAGCTGTAACATAATTTAGTGAACTAATACAATTTATTACAAAAAACAAAAATTTACTGTCAAAGAACTTTCAGAACTTGCAACTGTGATACTGTTTTAATCCCCTTCGACACTTACATCTTAAAAAGATACTTCTCGCAATGAAATATTAAATTCAAAATGCTGCAGACATCTGGTAAGTTGCTTGCAATTATATTTAGTGAATTATTTTGATAAATGCACATTCAGTATATTTGGATATCTTGAAATATTTGTCCTTAATTAAATATTCATCTGGTAAAATCACCAGGTCATTGTTACAAAATCATAGGGACAGAATTCTACTCTGTATTTGTATCCATTTCTAAATTAGAAACAGTATAAATTTATTGGTAGTAACTCAACGTCACTGAAGCTCATAATTTTCCTTTTTATTACTACTCGTAAGTCAATCACGCAAATGGTGTCTTACCTACAAATAAAGGATTCGCTCGTTCATCATTGATACAAGTTAGTAACAATATACCATATATATGTTTAGATGGCCTACTGGCTAAATCATTATAGGTACGGATTCTTTCAGGTTATAAGCTACTTAAATGGCAATTTTCAACCGTCTCCGTTCCTGTAGTTGCAGGGTGTGGAGTGACAAAAACACATACAAACTTTCGCAACTTATAACAGTGAAAAAACTTTATGGAGACGATGTACCCAGTTCTGGATATGAAAAACTTTCACAGAGTCATGTCCTGTAATTTCGCGGTAAAACATTAAACTACAAAAAGCGGTAACGTGATATTGCGTTTATACTGTATCTGATAACAATCTGAAGTTAACGAATTCATCTTGGCATGTGTTTCTTCGCGGGACACGAAGGATCTGAGAAAGTGGAATAATTTTAAGAGGATATTTCTCTGAATTGTAATCTATCCATTTTTATGCATAAAAAGAAGCATAAGTACCAACTTTTTAACTTTCGTGTTTCATTATCCGATCTATTTTATGATATTAACTGAAATTAAAACGAGAATGGCTCAGATCATAATATGTTTATGACGTCGTTTCGATCCGGTTACGCCCTATGTACCATAACAAATAAAAAATAAGCATAGTTTGTTTGTAGATTTTAGGTTGCTTTGTAGTTGTTCAATGGTCAGCTGAGAACATGTTATTATTATTATTATAATTTCCAACGGGGACGCCCTGGTAACCGGACAGACGATCCACCCGCGATGTTTGCGGGCCATTTCGTCCATTTCCACAGTTCTCCCCTTGAGGAGAGTGTGGTTGATCCAGCTCACGGCCCCCCGTCCTTTATAAATCTTATCATCTGTTCCACCTTTAGCTTGCTTATGTCTTCTTCGTTCAGTCTGTCCGACCCCAGGATTTCCCATCTAATCAGTGAGTACATGGGCATTCAGCCAGCAGGTGGAAGCTTGTTTCTTCGCTGTCAATGCACTCCGGGCATTTGGGGTCGGTTTTTACTCCTATCACTGTCAGATGTCTGTTCAGTCGACAGTGTCCTGTTATCACTTCTATGGTGAGCCTCATGTTTCCTCTTGGGAGTTTCATGAAATGACTCGTCCTTTTCTTGTCCGTTCCCTTGATGAAGATTTTCGACTGTCTCATTCCAGTCGAGGTCCTCCATCTTTGGTTGGTTTCTACTTTTGTTCTGTGTCTGATTACTCCTTTGGTGATTTTGTGCGCTATAGGTAAGCCACCAAGTTTTCGTCAGCACCTTCTCTTAGTTTGTCCTGAATTTAGTAAAACTTAAGAGCCTACATAATTTCAAAAAATATATCCTGTTTTTTTTACTTTGAGGCGCCTAAGACCGTTAAATCATAATTCTCGTTGACGCATTGCTATCGGTCGTTGTCACTTGTGCTATCGTTCATGATAATAGCTATGGGAGGTCACGACATGCGACATTTCAACATTTCGTCACTAAACAGTGGAAACTTTACATACGTGCACTGTCTTATCTGTTAGTTTGAAGAATGCGAGAGGAAAAAAATTTTGTTCATATTTGAATTTTGTAATGCAGTTGGCGGTTCAAGAAAAACGAGATTTACTTTGAAAGCTTTACGTTCTATGCGTACAATTCTTAGCAGCAGCTAATGGTATCGGTATGTAATGTATGTAATGTTTGTTCCGCAGCACTTACGTATCTTTTAGGATGAAATATATCGAACGAACACCGAATATTCAACACATTTCTTAACTAGTGGACGCCCGCGGCTTCGCCCGCTTGACAAATTATATACACAAAAATCTTCCTCGACAACCCCTCTATCCATTGGTGAAAACCGCGTCAAAATCCGTTACGTAGTTTTAAAGATCTAGGCATACATACAGAACGGGCGACTTTGTTTTATAATATGTAGTGAAGATGCATTTTAAGGTTCCTAAGGTGCTTCCAAATATTGCGCGGCAGCAACACGCGGCATGGCCAGGACACAATTCTGCCGCGCTCTAGTTAGAACAATCCGACGAATGTTTGCGCGGCAATATGCGAGTCACGCCGCGGCTATTAGGGCTATTTCATCCCAAAGGTCTTCGCGTTTATTTTTATTGAAATATTCTTTATGTTGAGGATTCCACAACTCCTTAAAATTAAATGAGCCATATAATTCAATTAGTCTAATTGATGTTTCATTGTCCATTTTTGTGAAGCGCAAACACATCCAGAAATGATTACCGACGAACGATACTGAGCAATGTTTGCGCGATCGCAGCTGCCGCGCGCGGGAACCGTCCAACTATAGCACGGCACGCCGTGCGCGGCAGCCGCGCGCACTTTCCGCGCAATATTTGGACGCAACTTTCCGATTCATATTCGTATATGAATTACAGTCAAATATGTGGTGGTGTTCGGCACCCATAAATATTAGGTCATAAAATTATTAAACTTTCATGGTTTTCACATTGATATCTAACCGGGACTTAATCGTGATAATATCAAAGGTTACCCCGACGTTTCGATTAGTGCGATACAACCGATACGTCAGGAAACTGAAGGTATCAATACCTATTATTTGAATGAGCGATCGAAGCGTCGATATTTCGAGACTGGACAAGTTTATTTTCGTCCGTCTGTCTGTCTTTCTGTATATCTGTATGTATGTGTGTGTTACTACCTCGGTGGCACAATCGTACTATGTACGGACTGCCACGCTCGAGGTCTCGGGTTCGATTCCCGGGTCTGGTGGATAATGTATAATTCTCTTTAGAATTTTACCCAGATAATTATCCCAGAGTCTGGAACTTGTGCCCGGTAAATGGCAATAGGCTCGCCCCCTATTACATGGGACCTAACATAGCTGGCGAGATGTGGGTGTGTTTGCACACCTCTGCCTACCCCTTCGGGGAAAAAGGCGTGATGCTATGTTATGTTATGTTATGTGTGTGTTCCGGGCTATCGACCACATTTTATATCCGATCTCCAAGAAGCTTGTGGGGGAAATGGGGAAAAAAGCCCAAATAATATTCGTTATATTCGCAAGGTAGTAGACCTTCAATCATATGGGCGACCACTAGTTTATTTTTACGATCAAATGCCGTTGAGATATCAGTTATTATTGTTAGGTCATATTATCTGGATTTCGAACAGACGTAGTAAATACTCTCATCATCATAAAATAAACCTAATGAACAAAAAGTAACGTAGATATTAAATGAAAACAAAATCGACAGAGAAGATAAACATTTCCGAAGTTTTGTGATATTATTATTTTTATACTATAACAAAGTAAACATTTTTTTTTCACATTGGTTGGTTAATTGCAACTTCGTAGAAGGACCATATTGACATTGGCTGTACGTGTTTCCGGTTTAAAAACTTTTTACAATCTAAGGGTCTGTTTACATTCGTCAGAAACGTTTTGGCACGATCCCGTTGAGTGATTGCCATGAGGGGTATAAATTCCCCATAGTTGAAATAAAAAAGACATAAAACGTCCTTTATAAAAGATGTATCGTTTCAGTAATATTCTTTATAGTTTAAAGGGTCTATATAAATAAATCTGGATGTGTCTCGTATCGCCATCGATCTATATCGGGCTCATTGAAATAAATATTTTAGTTTCAGACGTTTTACGAGCTCGTGATAGAATACCGTTTTGATCAAACTAGATATTGATTTACAGGTATTAATAAGGCTTGGGTTAAGGGTCCCCCATCAAGAATTTCGGGACCCAAGTTATCTCACTCTGTAGGTATACAGTGCACCTGCTGACTGACGGACACCCACATAATTATGCTCGTATAAAAACACCTCAGATGTAGACTCTCTTTTGGTTTGATAGTGTATAATTTATAAAACATATTTTTTATATATTCTTCTTGAACATAAAAATAATGAAGTCGCCTTGGAGATTATACCAAATAAGTTTTACACATTAATACACGTACGGACAAAATTTCCAATTGAAAATAAATTGTTATGGTTTCTGGCAGGTATAACAAAAACTCGTTCTTGTCACTTTTAAGTTTTAAATTCATTGCATATTTGAAAGGGCTTGGTGGCCAAAACGAGCCCACACACAGTCGACGCTTTAAATGGCAGAAAAAAATACAATATGGGATCCGATTCCAAAATACATTAGTGACGCGTGCGCACTATGCGGGTACTATTTTAGGGACATACGTTACTGTGTATATTAATGACTTAATAGTTATTGGCCAGTCATATTGTTGAGGAATGATCCCGTATAAGCGTGAGGGATTCGAGAAATTACAATTGGCAGCGGTCTTTGTTTACAAAATATAGAATTAAATTTTGTACTAAGCCCGTATATTATTAACTGTGAAAATTAAATATTTTTTATAATGGGCGAGGAAAACATTTACACTTATAATACAATAATAATGTCACCTATATGCACTACCTACCTAGTTAAAACACTCACTGATAGCAAATATTGGATAGAATCAGGCGTTACCTGGCGAAAATCCATGACAAAGCAATGGTAAGTATGATGTTCAAACTTTTTAAAATAATTGCATTCGTTTCACAAAAATAGAAGACATTAAAACGTCGACATGTTTCACCTCTAAACGAGGCATTCTCAAGACTGTCTCAGAGAGAACAGCAAAATATGAAGCCAGAACATATTTGCTTTTAAGTATGAATGTGTAAATATCGCTAGCGCGATGTAGGGTGTGTCGAAAACAACTAACGGCGGTAGAAATATTAAGTTATGCTAACAAATTCAAAATAGGTATTTAAAAGACACAAAATCTACTCTTTACTACACAGAAAACATAGTGTAATACACACAAACCAACAAACAACTACTGTGGCCGTCCATTCGCGAACAAATTAAGCAAAGGAGATGTATGAAAATCAGTCTGGTTATTGAGTAAGGTATCCACATCCCTCCTAACTATTTCTAACCGCTCCCAGACACATAACTTGCTCACTGATAGTCTCCACTTGGCTAAAGTTAACACACGGTTTGAAAGACGACATAAGCTACAAGTACTCGTATACGGTAAAAAAAATACCACTATAATAACTATTAAATAGCACTACAAAAATAAACTATCAAACAATAATGTATGTGTACATTATTTGCAAAAACCATAAGGTCCGGCACAATAAGTTACCACAAAAACCAACCTACACGCCATAATATGATACCATCTACATTTTTAACGTTTATCATTCGACTCAATTTTGATATCATTAAAATCATTTGAGTCGACAGCCACCAATTATGTCCTGACTCATACGGTCTGGCCCTAGTGGTTTCATCGTCAGAATTGCAAGAGCGTGTGTGTATGCGAACACCAGTCGGTTTGCGTACAAGTCATTACATAGGGGCTGGGGTGAGATCTGCGAGATAACACCAAAATGATTATTATATTTGTTGTACTGTACAGCTGTTGATTAGCCAGAAATAAAATTATGTAGACTCATTTACATTTCGAAATTCGGTACTGCCTATTTCTCTCGGCCGGGTACGAGACATTTGGACTTGCTACAATGACTGGGATTAGGTACCCAGAGGTTTAGACTGGACTCTGTGCGAAGCGCCAGGGCTTACCAACTATGTCTGCTGGCACCCCTGTTTGGATTAAAACTTGTTTTTTATTTTATTTTATTTGCTTTATTTTGCTTGTTGAAGCTTCAGCCATCCAGGGTGTCTAAATATGTCAATGGAGGTTAAGCTAGTATACCTAGCACTCAAGTTGACGGTAAAGCAGAACAAAATGGTCAATCCTGTAAAAACATGTTACTTTATTTATCATTTCGCAAATTCGTCACCGGAACGGTAACACTTTTGGCCCCTCTGAACGGGATCAATAAAGTACCAATTGACCAAATCTCCTCTGTCCAACCCCTAAGGACAAATGGTGGGACTGGTTGTTGCTATGGGAATGGAACTGCGGAGGTGCGTGTTATGAAGTTTGAAGTTTACATACAATTAAATATACGTCAAACTTAACACACTTAGAACTGGTTTACATTTAGTTAAGCGTTAAGTGCGAGTCCAACTGATTTTACTGGTCACTTAACAATTGCAAGTAGAAAATGTATTAACTCACACATTATTTTACGAAATACCAAAGGCGAGGATTTCTCAAGTCTTAAGAAGTAAGTAAAGGTGTATCTCTTATATAGCTCAAATAATATTACCCTGAAGAGTTTGTTTGAATTGAATTGCTATAACTAACCTGCACCAATGTCATCCCATACGTTAAATTCAAGTGTTTAGAATTGTAATAGTTGTTCGCGATTAAACGTTACCTACGATTGTTATAATGACAAATAATAAGTTTAGTGCCCTCGAATACAAATATTATGTTAGACCTCGCCTTAATACCACTTAATAGTGTTTTAAATTGTGTGTTTACAAATTATTAATATTCGGATACCTTTTTAATTCCGCGGCCCAAGGCCGCGGCCGCTCTAACGTCCGCTGCCGGGCGTCTCTGGTTACAAGCAGGTATTTCCAGTGGCGCCCGGCGGACTTTGACCACCTCTGTGGTCTCTGCGGGGATTTGGTCGAGATGAGAATCCCGCGTCCGTCGTTGGGGTAGGGTTTTATCCCGCGTCAGTAAGTGAATCTGGTTGCGTGCTATGGGGCAAAGGCCCCGCAGCACGCAACCCTTCTAGCCTGCTTCTGTAAGGACGACGGGTGGCGATCCCGCCGTCCTCAGGCCCCGATCATGGAGGTCGATGGTCTTGGGCGTAGATGAGTCTGCGGCACCCTCGCCGCTGACTACGGAACTCGGCGGGGAGGGTACGCTCCCTCTCCCTCTCGGCCGCCTCTTTCGCATATTCGGATACCTAAGATATGAAACACAAGTAGATAATCCGGGATTTGTTCACGTGGAATTCAAACTCACCACACTTTATCACACTTTTTATCCCGGGAATGTTTTCCGCGGGAATTGGAAACCATAGAGGTAAAGGCATACTAAGCCCACGTACCCAATGTATGCAGAGGGAGATAGTACACTAGTCCTACGGATACAACGTAAGTATGTTCCTATATAGACATCAGACAGTGCTGAGATCAGATATTGTTTTTGTTGTAATTTTGTTGACTTAAGTTAACTGTTTACGTTGTACCCGCAATAGAAAAGGAATATGTTTTCTCTTAGCGTTATTTTTTAATTGTCATTGCGCTTCTAAAGGTTATTAAAGAGTTATGAAATAACGACTATTCTAATGAATGATTATTTTGCCACAAGCATCCTGGAAGATTTGGTGACTTACAAGCGTGCACTGTAAAAATAAAACTATTAATCTTAAAAAGGGACAATAAAATATGCTAATAGTGCCGACCTGCCTAAGGTGAACCAAAGATCTCATAATAAATACGGTTCCTTAACAGATCTACAAAAAAGAATTTTGTGAAAGCAACGTTGCATCTTCGACTTTGATTTTTTTCTTAGGAGTATCTTTATCTGACGTAATAGAACGAATAAATACATAAAATAACAAATATAAATATTTGGCATAACATTAATACATGGCATAACAGTAATAGTTTACAATTGGAAGTGTGCAGTGTTATAGTCTACCTTAAAAGTAAATACTGGGGTGTGTCTGTCGGCACCTAGTGTTCTCCTTGCAGTAGTCGCAGTTATAATACCAGAAACCGTTTTAAATATTTGCTGATCAGTCAAATATTTGATTTAACCTAAGATCGAACCCGTAACTACACTACACTGTCGAAGCCGTTAAACTGTCAAGTCTGATTGTGAATAAAAGTAATTTCAGTCTGTGGAGAAACCTTATAAGTTCTGATTTTTTCTTGTAGGTAGGTATTAAATCACAAGCAAATCTTTGTGAATTTGCGTCGCAGTGTTACCTTATCATTCGTAAGGGATAGCAAAAAGCCGTTACACTATTAAATAATAAACAAGCATTATTCGATTATTGCCCACAATGGTATAGGGAACTTTTTTCCAATATAGTACATCATTTGTCACTCGTCCTCCTTTAAGGGTCGCGACGGGAATACAGAATGATGGTGTATGGAGCAATAAAGGAAATTAAGCGACAAAGACAAAACTGTTTACAATCCTATATGAATCCGTCCACATGATATAAGCTAGATTTGCAACTAAAGAATGTTTAATAAACTTACAAAAAGGTGCACATCTTTAAAAAAATTGAGCTTGCAACTGATAATGCTGATGCAGTTTAAAAATCCGTTTAACGTAATGTAAAATAACAGTCTCCTTTACTACTTACAACAGTAGTTTATAAAAACACACACAATTTATATCTATCCCCGAAAAGGGTAGACAGAGGCGTTTAATTTGCTCACATTTCGCCAGTCCTTTAATTTATTGGTACCACGTAATAGGGGGCGAGCCTACTGCCGTTTTGCGGTAACTTTCGTTCTCGTCTGTCTGACGTACGGATAACTAGGGCTACGAAGATGTTGGTAGGGCCTCTTAGCAAAACCCCAGATAAATCGCTTTCGCTTATAAAACGTACCATACAAAACTAGAGCAGCCGCCGACAAACCAGCCGCCGATAAGTAGTGGATTTAGCATCCATTATACCATTTTCCCGGCGTTTACAATGATTAATGTGACACTACTACACTAGACGACAATCTGCCGCAATTTGTGGCAGTCCGCCACGCGTGAAAATTAAACAAACCCAACCAGCCTGTGTGAACCAGTCCGACCATTGTCGCGTGATTGTGGAACTTTTTAATGGCAATCATGAATAGTCGTAGTTCTATAAGCACGAAAATTATGATTACAATAATAGTTTGCAATTGAATTTTTATTATCCATAAAAAACAGATATTCAAATAGTGAATGACGTTATGTTATAGTTGAATTTTCCAGTATTGTCATCTACACTAACTAGCCTTAATGTAGTTAGTTACGGAAAATTTGGGGCTTTAGAAGTTTTGAGAGACCAATGCATAGTTTTTTCTTATTTGTTATCAAAGCAAAATGGTCAGCTCTTATTTTGATGGGAATCAGAGATATATTAATTCACACCGCGCGCCTCACTATTATTCTATCATATATTTTCTAACCGGTAGAGTTTTTTTTTAAATTCATACGTAACAAATACGTCTTCACTCCACAACATCGCGAACGATGCAATCAAAACTTCGAGGAAACAAAGGTTCGGTAACATTTCTAACCCAATTAACACTGATTTATATCCAGCCCCCCGCGGCTTCACCTGCCTTTCATTTTACCTTATCCATGAGAAAAATAAATAAAAATCTGTCAATGTTAAAAGAGATCGCATGATTTCATACCATCATCAATTTTGAGTTGTAGATCGTAATAATTGGGATAATAAACCAAATGTTTAGATATAAATAAATAATAATTTAAATATTTTACATTGCGTTATGGAGTATTTATTAAAACTGCTTTTGGATTTAATTCTATTTACACACGTGTCTAAAACATCGTGTAAAGTTAAATTGAAACCAAATACCCTGTGTACCTATAGCACTGGTTAAGTACTTATTTATAAATAAGGAAGACCGCGCGCGTTCCTTGTGGTTTGAGGTCTATGTGCAATTCTTTACAAGAATACACTTCCATATACAAAATATATACTGTAAATATGACTAATATATAGTGACCAAACTAAATCATTTTTTCCCATTATCTAGGCTCGGCGACGTTTTAAATGGATTGCATCAACGGTACCATAAGGTATCGCACCTTTGTTATTATTATTATTATTAATTCTCGTTTACATTATCCGTTATGAATTTATGATTGAAAGAAGGAAGGAACAAAATACCTAACCAATTCAACATATATGTATAATCCCAAATGAAAACAATAGAAACCCGTGTGACTGCATCGAGTGGAATGTGTGACTCCACTACTTAAGTAACTGGTACTTTATAAGGAAGTGAACAATTTTCCTCGTCGCCGTACTAACTATGTTTTGGTTATATTTATTTATGTTTATTGTATGAACTGAGGGTAATCAAACAACATTAGGTACAGTTCGCGAGGCGTAAGCTGAGCTTTGCATTTGAGTGAGTGAGTTCACGTGAGTGAGTTCACGTACGTGAACGTATAATGTGACTTGTTTTACACACACACATTTGTTGTGCACACAGCTTTTTTACTCTACTTTTCGTGATCACTCACACAAATGCAAAGCTCAGCTTAAGCCTTACGAACTGGTAGTCTATATGAGAATGCGTGATGATCAGTGGATTTTTAATAGCAATGTTGAAGGACATTATCGAAACAGAATTTAAAAATATAGCATCTAAGTAATGTTTTTTTTATATACATATACCTATAAGTAGAATGTATCTGAGTGCTACATTGTGTAATAAATAATAATCTTCAAGTAATACCTAATTATGTTAAGGTGTAAAGTAAAAATTTGAGAGATCGCTTATACCTTGAGCAAAATATATAGGTACTAATTATTGGGATAAATATTATAGATAGTGTGTGTATTTTTCTACTAAGGAAGGTGCGTTAATCGACTACCGAGGACGTAAGTAATTACCCTCTAGTATTACCAGCAGCAGCAATATTGTCGAAAAAAAAATACGGTAGTTATTTATTTCATTAAATAAAAATAATATTTTGGCTGAATTGGTAAAACAAACATTCTGACAACTTTTGAGATACATATCAGTTTCAAACACAGTCATTTAAGGGAAGAAACCATGAGGATGTCATGGCTGGCTGTAACCGGTCAAAGCCTCAAAAAGTAATGTTACATTTTCAGGCACTTTCTTGACCATTTCCACCGTTACCGAACAGTAGGGATAGTTTGCATCAAATATGAAAAAGCATATAGGTAGTATGTACGTACCAGACGTAGCATTCGTTGTGAACCCAGCCAACCCCTGCAGCGTACAAGTTTCATGAGGGTCGAGGTGGTTTAAAATCAACCATAAGTTATTCATGGTGATCGCAGACCGTGTTTACCAGGTTGAACGTCAAAATTGGATAAATGAAACTGATTCTACGACTATGTTTGTGTAAAACAAACACTGTTCTTTTTGTTTGGTTACGATATCGTTTTGGGAACAAATTTATTAAGGAAATTGTTAAATATCCATGTTATGTGACGAGCGATTACTATAAGGTAAAATATATGTGTTTGTATTTGTGGGTGTAATCTTCGGAACTATAATCGATTCAGAAAACTAACTAATGCGTAACTGTATTATTCCTGAGTGCTTATAGACTTGTTATATCGGTAATGTGTTCCCGTAGAAATCAGGAACGCAAGAAGAGTCGAATCGTGTGCATCAGGTAGTACCTATGGCATATTGTCACGGTTAACATTTAATCACTTTAATTCGTAACTGACAATGATAGACTGCAAATCTACTCATTGTGAACCCTTTGAAATTCTGTTTAAACCAACTGTAGACGATGATCGATTTTTGGTTTCTGTGGTCGGTGGCCTGTTGGCGCGGAGCATTAATCAATCAGTTGAGTTGTCTTTGAGTAATTGGTGAACATACTTTCATACAAAAAAATATTACGGCGAAATCAGAACTTTCTTCTTATTGAAGTCATTTAAAAATGAGAAGTTTGAGAAGTATGACTGGGGTGACGTTGGTTGAGAAAGTGAGGAACAGTGAGATACGAGAACTTTGCGGTGTATCAGAAGATGTAGTGAGTAAGATAGAAAAAGGGATGCTTAGATGGTTCGGGCACGTAGAAAGGATGGATGAAAGAAGATTGACGAAACAGATACATAAGGCGGGTGTGAATGGACAGGCAGGTAAGGGTCGACCTAGGCGAACGTACTTCGACCAAATCGGAGATGTTTTGAACAAAGGCCAGGTCAAGAGCACCCAGAACCGGAGAGCGTGCATGAAGATAGTTATGAAAGTGGAAGAAGCGAAAGAAGTATGCCAGGACCGTAGCAAGTGGAATTCCATAGTCTCTGCCTACCCCAATGGGAAAGAGGCGTGACCATATGTATGTATGTATGTTAAAAATGGAATCACTAGGATTTTTTTACGAGTTTCTCATATTATATCGTAAGTGACAAAATAAACGTACGTAAAATATTTAACCGTTACTGAATGCAAATTTCCACCGACCGTAAGCCAATTTGATTGACATTTAACCCGAAAATCAACAGGCTGCATTTTGAACGGGTACGGGGTGTTAATAATCGTATTACAAAGCCCCGAAATGGTAGGGTCACGATATTCAGCTCTACTATTCGGCATTACGGGGTCGTTTACAATAATGAGTTTGCTTAGTTAGAAGTAAGTTTGTTACCCGCAGGCACAACAACCTTCTAGCAGAGAACCCTGTATTACGATTATGTTCTATTAAAGTATGTAGAAATTTGATAATACCTTCATGACGATATCACGAAACAAACATGAAGCGACTAAATTCGGGCAACCCCGATTTTAATCAATGTATACTAATATAGGGGGAAAAGTAGAGACAGTTTTACAAGATTTAACCCTAATAAAGAACGAGTTTCAGTCAATTGGCTTAGAACTGAACCCGAATAAATGTGAGATTTTTATATCTGAAAACACTAATAAATTACCAACTATCTCCAATTTCAACTGTTTGGTCCCCAACATAAAAGTTTTGGACAAAACTTCTTTACGCCTCCTGGGGTCCCCGATTTTAGAAAAGGACTTTTCCACTTTTATCGAGGAATAAATTCAAAATTTTGATCAGGTTATTGATAGTCTATGTAATATCAGTATTCATTCAGCTTTCACTATTCTTCGTTTTTGTCTTTTCGTACCCAAATTTACACATGCCCTCCGTTCAGGACAATTTTGGAAAAATGTAGAAATTTTGGGCAGACTTAGA
Organism: Nudaria mundana; assembly: GCA_963556515.1. Classification (NCBI taxonomy): domain Eukaryota; kingdom Metazoa; phylum Arthropoda; class Insecta; order Lepidoptera; family Erebidae; genus Nudaria; species Nudaria mundana. The sequence goes on along the minus strand of OY748304.1, from coordinate 2,363,759 downwards.
CAACTTAATACAAAATTCTTTGTGTAAAATTTTAAATGTAAATATTCATGACCGAGCCTGTGTCCAAGCGTCTCTTCCAGTGCGCTTGGGCGGGCTAGGTATTCGTAAAGTCACAGATGTCAGTCTGCCAGCATTTCTGTCGTCGGTCCATAGCACCGAAGAATTACTCAGGAAAATTTTGTTAAATACACTGATTGATTCCGAGGTTCGATGCAAGACCGATGCCATAAATGCTTGGAGGATGTCTTGCCCCGACACTGACCTGCCCTCACGCCTAGGCTCACAGCGACTGTGGGATTTGCCGCTCTGTAAATTGAGAATTAATACACTAATTGACACTTTTGTCAATATTTCAGAACGTGCACGCCTACTAGCTGTTGGAGAATGGGAGTCAGGGTTATGGATCCAGGCGCTCCCATCGCCCAACATCGGTACAATGTTGGACGACACAACCTTCCGCATTGCTACTTGATCATTGCACCTGTGGAGTAGCCGTCGATAATCTGGGACACTATGGTCTTTCTTGTAGCAGAAGCGCAGGTCGTATACCTCGGCACGCTATTCTAAACGACATAATTCGTAGGGCTCTTTCCACCGCAGGTCTTCCGGCCGTACGTGAACCAAATGGTTTGGCACGAAGCGATGGAAAGAGACCGGACGGTGTGTCGTTGCTACCGTGGAAGATGGGAAGGCCTTTGGTGTGAGACGCTACATGCGTTGACACCTTAGCACCTTCACACCTTTCAAGCACATCCGGATGTGCCGGCGCTGCTGCTGCATCGGCTGAAGACCTCAAACGGCGTAAATATGCTAACCTAGCAGGTGATTACATATTTGAGCCGTTTGGGGTTGAGACACTGGGGTCATGGGGTCCGAGTGCTCGCCGCCTTTATAGAGACATTGCTAAACGCCTAATCGATGCTTCTCAGGACCAGAAGGCTGGCTATTTTCTGGCCCAAAGAATAAGTATCGTCATCCAACGTGGCAACACAGCCAGCATTCTGGGAACCTTCCCAGTCGGCAATGACGCGGTGGATTTTTTAAACGATAGTTTGTAATGTAAATATTTTTAGTATATAATTATGTATATTTTGTACATTTTAATTCTTACTGCTAATATAGTAACTTGGTATGTAGGGAGTAATTTTTGAAACTAACATCTTTGAAACTACTATTTAGAAAATTTTCCTGTATTTATCTATCACTATTCCAAGCGGATAAAGCTGCGAGAATCAGCTAACAAAATATGTATAGGCGGACTTCTGCAACATCCTGTTGGCCCTTAATTTCCATGTATCACAAAGCTTTAAGATTATCTTAATCTAATTATATAATTATTTTATTTAATTTGGTATACCAGACCAAATTTAATTGCAGTAATGGGATTGCTCAGTGATACAAAGTTTGGGTGATGGTAGCAAAGATGTGGGTCAGGGTCGTTTGTATTGGACCCAGACGCGTCGAAGGCTTTTTTGAATACTTTAGCTGTTTTAAGATTTTGTGTGTCTTTATTACTGTTAATGATAAAATTAGAAACAGACAAATTTATATCTACCCGCATTTATTTAACATAAAAAAACATTCCAAAATACACCTTCAAGCGCAATAAACAGTGGCCAGTTGTAAATCAAACAACTCAACACTCACATCAGTGATTTGTATTCGCTTTACAAATATTAACTTTTAGCAAAGCTGTACCAAACTTAAATTTTATTAAATTAGGGTCTCATTTATACTGTAGCAATCTTAGTTTCAGAAGCAGTTGCATGTCAAGGCCTGAACAGTTGTAGATTTCAAGTGAAGAGTTAAAAGCGACCATTTGATATATTATCCGACAGACAGAAAAAAAAATAGCTTTTCATTGTTTGATTTTAATAAATTGTTTCTGTAGCTGACCGTTAAGTGCAAGTGTGTGGATTTAACGAACCGAAGATAACTCGTTTCATAAGCAGTTACCTGCAACTATGTCCCAGTGTTCAGTTACTAACTGTTAAAGAAACCAATAAAGACGGTCTTTCGGTAGTGATTTATGTGAGTGAATATTGATGGTTCACGGTATGTGTGACTAAAGCACTACGTAGTTAACTGACACGTGAAACTTGCGTCCCGGTATTGTACTTGACGATTGTGAAACACGCCAATATTTAAGACACGTCTAGTTACAAGAAAGCCAGTCAGAAATAATAGGCGTAAGGAAATTTGCGATGACTGTAAGCTTTTTAAAAGTAGTGAAATAGTTATAAAAATAATATTATAATAAGTTGAAAAAATACTATACAGTCCATAATAGCAGCATAATATACGTGTAGCTCTGTCATTTCCCCACAACGATAAACGGTTTAGCCCTGTACCACTTTAGGTACTTCTATAATTACAATTCTTTATGTTTATTTTACAACTTTACAAATTATTAGCGTCGGTCAAATACTTCGTTTACTATAGACACGTAGGTATTCAAATAAATAAACCATCATGGGACGGTAGTACTTTCACTTGGAAAATTTCATGCAAAAATTTATTTTGAATTTCATTAGTATTCCGTTTATGCCCGATGATAGGGGATCACGGTTGATTAAAATTTTAAGAAAATCGTTCGAGCAGTTTTTGGAAAAAGAGAGAGAACAACTAAAAACCTGTTTTATGGCGGTTTATCTTTTCATTCCTGGAAAAGTTATGTCAATGAGCTTACCTATCATCTTTCCCACGATTAAAAACTAATTTCAAATCGGTCCAGTAGTTTCATAGCCTATTCATGCAAACAAATTAACAATTAAATCTTCGCTCTAAATATTATGTACATATAAAATTATATATATTTGTTAATTAGGTAAGGCTTATTTTTGTCTTTTGCAGTCAGGACTTTCCGACGAAGTTCTGTTAACTTTATCTGGTAGTATTATACTCCTAGAAAAATTATTTAGTGCGTCATAGTCAAACATCGGCATCTAATATGGACTATCAAAGTAGTTGTTATCAGTTTCGCGTCAACGCTACCGACCGACTGATCAGAGCCGTAAATCTCACAGTTCCCGTGAGAATTTCAGGATACCACGTACCGCAGTCAGATTGTGGGTGCGTCTTTTAGGATGGGAAATGTAGATTTATTTATAATACAAGTAGAGAATGATGATAACACACACACATATCACGCCTACATCATCGAAGGGGTAGGCAGAGGCTAGTCCCACGTAATAGGGGGCAAAACTATTGCCGTCACCGGACACACATTATCATCGGTAATGTCCTAAATGGCCGAATGAATTTAATAAAAAGTAGCAGTACTTAATATTGTAATTTGTAATTTTGAAAAAAATAATTAAACGCGTTGCCTTCCGATGAAATGTTGGTGAAAGGCAACAAAATCTTACGTGCCAGCCGCTATGGCACAGCCAATTAAAGTCCCCTATTGGGATGATAACGGTTGTGTATTATCTAAATGACATAACGCTGACACTGGTTAGTTAATGTCTCGATGGTACAACTGGATAGAAATGTTACGATATTTACTCAGAACGCTATTTAATCGCTACTAAGCAGAATTTGTTATATTATGAGAACTTCATAACGGATACAGACTGCTTTGTATTATAAATCTGTCCGCAAACTGCATTATGTACCGATCTGCAGATCTAAAATGTATTTGTTCCGATGTATTATTCTAATGACGAATAATCTTATGTATCTAGTAAGTACTTACTCAAGTAATACCAAGTTGAAGTGACAATGTTTACGCGCCTCCAACATTAAACTTCAAGTGTAAGTACTTACCTGTAACAAAAAGAAACCCAATTTTAATACAGAAAACTCCCCCACCTATAAGAATTGAAATTAATTACAAGAATTGCAAAGGCCAACATCCAGCAGTAAAGTTTAGACTGCATCCACTCAAAGTTAGGGTTGAAACATGTGGAAAATACTATCTTTATTAATTATGCATGCTTTTATTAAAAATACAATAATCTACTCTACGGTTCGCTAATTATTATTATGATGATTTCTGAAGTCCGAGACGCCCAGGACTTAAATTGGCTGTGCCATAGCGGCTGGCACGTAAGATTTTGTTGCCTTTCGTCAACATTTCATCGCAAGGCAACGGGTTTCGAATTTTTTTTTTTAATAACAATTAAAAACACTATATTAGTATCCACACTAAAATTGTAAATTTTTACGATAATTTTGGTGCGAAGAATGTCTTTAAATTTGTAATGTTATTTTCACTTCTTTCCTACACACCTTAACACAGGGTAAGCGACAGCCCTAAAGTAGTTTCTGAGTGGACGACAAGTCTAGACCGGACGCTCGTTGACGATTAATTGTCTAGGGTAGGAGCCCCTAACATTCGGCAACATTCGAGACTCATAACTGCATTACTAAGTGCCATTTGAGGGTAGCCGTATAAAATAAATGTGGTTTTTATTGTATGCAATTATCGTAATGGATGGGTGGATAATATGATTAGAATTACATATAGTGGTCAGTATTGTTGAATGATGATTAAATTGAAAGGTTGAAAACGTAATCGTAAAATTAATTTCTAAATACATTATGTTTACAACTTTACCTTAATTCCGAAAGAAAGCTAATATGTGATTACTATTGGACAGGAGAACATTTTGTGTGGCTGCCTGGAAATTAATATATCTAAAAGATCTTGGTTCTATATCTGATATTTAACAAGATACTCAGGCGCATAAATAAGCATGGCGACTTAGATATCAAAGCCCAAAAATTTATGAAATTGTAGTCATTCCGAATATAATCTTAAAACTGTTTACGCATAAGTGTAGAACGTTTCAACAGATTGTTTAATGGTCATCTAGGAAGTCTCTCTGGTCAACCTTCTTAATAATAAGGACTGACCAGAGGATCCCCAGAAGTATTATGTTTTAAGTACCGCTATAACGGATGCTGTAATTCAGCGGATGGGGATGTTTAATGTTGTTAAACAGTTTATTTTGGGCAGAGGAAAGAATCACGGGTGATGCTATAACAGTGAAGTGATTATCGTTACGGTTATGAGGGAAAAGTCGTGAATTCGTACTTGATAATAACAGCTTTCGTTAAGGTTTAGTCATTTATACCCCTCGGAATAGTTAGTTAGTGGGACGAGTGGGAAATTCACTTACATATTATCTTAAAATATGTTACACGATGTCGATGATGAAACAAGTATTATTTGGTGCTTAAAAATTTAATAAAGATAAAAATGATGACTATTTAAAACTGAAAACTTTCGACCGCATTATTGTTACAATGCGGGTATTCTACGGTGGCCACATAAAACCAACATGATTGGCATAACTATAAACTCTGTCTGTCCCGCTCAGAGCGAGAATACTTATGTCGCAATCGCATTGGTTATAAACCTAGATACACTAGAAACACATATTTTTGGAAACTAGTGCAAATTACAAAGAGATAAATAAATATTATACTAGTACCAAGTATTCGTTACCATAAACCAATTTAGCAACAGTAACACATGATTATTGGATAAAGTTATTTATTTTTAAAGCATTGTTAACTTATTAAATATTTTATGTAAATCACGAAGTTCTTAGATTGGATTTCAACCTGCGTCAGTTTCCTTACAGGGAGAATGCGAATGAAATTCGAAAGATTCGCGGAGAGACATGACCGAATTATGTTTATCGTCATGTACATGGCATTCGAGTGCTTAGATCCCTCATAACTAGACATCGGAATATATGCATTGGCATGGCTGCACATTCATATGCATATAATCCTAGTTTTACAACCTTATTGCATATTTTGACACTTTTTCATTGATAGTTTTTTTTTCGTGCATATTTTCATGCATATTTAGGCATTTTATAGTGCATATAAACCAATGTCAAGTAACATAGCATCAGATACTCTGCCACCCGAGTACTAGTTTCTGTTGCCTCACATATATATTGCATAATAAAGAGACTTTTTTTTAATTCAATAGTTAATTACCTATTACACTATTTGCCATAAGTTCATTATTACAACCAACATTGACACAACTGTTGAATGGTCATAATTCATCATACAGTACCATATTCATGTACTTTTTGTATATTTCATAATAGAAGTATGCAAATATTACAACATACATTACTTAATAATGAAATGAAAATTATTTTATACTTTGAACAAAGGATCCGTACATCGAGGAGGTCAGAGATAGGTGACATAATTTTCAAGGTGAGTTACAGACTAAATTACCGATAAATTGCCGCCAATTAACATTTAGGAGGTAAGACTAGATCCTCTGGTCCCATGGTCAATATAAATTTAGTTTAAAGTGCGACATTCAAACAGTTAAATCACTCCTGAATCTTACCCAATACATATACATATCACGCCTATATCCCCGAAGGGGTAGGCAGAGGCGCATTACACACCCACAATTTGTCAGTATTTTTAGTTCCACATAATAAAGGGCAAAACTATTGCCGTCATCGGGCACTCTAGAAAGTTATCTATCTTACTTTACCTTACTTCTTTAGGCCCTATTCGCACGAGATACTTTTTTAACGCGCGTTAAAATAGATCAAATGCATTGCCTAGTTTTTGTTCATACAGCGGATTTAAATCGCGACGTATTTCTCAACGCAGCGTTGTATTTTAAGCGCTGGGCGTTGATCATAAAGTTCAATTTCGCGATTACCGCCCAGCTGGCGTTAAAAGACTTTTAACTCGCGTGCGAACGGGGCCTTTATTCCCAATGGGATGGACTTTGTCTCCAGCCGTTCGTTGCACCTGCATTTCGCCATCATTCCGTTACCAGGTCTTGTGGCGAGCCTACTGTCGTATCCGGGCACTTTTGGTATTTTTGCCTGCTAACTCAGCAGGTGCATCGCTTGCAGGTGAGGCTAACTTGAGCCATAGAGATGTAGATAGTAATACAATATACTTATACGAATAATTTAGGAATTAAACAAATCCTACATCATCATCATTCACCGAGCCTTTTCCCAACTTAGTTGGGGTCGGCTTTCCAGTCTAACTGCTCGCGGCTGAACTTCGATATTTTCCGTGAAGCGACTGACCTCCACAACCCATGGACGATATCGAAGTTTTGTAGTTAGACCGGTCGGATTTTTAAGGGCTCCAACTACCCCTAACGACTGCCATAGATGTTCGTATGACAACCGGGACCGACGGCTTAACGTGCTCTTCGAGGCACGGAGGGGTCTCAGTATCTTAAGAAATGGTCACCCATCCTAAGACCGGCCTGACTAGATGTTGCTTAACCCTTGCAATGTATTAATATTGTCGGTTACCACTAGACCACGAGCCCCTCAAACAAATCCTACATTATGCAACGTTTAATTTAGTAACAAAAATAGTCACAGATACAAGAAATAATGTAACAACTATAAGGAAGAACATTTTCTTCATCTACCCGCAACTCAGTGACGTCTGCGACCATTAACCAAAGGGTATTATATACGACATAAACCAATTTGTAGTACGTTTATCTGTGAGAGGTATCTTCGTGGCGACTGTTAATGGCATTAGGGGACCGACAACGATCTCGCCAACAGATTCCATTGGAAATTGCTATCAGTTTAAAATAGAAAATGTTTTTGTAAACGGCATTTTTGTGTAGCTTTGATCCTGGTTTTGTAAATGTTGTAATAGTCTACAGCACTTAAAATTGAAATAAGAATAGTAACCTTTTGGGTTAATTTAATGCTACGAAACATTCTGTTAACAATTAAAATTAAGGGAACTATAAATACTAAAAACAGTTTTGTTTTACGACACTCACAGCTAGTATGATTTTTTTTCTATAAGTTACATTTTGATGCTTAGTAATGTAGAAAAAGATATATTAAGTAACTAATAATAAAGAATGATAGAATAAAATGCACGAGTTAAATAAAACGTATGATTCCAACCAGATATTGCAATCCAGGGAACTAATTAAGCAAACGTTGCCGCCACAAAATAATATTCTTCAGGTAATTAATATTCATTGTTAAAAATAAATTACAAAAGGTTCAAGCTAAAAATTCTTTCATAAGTCACAGTCATACATCAACCTCATTTCCTCGCAACACAAAATTTATGTCGCCGTCGAACTCACAGAAAAGTCAAACCACGAAGGCAGCCATTTTTCTCTATTAGTATATTAATATACGGCAAACAACACACGTCATAAAGACAGCCCATATGGATCACTCATGCTCTTTCCTACGAGTATCATTTGGGGCCAAGAATATTAGATCTGCAAATTGGTTGTGTTATCTTCCGCCCCGTGTAGGGTGACCACTATGTTTGGAAAAAACCGGGTCATCTTGTCTTATTTTATACTTGCTAGTCCTGTTGACATTTAGGGCAATTAAATATTTTAAATTCTTTAAGATTGCAATTCAGCAGATGATCTAATAGATATGGTTGAGTGAATTTGGAAATTTAGTATGTGTACAGGTGGTTGATAAGTGAGGACCTGTGAGAATACACAGGATTTTCATCCGGGGCAGAGGTCTGTGCGAAACGAGATCACCTAGGGCAAAGTCGCAGGCGTCCATTGATATGTAATTTAAATAAGCTCAAAGTAGACTCGGCATCACAATCAGATCTGCTATACATACAACCATACGATAAGTAAAACATTTTGTAAAGAACTTATAAAAAATAGACCCTCGTCCACAAATATACCAGTTTTGAAGGACTTTTAGGCTCAAGTACTTAATGTTCATATTGATTCGTATTTTAATTAGATAAATCACTGTAAATTATTTAGTTCACTTCATTCATCGTATAATAATTATGTACATATTTACAAAGCTAACCTTTACACAGATTGTTACAAACCAGGCCAAGACTATACGTATTTCTGGATATATTTATGGGTTTTATAGTATGTGTTTTAAACTTAAGTAGAGGTAGATACTAAGACGCACAACTCCCAACAGGTTATACGTAAGTCACACTATAAGTTTTGCGTAACTTAAAAAAACAACATGTTAAAACCAAAATTTTCTTTACATTTTAAAATTTTTTTCATGCGATCGAACCATTTTTTAAAACTGGAGGACCACAGATCTGAAGGCATGTTTTCTACGTGCTGATTGAACGCTATCACTGCCTCTTCGGAGTTGGTAAAAGTGAAAACTCTCATGAAATCTTTGATTTTGGGTAAAATACAGAAATCACAGGCTGCTAGGTCGGGGCTATGCGCAGGATGGGTGACGAGTTGTACTTTTTCGGATGCTAAAAATGACTTTGTTTTGTTGGCCGTGTGTGAAGAAGCGTTATCATGATGTAGGAGAACGCGCCTTTTGGGTCGTCTTTCGCGAACTTTTTCTAACACCCTGGGTAAACAAATGGTAGAATACCACTCGGCATTAACACTCTTTTGATCTTCAAGTGGAATTGTACAGATGGGACCCGTAGCTGAGAAAAAAACGGGATCATTTTTTACCAACGTTTCTCGCCTGCCTCACTTTTGTTGGCTTGTTCTGATTTTCAAACACCTATTCACAAGATTGCTGTTTCTTTTCGGGTTCAAAACAATAAATCCACGTTTCGTCTCCTATGACAATGTCATAAACAGTGTTAGAATGTCCGTGGTCGTACTTCAAGTAGCATCTGTGAGCACCATTCCACGCGAGCCCGCTTCTGCTCCGCTGTCAGTTCATGAGGGATCCAACGACAACAAAGTTTCCGAACTTTCAATTCTTCGTGTAAAATTTTCTGGATTTGACTCATACCAATCCCCAATAGTCCTCGAATTGTCTCATAGGTAATCCGCGGGATTTCTTCAATTAACCGCTTAACAGTAGCCACATTATTTTCGTTGACGGCAGTTGAAGGCCGCCCTTCACGAAATTCGTCATGTAAAGAAACTCGACCTCTCTCAAATTCAGCAAGCCATCGCCTCACGGTGCTCAAACAAGGTGCTTCTCTCCTAAAAGCATTTTGAAGACGAGCGACACAGTCTTGCGGAGAGAGAGAACTTTTAAAATCATAAAAAAATCTTTATTTTTATCTTATTATTAAATCTTTTCAACTTATTTCCATTTTCTTTGCATACGTAGAACTTTGATGTGTGATAAAAAACAATTGACAAATGATTTCCCGCCAATTGTAATTTTTTATTACTAAGAAGGTTGCAACGTTTAATAAAATATAACATTCGAAATTCAAATAGTTCCGATTAGCTAGAAGTGCAAAACTTTTAGTGTGCCCCATGTAGCAGCAAAAATAACTTACAACTAACATTTCTTTGCCAAAAAATAAAAAGTAGTGGTTCTGTGAACCGTAGACTTCGCGTGTTTTTCGCATTTTCCCCCCACACGAAAAATTCCAAAAAACTTGTGCCAAATTTCATGAAAATCGGCTGAAAAATGCGGCCTGTAGACCGGAATTGACACACATACTAATAACGCCAAATCGGTCACTCATCGAGTTAAAACTGAGACGCTTCGCTCGCTCGGTCAATTAAATGTGAGAACAGTCGGCTGTGATCTTTAACTAAATACAGACGGTTCATTTGCATTCAACGCAGACACTCGTAGGTTATTGGAAAGTCAAACCGAATGGTGACACGACGGTGTATTATTGTCATTATATAATGAGACGGAGGCCCTTTAAGGATGTTAAACGAGTAGCTCGAAGTAGCCAACTATCCATAACTCGCGGATCCACTTGAAAATTCACAAATGACGGAAAAATAGGAATAGGAATATCGGACGCAATGCGTATTCAAACAAATCCTTTTGATAATTGGTTCCGTATTTTCTCGGAAACGGATCGTAGTCGAGTACTATTTGTTTTTTGGTACCATCTAACAACAAAATCATTTCAATGTCCTGAAAAAAAGGCCTAAAAAATATGAATCCATGGTCACTGCACTAAAATACCCTCCTTTCGAATCTGTGATGGCCAACGCAGCGCCATCTAATAGCTATATTGACCCAACACAAGCCACAACCGAAATAATATATCCTGGCAAATTTTTATACCAAAAATTACTTGGTATAAGGAAGTCAGTGGTGTTACGAAATATGGGTGGGAGGGTGTAATGAATGACTAACAGGCGAGAATAGCTCGTATTGTAATGATACATTTTTGTAATTTATTGGTAGTGTTAATAAAATGGCTACCACGCAAATTTCCATTATAAATACAATTTCAAGGTTGTCTGGTTTGATTAAAGTTACTGATAAATTTAGATATATCTAGGACGATGTCTTTCCGTACTTTAATTAATTAAAAAAAAAAATAAGAAATCATGGTTGAGATTCATTTGATAAACGATAAAACTTCATGTATTGCTCATGTTTCATGTAAAACGACGTAAACTTTAAAAATAATTGTAGTATTTTACGTAACATGTACAGTATCATAGTATCAGACTGCTTATTACCTATACCTACACATAAAATTAGAATAGACGGTAACATAATCGTAACTAATGAATTGTAGATTAGAGGGGCCCCAAATATTCGGCTTTCAGCGTCGATGTCGATTTGAATCGCAAATACTCTTCTCGATTCACGTGTCATTTTATAACCTTGTGACGATTTGGCGATAACGAGCGACGTACAATTTAAATATTAGAGTATACAACCGTGTGTAGTCATCATACAATTACGCCTATATTCTCGGAGGTGTTGGTACAAGTGTATATTACTCATCAGTTTATTTGTTGGTCCTAACGACGGAGTACTAGTAGACTACTAGTAGATATAGAATCTACAGACACGGAAACATTTATTACATTTACATAATATCCTTTGCATATATTATATGTAAGTGGACGATTAACCGGCAGATATCCCAGGCCTACGCCAGACCACCATCGTAGGTGACGACTGTCTATAATAGTAGTTTATTTGAAAATTTTGAAGTATAGTATGATTTCAAAAGTTGACATATAAAACAAACACAAGGCGGTAGCCGGTTAGCCTGTAATTGCTAGTAGACTGTCCTATAATGAATAAAAATTACTTTGTTACAGATTTGCAAAAAATCTCATAGAAAATCCGTGTCATAAAATAACTTTTTAATTTTATAATATTACTGGTGTCATAATCATAGACTTTATACATTATGTCAACTTTTGAAATCACAATTCGAATTTTTCGACATGAGAGTAGATAAAGGGAAATAAAATTAATGAAATGAAACGATCGTGAATTCCTAGTGTATCACTGTCGCATTCGTCCACGGTTATGTAATGTGTACATAATCATGATACAAATATAATACGAGTAGAAGCTTGCGCGAGTACAATGAGCACATGTAAAATGTGTAATCTCGTGTAAATTTCGAAGCGCGTGACTAGGCTCTTGTACTCGGTGGCACAGTGACCGAGATGCGCGTACGCCGCGCCGTCCGCGCCGGCGCCAACGTGCGTGTGACGCAACCGCGTAGGGAAGATAGTGTGCTATCCGCACTATATCAACCGCATGCCCGCCCGCCCGCGAGATAAACGCCTTGCCGGTTAGCAACAGGCTGATTTACATACAGACTCGTCTCTTTCAGCTTGACTCACGACTGTAACGATTGTTTTATAGTTAATAACAGTCTGTGTTTCAAATCGTCACATCGACTTACATGCAATAACTAATAACGTGTATTGAAAACCGTTTTTAGTATTCTCTAAAATAATAAACGAGTCTGATGTGCAAAAATATAACAAAGTCATATCACGTGAGTGGTTTTAATGCATAGTCCATTATTATTCTAAAAATTTTCCATCGTCGTGTCATACGGGCAAAGACAAAATAGTAAAACAAATAACTTAAATACATTTTGCGTAGGTAAAACATTATAATATGAGAGAATATTTGCGTGTTAAATTATTACCTTGAATATGACATTGTATTTGAATACTAGGGTTGTTCCGGGTAGAGTAAATTTACACTGGCCCCGTGGTTTCTTGCAGATGGGTCATCGTCTGAGAGAATTCAAACGGTATTCTAGATTATCATCTCGGCACTCAACATTCGCTTTATCTTAGGAACGCATTTGACAAATAAATGCGTCTTAGCAGTATCCAAATGTAGATATTATTTAAGTACAAAACTCAGTAAGTAATAATATTATAATTGTGGTCTTGACACGTAGTTCAAGTACAATTATACAATGTTTCATTATCAACAAACAGCGCAATACGTATGTGTTAGGTAGGAACCACTATGGGGTCACGGGACCGTATACACGGCAGTGACTTATGTCCCCACGTTTACAATGGCCAGGAAAATTACTAGTATGCAAACTTACCTGCTTGATGAAATTGTTACAATGTTTAAGGTTATCGTAGAAATATTATGCTAAATGTGTTAGTAGCTACCAATTCTTATTTCAATCTAACTTACTTAAGACGTTAGGCCGTTTTTATGGCGTCTAGTATAACCCGTAGCAGTTTAGGAGTAGGTTAAAATCGCCAGTATTCATTTGCGATTCAAGAAACCTTTAAAGACTCTGTAGGTTACAAGGTCTGAAAATGAAGAAACGATGCGACTAACTATAAATACAAATGCAGCGAATAAAACTAATAACATCGGTAGGCACTAACTTAACTATTTAAAAATAGCTAGTTTTCAAAAAAAATGTTGTAATTTTTTCAAAACAATTTTATAAATGTATACTTTCAAACTTTTAACAAAACAATAATGTGTCAACCAATTTTAGATGAGGCTAATGTGTTTTGAGAGGAGCGAGGAATATTTTAGGATCGGGACATTTTTATGTAGGACCATAATGATTACCCTTGGCTGTATTTTCTTTTTTAATGTCATTGGTGTTGTAACCATGATAAATTTAAGAACCCTTTCGTGTACAAAAATAAGATACGATGTTCCTTGCTTTCCACAACTATTTTATTTGATACTTAAATATCTTCCTCATTCCATGGAAGGCATTTACTCAGAGAGACAGGAGTCCGTTCTATTGTCCACACAGTCAGCTCCTACTACAAAGTGACATCGAAATCAAATGTAATGAACACAGGCAAATGCTTACTTAAATGCTTTTAACGGATCTTGAGCCCTACAACCAATACGTAATTGAGCGTGACAATGGCTAAATATCGATTTCAGGCGAGATTTATATGTATACCCTCCATAGTGGTTAGTTCTTCAACTGCTGGTAGGTGGCGATCTGGCGACGCCCGTAAGTCGCGACATTGATACAATAGTAATAGCATTATTCGAGGAGGTCTTGGGCTAATTGTGTCTTGGTTAGTTAGTAGAACGTTACTCCAGGAAATCAATCGATGGGTCGAGACTATAGTTTTTGCGATTAATATTGTATTTTTTATTTTTTTGAGATTTATAGGTACCGTAGAGATTGTAGCATCATTATTATTCATATTCGCGGACTAACATGTTAGGATAATGTAAGTCAAGGAAATCTTTTCAAACAACGGGAAATCCGTATGGTTAATTTGTTTAAGGAAAACGTTAGTTACACAACGGTATGAGTCAAATAGTTATTTCTAGTCACCGTATGCATTTCTTGGCACACACAGGAATGCAACACATTGTATGATGTCTGAGTATTTTTAGAGTGTCTGTCTCTCTGTCACTATGATAGAAACTATTAAATGTCAAAGACATGAAAGTGTCTGCATCGTGAGGGAAAATAATTTTTGGACCAAGCAGTTTAGTGTCATTTCTTATTGCACGTGTGTAGGATAGATATTATAAAGAACCCTAATATGACTAATAAATTATACGTGGTATACGTATGTGATATTTCTAGGTGTCACGTTATTCAAAATAGTAAAAAGTAAACAGCTTTTCTTTTCTTATGACCTTTTTACGTAAGTCGCTTCTCAATACATGCCGTTTTTTTTGAGGTAGCACCTAACAAATTACACTTAGACTTAGGTTATTATTAAAAGAATAGGCACCTTGTTATCTGCCTTACGATCGAATACTAACTAACGTCACTCAATTATTAAGGAGCCGTTTAAATGCTTGAGCAGCACTTAAACTTAAATTTTTCATACACAAACGTCACATTTGAGTGACGTTTCAGTGTTTAAGTGATATAAAATTAATCAAAGCGCCAGTCGTCGATATCCAGTTCTCAAAACACGTCTTAGTATTTGCTTTTACAAAAATGTTGTATGAACTAGTCTGAATATTGTTGTAGGAAACTAAACAAACCCACGCGTGTAGTAAAATGGTAGAAAATAGGTCAATACATCGGTTACCATGAGCTATTAACCCGGAGCTGCCCACATACTGTAACGACTGACTGATACAATTGGTTGTCGGGAACTTGGATAGATCTATCTTTTAGTATAAAGAGGTTTGAGCACCTGTTCATGTCCACGAACGTGCATCAGTCGATATAGGTCAGATAGGTCGGATCTGTGGTAATTCAAAACATATCTCCACACCCACATATTTATAATGAAGTCATGCTTTATTTTGGATTAAATGTATAAAAGAGTTTTTTTGTAAGTGCATGGTAAAAAAACATACAACTAGTCACATAAAGTTAAAACAAAGATTTAATAAAGAGCGTATGCGTTATGTCTAAATTTTGTTACTTATTATTATTTTTATGAAAAAATATTATTTAACTAATAACAAAATACACTAATAAAGTAATCTACATTTGTATACCAATACGATAGAGATTTTTTTTTGATAAGTTATACATACGACATATCCACAGTTGATCAACTAGTATTATTACAATCTATTTGCAAGATTGTAAGTCTTGCAGTTAAAATTAATCGAAATTATCCCGTAGTAAATTACTTAAAATCACTCCTACTCAATCCGTATTCAATCCTACTGTTTCGAGAAAAGACGTTACAGCTGTGCGAATTTACTTAACACTTTTATATTATGCACATAATACGTTCTACTTAAACGTACGTAAAGTTTATTAAAATATACAAACACAATTCAATTACAATTCAGAAATATCACCTGTTTAGTAGTACCTACACAACTCAAATGGAGTCCGAGAAGATAGATAGCAACTGGTTCCTTAAATACATTGTAAAATATTGAGATTTATTTCTAACTGGCTTCTCTATTCCTCATGTAAATTACTTGCCAGACGACACACCGCTACTTTTAATTTTATTTCACACTTATAAAAATGAATGGAACTCGCAAATTACTATGCTCAATGTCACACCACAGTCTGAATATATAGGTTAGCTGTGCCAATTCGTAAAGAGGATTAGGGAATTCAAGGTTTGCTGATAAGTAGATGAAAATAGGTCAATAGGAAATGTCGAATGGATATCATTATTTACGTTGAAGCCTAGATATTTTGATTGCGGTGGCCTTTGTGTGATGTGTATAGATATCGAGCAATTGGAGAGGCCTCTTATCTGTAAGTGGATACGTCGTTTATGTGTATTGTATGCCTAGTTCTATGTGGCACAACCGTGAGAACGGGATGATTTTAAAAGCGGATCGACATTGAGGGTCGTATGTACCATAAGTACATAATATAAGTCTCAAGTCAACCTTTGTATGGTATTATAAACAACGACTCTCTAGAGTTGCGAAAGGGAAGTAATACACGTTTTAACATAATATTTTTTGTGAATCCTATAGTGAAAATATTTAAAAGTAAATCTAATGACAAATGTGCGTACAGGTGTGTACTACGATTTAGAAGATATTCACTTCAGCTGTAAATATGAATAAATAAATACGAAAATTAAAGTCATGTGGAGGCCTTCTAGTTAACTATGGACGACACTCGGCCGAAGACGTCAGCACACAGTGGGACGCTGTTATTTTATTGCTTTCAATTCACAAAAGGTTTCTTATTCCCGGAACAATTACTATTAAAGTTCTCAGCGTGAAGAGGAGACGACAGCTGGAGTGTTCAGACAAAAATATTTTAATAATTTGAAGCTCACAGTTTCATAAAATTAACTATTTGTTTTCAAATTCCTAAAAACAACAGCAGGCACACTTTCCCAAAGAATATGACAATAAATAATAATAAATATGTTAGGACAATTCACACAACGCCATCTAGTCTCAAACTAAGCAGAGCTTGTGATATGAGTACTAGATAAACTGATATAAATACTTATATACATTTTTTTTTGTAAATACATACATATTATACATAGGAACCCAGACTTCGGTACAAACGTATCTGTCTTCACACATAGTTTGTCCCGACCGGGAATCGAACCCGAGACTCCGGCGTCGAAAGCGGACACACTACCGACCACGGCACCGAAGCAGTCGAACAATGATAATGTTTAATTATAATTTCAGTACAATATTTCAAATATAAGCTACTAAAAGAAAATACAGGAAAGATATAATAGAGAACATCAGCAGTAAGCTGTGGGCTACTCTGAGCATTCAGACTGTGGAACTCGTTGTCGGTGGGCGGCCTAGCCACGGGTTTATGAGTCAGCCGGTTATTCCCGACATCCTGGCCCAATTACATGTTACACTAGTTAAGGTGAAGCTGCTTCATTGAATACATTGATATTTGACTGTTGGGAACTGACCGAAAAGGTCGCTTCTTGATAGTGCACAGAAACACAATAAATACATGAAACCATTTTAAGTATTCTAGAAATACGAGTAGCTATATCAGTACACTTTGTTAATTTTAATAACATTTTCAAAAATACATAACTAACTAAAAATAAGTATGTTTGTAGTATGGGAGCACCCCTATTTAATTTTGATTTTATTGTTTTTTAGTATTTGTTGTTATAGCGGCAACAGAAATACATCATCTGTGAAAATTTCAACTTTCTAACTATCACGGTTCATGCGATACAGCTTGGAGACAAACGGACGGACGGACGGACAATGAAGTCTCAGTTATAGGTAGTTCACGTTTAACCCTTTGGGTACCGAACCCTTAAAATGTTAGTAATACTTTCGTACCATTGCCAATCATTTTAGGATTAGCTTGCTGTACTGAAGTTTCTGAAATATTTGTATAGAAGTTTTAGGTGACTAATTCTTCATGTGTCATTATCAAGCAAAGATCATGGAAACGATAATAGACTAGTATCGTAATAAGTAGAATTAAATCGTTATACCTACCAAAGTGACTGGTGAAATATAGACTTAATAAACACCTCCGTCTAGCCATCGGAGAGATAAAGACTTGATTGTATATGTATCATTATAATCAGACGTATTTAAGGAGATTGAGGACTGCAAAAAAATATATAATGTGGATACAAAAATCATATTGTTTTCAGTATGTACCCAAATAAATGTGTCAAGTAAAGATGCCGCGCTAGGGTTACAATAAACGTAGACGCAATTGTTTAAATACTCGTAACAATGAGTCAGAAATTTAGACAATTACAGAATGGTACGACAATCTGGTTGATAAATGAAACTATATATTATCATTTAATGTGGTGAGTAAACAGGCATGGTTGCGATGAATTTTGTTGCTAGCTACAAGTTTATCTACGATTGTCGAACTTAAGGCGAACATATATATCTAGGTTAGAACAAATATATCTAGAGATATAGGTATTCATTCATTGATAAATTTTATATAAAAAGCTAATTTTCACTCTCACAGCATATTATCTTTAATTACTGAATGACTTTAAAAGATACGTGTAACAACTCTTTAATTACTCATAACTATCAAACCAATCTAAATGCTCCTATAACTAAATACAATTTATTTATGTTTTATTTTAATTTTTTTTCAATTATATTTTGGTGCTTAGAAATATAGAATATGTGAAATTAACTAAAAACAAAAAAAGAGACTAATAAAACAGATATTAAAAATACTTAATCTCAGAATACAAAAAAAGGAATACTGTTACTATTGCTATTTCTATTTAATTTTAGAGAAGGAAAACTCTTATTGCCATTTTAGAAAAGGGAAACTCGACACAAAGACTGTATTCCCTCCTCTCTGGGGGAGGGGAGGCCTTTGCCCCGCAGAGGGCGTAAAATGGGTTGAGATGATTGCTATTCCGTATTATTTATTTTCAGTAATAGAACTTGGCCTTAACAGTTTAGCACGTGGGACGATATGCGGACTATTAGCTGAATCTTTATAGAGCTAATCTCGTGGAATGCGGAATATAACTTGAATTATTATTCTGAGTAGTAATAGATGGTAATAGTTTACAAAATACTACTAGTGGTTCTGTGAACCGTAGACTTCGGGAGCGGCTTTGTTTAGAAAGTTTCTTCTTCAATTTTCTTTATTACTCTTTCATTTGTCATCCAATCCAAAAAATATCATTCAAATGTTTTTCATTGTAAGTAAAGTTTCATGCAAAACGGTTGATATATACGGCCTCAAACATGATCTGACAGAACCCGTCGATGTAGAGGTACAGACGAAAGAAATTCTCCCCAGTCTGCAAGTTGAAACGGAGACTTCGGTCGCTTCGCTCCCTCAGTCAACTAAAAAGTCACGATTCTATGTATTCCGATACGAATATTTTCAACTTGGTGTTAGCGACCGGTCTGGTGATTATTGGCGTGTGAATTTTATTTGATACCGTGACAAACTTTATTACTAAAAGGATGGGTCAGGAAATTTAATGAGGTTCTCATAGCAGGTTGATGGTTGGTCCATCGTTACGAGTAGGGTATGGTATTATAATGTTTAGTTTAAATATTAATACTGAAATTCAAAGATGATTATTTTTGTTGCTTTCTTAGACAATGCGAATTCGGTTAAGATCAGCACATAGGTGTGTTTTAAGTTTGACGATTTCGGTTTATATTATAAATTTATCTAGTTCTCAGAGCCGATGGTAGAATATTTATAACCGAATCTCCCTAAATCTAAGTGATGTAGGTAGTTAGATTGCAACAAATTTCACAAATCTTTTTTTTTTACTTTTTACTCACTTACGTTTTCCTGTTTAAATCGCTACCTAAGAAACAACTGATTGACAGGTATCGATTAATCTAATTCAATATTTAAATATCCTCAATACTCCCCCACAGTTACCCCATAAAGAATAATATCTGTTTTTATTCGCTATTTTATTTTATTACCGTGTTTAAGCTTATTGGAATCACGCACGCACTTCCTCTATGGGTTGAACACACAGTACGACTAGTCTATAATGTTTAATGAAGTATAAAGTAATGGTCTATTAGGGTTGTATTACAAGTATATTAACAGTTGTTTCGTACCCAATCACTAGTTTATTTACCAACACTATCGATGTCATTATACTGTTGGGATAAAAATTATTATACCTTTTGCCTCAAACTATTTTCGTACACATTTTCAAGGAATGTCATCCAGACATTTCACGTGGTGCCCGAACAAAACAATGATCTCACACAAAGAAAAGCTACAGTTATGAACTCAAAGATGGACCTGTGAAAATCTGTCGGTTTGAGTTATTTAGTTTACAATTTAATCTTATATTATATTTAGAAATGGGGAATGTACCCCCCCTTAGCTCTCGAGAACTGCTTATGCTCCAATGATGGTTGACCCCTCTATGAATAGCCCTCGGTCTGGAGGCAAGCCAAAAAATCGAAAATTTGACCTAGCCCTAAGGGTTCAAAAGTTATAGGCCAAAACCTACGGCGTGGTGCGGCGCGAAGCACCGCGCAATACACCGTACTAGTAATAATATAACTAAGTAAATGATTAACAAATTGCATATCCCAAAAATTGCTCGGACTGCAGAGATTCTACTTAGATTACTGGCAAAGTGTGGGTGTGTAATGCACCTCTGCCTTCCTCTTCGGGGATATAGGCGTGGTGTATGTCCGTCTAAGTCATATCCCAATAAAAACGAATGCCTAGTAACAAGCCTACTGAGAACGGCCAATGATACTTCAATGAACAATGAATTATGCATAACTTATTGTTGCGACTTGCATGTACCGTAAGGAATGCCGGAATAAGAGCAGCTGTTAATGTAGCGTGTAAATTGTACGTGTCAACTGAGGGCAATGAGACGATCGCGACTCGGGCTAGTTCTACTTAGGAACCTAGTCTTATGAGAACCTAGTTCTATGAGTTGTATAAGCATTGAATAACATAAAAAAAATGGCCAAGTGCGTGTCAGACTCGCGCACGAATGGTTCCGTACCAGTATCAATAAAAATGGGAAAATACGTGTGTATGGGAGCCCCTTAAATATTGATTTTATTCTGGCTTTAGCCTGGTAATGGGTTCCTGTTTTACTCTTTAGGTACGGAATCCTAAAAAAGATATCAAACCGACTTATACTTTGATTTACTTTTAATTTTCCTTTCCTTTTACTTACTGTGGAACTGGAATGACATTTTCTAATACCTAGTTAACTGTACCAATGTTAAGTTCCAAATCCGTTCAGCGATCGACAACAAAGATTTTAAGAACATAATTATTTTATGTTTACCTATACGAAGAAAAGTATGGGTCTTCAAATCTACAAATGCAATCTACAAATGATTCAATTGGGATAATCCACGAAATTGATTATCGTTTGTGCGGAAATAACAATTATGAACAAAGCGAATTTAAAACGTAGTTAGTCTTCAACAAGTTTTTATCGTCGATAATTTATTTGTATTTAATTATCGAAAGAGTGCCACTTTATAAAACCACCAAAGATCTAGGTATCTTATAAAATGGTCAGATAGCTTGAAATTGACGAAACAATATCCAACAAATATGTGACGGCCATGATCAAACATAGCTACGAAACAGGCGAAAGAAAAACACGGCTTGTTTAACACCACACCCGTAAAGCTTTTAGTTCTTAATTAAAGGTATACGAATAACGGTGAATTAAGGTACACCTCTTACGTCAATAAAACGCGTCGGCAGCATCGACCGGCTCACAAAAGAACATTCTCAAAACGATAACCACTTCAACGATAGCAATCACACGGCGATTCATTTAAAATTTATTGCCATTTCGAAAAAGATAACATACCGAGTCAAGCTCCCCTTTAAAGTCAAACAATAACGTGCCCATTGACAATAACCAATAACTCTTTTGAATACGAAGCGAAAACGGCGTGCGAACAATAAATCTGTAAAGAAATCGCCTCCCGTTTACCCCTGAGTTCTATATTCCCAAATATTATTCGAATAATAGCATACGGTAACTAACACAGTATTATGGCGGTACCCAATTTATTTTTGAGTTTATCGTTCGGTTTGCTATAATAAATTTCTTGGTGCATTAAAGATAGGGCGCATTGTATTGTAATTTATTTCGCGTGATAGTTCAACCGTCTGTTGGCGAGTGTTTATTGTATTCGAAATTTTCCGTTGCATATTTAATATTATTTATATTAGTACTTATGACGAGAAGTGCCTATAAATGGTATTTTTAACAACGTGTGTAGTACCTATGTATTAATTTAGTAACAGCCATAAAAATTCAGCAGCAGAAAGCAATTGACTTTAACATCATTATTATAATATGCTTTGAATAAACACTGTAACGCCATTACTTTAGGTATATCTGATATTGCAATATGTATTTACTTACTTTGTAGGAAGTCGGGCACAAATGACTACGATTTGTTACTGTGATTATTAAACAAACTGGTACTTTCAATGATATTACGGTCCTTAACGGGTTAAACTAGGAGTAGTTAAATAGCATAATAATATGAGCCCTTCTAATAGGACTTCTAATGTCACTTCGTACACAAGCGTCATTACACAAATATTTTTTTATAGAGTGCAATATTGTGGAACTTGGTTCATATAATTTCTTATTAAGTATATAAGTATCAATGTGACAAACCATTTCTCACACAGATCAAAGTCCTCTCTTGCCACGTGCAGACGTTGGCATCCACACTTCTCGCAATCGCTACGCACTCCCGCAATCGCAGCGCTTGCTCCAACTCCCGCAATCGCAGCGCTTGCTCCTCGCTGTGCTACGTCGCTTCGAGCGTCTACGCATCGGACCTACGGTCAGTGTAGCGCACAACCAACTTAGTGCGCTCCCGTGGTACGTTCTTTTCAGAACGATATTACTGGAGTGACCTACTTGGAAGTGCGCAGTTGAATCGGTGGATACCTAACGGTGTCAACGAAGCCGATTGAGCTTGACCCGACGGCTCGCCCAAGCGTTCAAGCTTGGGTTAAGTCGGCAGACCAACCCTCAGTGCACTCGGGCCTCTCCGAGAGGGAAGGTAGGTTAGGTCTTACCGCTAGGGTACCTAACCATCCGTCGTCAATTCCCCCACGCCCCCTCACCCCCGTAGCCCCTGCTACGGCAGGGGACAACATCAACAGGATGGATAAGCAGGTCGTCAAAGACCTACTCTCCAGCCTCGCCGTCCGCGATATGACCAATGGTCAACTGGTCAAAATCCTGCTTAGGGCAGTCGAGGCCCTTCAGGCCGCCCCCGCCTCTCCCGCTTCACCCGACTCCATAGATATGGAGGTATCCCTTCCCTCAGCATCGTCGTCGTCATCAACTTGCTCCTCCTCCTCCTCGAAGAGATCCGTCTCAGAGTGCTCAGACTCTGACGAGGACTCTTCGAGCACCCTTGAGCCCGAGTGCTCATCCCCCCTATCCTTTCAGCTCGTTGAGAGCAAGAAAGCCAGGAAGCGGATTTGCAAAGTCCGCTCCCCCATCCCCCCAGTAGGCGCAAACCGGCCACTAACTCCACTCATGGATTTAGTTATCAGCCGCCCCCCCGCAACAACCAAGCCAGCCACTCGCTGCGCTCCGGTGCCCGCGGGCCCCAAAGTTCCTCCCCCGGTCTTCCTCCGCGAGAAGGGCAAATGGGACGAAGTGTCCCGCCTTCTCAAAGATCAGAAGATCTCTTACACCAAGGCCACCAACACAGGTGTGGCTATTAGGATAATTGTCCCGACTATCGAGGATTTTAGGAAGCTCACTAAGAGCCTAGCAGTTAACAACTACCCCTATCACACCTTTGCGCTCGAGGAAGAGCGCAAAGTCAAAGCGGTGATACGCGGGGTCCCTCACGAATTAGAAAATGAGTCCATCCTTGAGGACCTTAAGTCCCAAGGATTCCCAGCTGAGGCAGTTCACAAA
The DNA here is from genome assembly GCA_963556515.1 of Nudaria mundana. Lineage (NCBI taxonomy): Eukaryota > Metazoa > Arthropoda > Insecta > Lepidoptera > Erebidae > Nudaria > Nudaria mundana. Next base: position 2,339,812 of record OY748304.1, on the reverse strand, counting down.
CTGTCCAGCCGCACAGGGAAAACTTTCCCTCTTGCATTTGTGGTCCTCAAGAACGAGGCCACAGCAAAGGACATTTTCCGCACCCCCCTTACGGTGTGCGGCCTGTCCGGCCTGAGAGTCGAACCCCCTCACAAACGCGGCATCCCGGGTCAATGTCACCGGTGCCAATTATACGGCCACGCAGCAAGGAACTGTACAGCAGCTCCAAGGTGCGTTAAGTGCCTATCCCCCCACGCCACGAGCGAATGCCCAAGGCCCAAAGACCGGGTACCATCCTCCCCCCCGGCCTGCGTGCTTTGCGGTGAATCAGGCCATACGGCCAACTACAGGGGTTGCCCACGTGCCCCCCGCCCCCACCCCCGTCCTGCGGCGAAGCAAAGGACCCAGACCTCCCTGAGGCCTGCGCCCCACGCTCGCCCTCCCCCCCCCGCGCTGTCTGCGCAGGACTTCCCTGCCTTGAGGCAGAAAATCCTGCCACAGCCCATCCTACCTCCAGCCTGGGTGGCCCCCAAGCTTCCCAAGCCGAGCCCACAGCGCTCGATCCCCTCACCCCCTACGGTGAGCCAACAGGCCGCACACATCGCCAAGTTGGTGGAGAACATCGACTTGGACGAAATCCCCATACTTTACGGCAAACTGTGCCAAGCACAGACCCCCTTCGATAGGATCAAGGCTCTCTCAGAGCACAGGTTATTAGTTAAAGCCCTTCAATCGTAGATGAGTCCCATAGGTAGGAGTAGGCCAAGGGGGATCCAGGTGATCTCCCTTAACATCATGTCCCTCAACAGTCAATACTCCGAGCTCAAGGAGTTCATGAAAAACCGATCCGACGACCTACTTCTGCTGCAGGAAACAGGCCTCAAACCTGGATCCCGTAGCAAATACACAATCCCCGGCTACGTCCTAATTAGGAACGATCGTCAGTTAGGAAGAGGTGGAGGCACTGCGATCTACTATAGACGCACCCTTCACTGCACACCCATCCCTACACCCATAGATCTCATAACAGTAGAAGCAACGGTATGTAAACTGGCTATGACAGGGCATCCAACCCTGACCATAGCCTCAGTCTACATTCCTTCAGGGAAATCACCAGATATCAGAGACTTTAGATCCCTTCTCTCGCTAGGGGAACATACCCTACTTTTTGGTGATTTCAACTCCAAACACACAGACTGGTCATGCCGCACTACCACAACTAGTGGTAGACGCCTGCGTGACATAGTGTCCACCCTCGACTTGGTCGTAGCCAGCCCATCCGAATACACTCACTACCCACTCAACGCTGCACTCTCTCCCGATATCCTAGATTTCGCCCTATTGCACAACATCTCCCTAGCCCTGGGGCAGATAGGTACACTTGACAACGTAGGTTCAGACCACCTCCCCGTGCTCTTAAAGCTAGGCTCAATCGATCCTCACACTCCTCCAACTAGGACATTCACAAACTGGGAAGCGGTAAGCTCCTCATTAACATCAACTCTAGATGACCCGACAACTTCACAAGACTTCTCCCCCGACACGTTAGACAGCGGGAGTAAAATTGATTCCGCCGTTGAGTCTCTCACCCGCCTGGTTTCGTCTATGGTGAAAGATAACTCGCGTGTAGTGACCCTTCCCAGGAAGAGTACGCTGCCGCCAGATATCCGGAACCTGATTACGGCCAAGCGGACTGCGGCTCGACGGGCTGCTCAATTTCCCACTCCCCCTATTAGGACAGAAGCCAACAGACTACAACGCTTACTTAGATCCCGTCTCCAAGAACACAAAAACGACCGCTGGACCGATCTTATGGAGGGAATATCCCCCTCCCATGTAGCTTACTACAAAGTAGCGAGAGCACTCCGTACAGACCCTACTCTCACTACCCCTCCTCTCTCGCGTCCCGACGGCACGGTAGCCTTCGAGGACGGGGAGAAGGCTGAGTGCTTCGCAGACAGCATTGCGGATCAATGCTCCCCTTCCAAACTTCCATGTGACCCAGCTCACATCCAAACGGTTGATGAGGAGGTCGCCCGCAAGGACTCCCTCCCCATCACCGCTCCACCAACACCAGTCACAATTGACGAACTCACCTCACACGTCAAAAGGCTCAAAGTTAGAAAGTCGCCGGGGTCCGACGGCATTTCTAATTCTGCGCTCAAGCACTTGCCCATCCAAGTGTTCATCATTCTGGTCAACATTTTTAACGCCTGTTACGACATCTGTCACTTTCCATCTCCTTGGAAAGAGGCTATCGTAATAGGCATCCCCAAGCCCGGCAAACCACTACACATCCCGTCAAACCACAGACCCATAAGCCTCCTCAAGGCTATGGGCAAGCTTTTTGAACGGACAATCCTCTCCCGTCTTCGAGAGTACCTGTCCGACAACGACACTATCATTCCACACCAATTCGGCTTCCGTACACAACACTGCTGCACACAACAAGTTCATCGCATAGTAGAATACACACTGAACGGATTTTATCCCCGTAGGAAAAAGACTGTTGCGGTCTTCTTCGACGTAGCCAAAGCCTTCGATAAGGTTTGGCATGCCGGGCTTGTCTACAAGCTGCACCACCTCGGACTGCCTGACCGATTGGTCAAACTCACCAAGTCCTTCCTCAGCAACCGCACATTCCGTTACCGGCATGAAGGAACACTATCATCCCAACACTACATCACAGCAGGAGTCCCCCAGGGTTCCCCTCTCTCGCCCCTCCTCTACACGCTATACACTAACGACATTCCACAACCCACATTAGGTACACAACTATCACTGTTCGCCGACGACACGGCCCTTTACGTTAATAGCTCCACAGTCCCAGCTGCCATCAAAAGGCTCCAACCCTCCATCAACGCTTTAGGCCTCTGGTTTAGGAAGTGGCGCATTGAAGTAAACGCAGACAAGAGCTCTGCAACCTGCTTCAATGCCAAACTTAGGAAACGCCCCCTTCCCCCTCCACCCTCGCTTCTAGGTTCAAGGATCCCGTGGAAACGGGAATCTAAGTACCTAGGAGTCACCCTCGATGAACGCCTAACGTTCAAACCCCACATCCGCCGAGTTACCACCAAGGCTAGGTTCTATTTAGGTAGGCTTACCCCCATGATCGGTAGAAAGAGCCGAATGTCCCTCCGCAACAAACGTACCCTCTACAAGGTATGCATACGCCCAGTCCTCACTTACGCCTCGCCAGTCTTTGCCCAAGCCAGAGCCTCAGTCCTTAATCAGCTTCAAATAATCCAAAATCAATTCTGCCGTAGAGCAGCTGATGCCTCCTGGTACGTCCGGAGCTCGGACCTACACAGAGACTTCAGCCTGCCCACTATCCAGGAATACCTGGTTGCTTCCTCAACCAGGTTTTTCAACAAAGCCTCATCCCATCCGAACCCACTCATACAGGACGCGGCCAACTACGAGCCGCGCCCTATTCTACAGCACACCCCTCATGTTACTAGGAGACCGCGTCACGTTCTTCTTGATCCACCCAACCAACTAACCAGCGACCTGGTACGCCTTCGAGCCGCTCAGGAAACTGGTTCCCTCTCGACCCCATGCCCGAGCATCACAACAGCTCCGACCCCTCATGCTCACGACGGGGCCCAATAGGGGTCCCCGCCGTTAATTTTATTTGTTTGCTCATTAGCGTATGCTCAGCGACATCTGAGTGACGCTGCATCACCACTCCCCTGAGTGGTGAGCGCCTCATTTCACGACTTGGAAGCCTCCCCGGCTAAAGTCACAAGGCAGAGTTTAGTCAGTAAGAGTCTGACATACCCCTGCGGCCGGCCGTAGGGGATGCATGTAGCATTCTCTGCCTCCACCCCTCGCATCCGGGTGGTGCCCATTCCATCTTTCGGGCGTAAAAAAAAAAAAAAAAAAAAAAAAAAAAAAACCATTTCACAAGTACATCAATAGAATGAGGGCCACCCAGTGAAGGCCGTGGATGGAATAGGGAATTAAAGGTATAATGAAGGAGAAAGTGTAATTAGATATCGATTTAGACTCATTTGATCTTGTAAGACAAAAAGTACAGCAGATTTTTTTTTGGTTATGTATGTACCTACGTTTTTTAGAGGACAGGTCACACATGGTAATATAAAACCATGGCCAACATACACAGTTGTATGCGCCTACTGTAATTTGCAAAGAACTGACTTCATATCATTAACATAAAAAGAGTGCATTTTTGTATAGGAATGCAAAAGCTACACGCGCCAAGGAACATACAAATTACCAGACTGTTGAATCTTAATTTGTAATCTATTTAAGAGATTTATTGCTTTATGTAGGCACTTAATTCATTACTTTTATAATAGACAAGGCAATGATGAAACGAAATGTTAACGTATAAAACTCAAGACCGAATAATCTGACTGTAACAGTATGTAATATGCTCGGACCGCAGAGGTTCTATTTAGTGATATGTAACATCTGTCCTGTCTGTTGGAATCTTGGTTTGAATTACAGAGTGGTTATGGATTTTGTATAGTGCCCGGTAACGGTAACAAACTTGCCTCCTTACGTGGGACCAACTTTACTTCCAGCGTGGTTATGTACCATAGGGTACATATGGTATACTCCGAAACAAACAGTTGTGGATCACACAAATAATTTGATTCGACCCGGAATCTAACCTGGGAACTCAGGGACAGCAGTCGCATACTCATACCACTTCGCCACCGAGGCAGTCATGCAGTAATCTGCCATTCCTTCGCTACTATGAACGTATGTAATAATTTTTAGTGAAAACAGCTTGAGAAAATGGGAGGCAGGCCACTTCCCTTCTCGCGGGGCTTCAAAACACTCGCATACCATACGAAACAATATTAGCTAGATACTTGCCATCGGTATTAAGAGTTCCCTGTGGAAATACGCATCAAGGGAAAGTCAGAGCCTTAGCACTACTATTTAATTATTATTTATTAAGAGGTACAGAATTGTGACACAAATTGAAGACATCTAAACGTTAGTTGGCGTTTCAGAAACACCGTACGATAATACTAAAATGCCAGGGCCACAAATGCCTATAAGTTTTTATGTGCAATTTATGTAAATTGTTGCAAACTTCTATTCTCTATGGTATCCTATTTAAAAAGTATGTGTTCATTTAAAAAAAATGTGGCGGTTAAACTGAAAGAACCAGCCAGTTACACCGGCTATACCGATAGATATCGGATATACCCAAAGAAGACCTTCCTTCATCTCGTACACGCTTCAAGAGGAAAACAATTAGATTCACCTATTCTAGAATTTGCAATCTGATACAAAACACTGCATCAATTCAGATACCATTAAAATATCTTTGTCTTTAACTATATAATATTACAGCAATCAAATTGCGATCAAAAAATACTCTATACCACCTGTCTTGTTCGATCATTACCGTGTTTTTTTAAACAAAACTCAAAAGCAGGTACTTAATGGCTCAAACGGGTGCGATCCTTAAGCCACCTGCAGCGCAACCGGTGTACACTGACGGAAGACTGACGTCATAAACATGATAAAGAAAGGTTAACGATACTGTTAAACGATGATATGATATCAAAGACGCCGCTGACCTTTAAGGAGAATACGTGTTCCCCTTTTAGGTCTCTAATATGATACTTATTCGTTTATTTTACCCTTTAACGCAAAGGGTTTCGTTAAAGTGCATTCTCTGCTACAAAGTTGTTAATATAAAAAACTTTTTTAGTATAATTAAGGTTATGTCACTCATGTGAACACATGACCGTGAGAAAAAGCTAATAATTAAGTAAAAGTTAAAACGTCCTATTTTGGGCGTGTAATACAGCTCTGCCTACGCTCCATAGACATGATAATATGAATGATGTTGTCCCAAATTTCTACGGCAACACAATGACATTACAGGGATAAAAAGTAGCCTTTGTGATATTCTAATGTTACCTATTGTAAAGTTTATTTCAAATCAATTCAGTTGTTTTTACGTCAAAGTGTAACAAACTTTCCCTTTCGTGTTTATAATATTTTTAGGACTAAAAAGTAGTGAGATTCTTTAAATCGTTACGGCAATGCAGGATTGTCTTGATTGGATTGATTAAATAAAAACCAAAACATTACGAGATAAATTATCAACTGAATCATTTTAATCAAATAAAGAGAACTTGATATAACTTGCAACGTCACAATGCTAAAAAGCAATATAACAGTTTTGATGTCGAATTTAAAACGACAATAAAACGATATAGGTATACGTTTAATATCATTGTTGTATCGTAGGGTGGTTTTACGATCGGAATGCACTAGTGCAGTTAGGGAGTTATCAAATTGTGGATGTATTGCCTCGCGTGAGTATTTTGACGTTGGACGATACATAGTAGTACGCAATACCGCCCATAAACTGTGAGTAATTGTGTATAACGATACCCGGTATCCATGTCTACTACATGAATGTTTTTAAAGTTTATCTGTGGAGTTAATCACTAAGTACCGCTTGGCTGTGTTTTGATGAGTTCTTTGCTCAGTCTTTCATCAAAATTTACTTGGATGTGAATTAATTGAAGAGCGTCTATGAAAAATAATTAAGTTATTATTATACCTAGAAATTTTGCTAAATATCTATACTATGTAGGAAGGAGCTATCGCAGAGCTAAGTATATAGCGATGACATAATTATATGTGTGCATTTGTTTCTACTCAGTAAATACTTTAGACTGTTAAAATTATATAATACGACGATACCTAAATTATACAAAAAATTAACTTAATAAGAGACGCAGTCCCAATAACGTTTTATTAGTCGTCTCCATTTATTTGTTCGTCCGGGTCACACCTAGAAACTTTTGAAAAAGTAAGCAGAGAGTAAGGTAAGATTAGAGATTGTAGACAGACATTACACTGAATTCGCTCTTTATCTATGCGGAAATGGTCAAACAATAAGACGCCAGTGCAGCCGCGGGTGTATACCACTCATTCATCTTAGAATGAATTTCGCTTACACGCTGGTGCATGCAAAATTATGTACATATTTCATTAAAGTTCTTAAGATTTTTTTTTAAAGAATTTCAAAGAAATGATGGTCAAACGTATGCACAGATCAGGTAAAATGGCAGGTAGAAAATATTCTTTACAACATAGAAACCAATAACGTACCCTTGCGACGGACCATAGACAAAAAATATATTAAGGTTCTGTACACTGGACTGAGAAAGCTGATGATAACAAAGGTTTTATTATCTATGCAATATTTGCCGACAAATATATTGGAACTGTCTTGATGAAACCTTTGTAAATATCAAAAATAACTATGTAGCCGATATTGACTATCTTACAAAATAAGGTACCTAATATAATTATCTAAAGTATGTGAATACTAAAGTATTAATGCTAAAGTTGATTTGATTATTTGCTCAAATACGGGAGGGCTGTTAATATGGATGGAGGATATTATATTAACGTGAACACAACTCAAGACGAATGAAATGTATTGCAATAAATAACGGTTGTCTGTTAGTTATTGCATTTCACAAATATGTCAACTTAATATAATAGCCAACTATTACCGGTGCGAATGCAATTCATTTGCAATATACTATAAATAGCAATCATGAGTTTAACACATTAAAACCGTTCGTCGTATTTTTTCCTAACACTGCAGCGGTTTAACTGTGTGGTAAGTAATACCTACTTTTAATTGGATAATAAATTTAATGGTTAAATAACGTTATTAACGTATTATATTACCGTTTCGTACACGGATGGTTACGTATTCTTATTAAGGAAAAAGCGTATTTTTAAGTAATCCTAGGGTCGTTAAAATTTTATAAGCACAGAAAGAAACAACGGGAGGGGTTCAAACTGCGAGCTCGCGTTCTTCCCTCTCAGCTCACAAGAGGAATGAATAATTTGATTTAAAATAGGGGCTATAAATAAAATCGTCTATTTTAAAACTTGATGTAACATGAATACGAACGATTCCTATTAGAACGTAGAAATTAACCTTTGTTGAACATTGTGGAATGATATTGCTAGAGAAACCAGGAATAAATTCTGGGTAATTAGCATAGAGAGAGACATTATTAGTTAGGAGTTTGTTCGGTTTGTTTACATTCCGGCTAAAACGACTGAGGAGATTTGGCTGATATTTTGCGTAAACAATAATGTGAGACCACTATTTTTCATCTTGGATTTTTTGTGAGCACACTCATAAAACAAAAAGATAACATGAAACATCAAATCTATGTTAAAAGCCATTTCCCATACAGCATGCATTTGAGAACACCATGTTTGTGCCTAACCGTATCCAATATAGTAACCCTTTTAAATATTAAAAGCATACCACCCCTTCGCAGGGTATTTTAGTGTGTCCAAATTCATGGAATGCGTTCGACCAATATTTGCTTTGAGTATTAGATAAGCATTAAACACGCTAAGTTCGGTATTTTATACATAAATACAACATCAATATTATTTATAATAAAAGTAATATTTTAGGGTACCTATAGAAGGCCACCTGCAGACAGACTGGCAAAGCTCTGATAAAAATACTCAAAGTTCCCGGAAAGTGATAGGCTTGCCACCTATTACGTGGCACCAAAAGTGACTGGTGAAATTAGTCGAACCCTTCAGGAATAAAAATGTGAGTTTGTGTCGTGTGTTAGAGCTATTAAACACCAAATCTGAAATAACTACAACATTAGTAGATATTTAGAGTTAGCAATATTTGTAACAAGTGTACGTAGGCTAATATTCCAATGTATATGTAACGTGTAGAACATTACCATATTGAGGACAAAGGGACGTTAACATAAACGATAACGCATTATGGCGTCGGAGTCGGGCCGATCTAACTATAACATTAAATGGCCCACAAATCCAGCTTTCCCCCAGATTATAGGAGCAATTGTACCAAGAAAAAGACTTAAACAAAACACATAAAACCCATTAGATTACAATCCCTTTGATGTATTTATCCAGTCTAGACAAAATTATAGTTTATGGGACAAAAAATAGGTACGCCTAAGCCCTTGAAAGAGGGAGTGAAGGTGAAAAGCACCATTTGCTGTACGACTGTATATCAAAAACAGTTGAATCTAATAAAATATAGGGGAATACTGAATTACGAGGGAGACTACAGTATGTCTGCTAGCAATTAAGATAGAAGTACTATTCTATCTAATGTGCAGAATTACTATGTATAAGGTACTTAAACTATTAGGGTGAGGACTTTGTCTAACATTGGATTACAGTGGATTTAGGAAGATGTAGGTTAAATACTTCAAACATAAGGAATACCCTTGACTGGGAAAGGTCGCAGGTTCGAGTACTGGCAATGACATTAGTTTGTAATCGACTTCAAAAAAAGGTGGAGGTTCTCAATTCTTCCTTGTAGTATTTTATTTTTGTTTTTTTTTTTTTTATTTGTAACCTCGTAAGTTTAGGTTGATTTAACCGATTTTGATCATTATTATCTATTTTAATTGAAAGCTGGTGCTCCCTTTTTGGTCCCATAGTTTGCGTAGGTTTTTTTTTCTTAAATTATAGCGAAATATGTTATATTACACACTGTGCTATTGAAGATAGTCATATAATATTAAAAATCCTAAGTTAATTATTAATATTTTCTGCTAATAGAATAATGAAACTAAGGTTATATCCATAAACCACATACAAAATAGTGCCCCATAAATAAGTATTTTTTCATTCATCTGATTATTCTTATTACAACCGAAACAATTACAACACCCCAAAAATATTCAATCGAAGCCGTATAAATCTAATTAACAATATAAAAAATTCTAGTAAGCACTTTAAAGTAATGTAGTTATACCTAAGTTTACTTCCAAACACGTTCATATAAAATTAAAGCTTATCTAAAGAAAAATATAAAATATAATTGCCCATACATCAGGCAACCAAGCGTGGTGGATGCTAGGCACGGCTGGGAGCTCACTAAGCGGACGTCATCATGCCCAATGACCAGCGCCTTAAACCACTACTGAGGCGGTTTTTTCCTCGCTTATTCGACTGAGCTAAGTATACTAAAACTACTACAAATATAGCATTTCGCTAAGAAAAATATACCAACGATTCAATTACTTAGGAACGCTATACTCACAAGGCATCTCTCAAAAAACGTCGAATGCAAATGTCTGTTCTGAATATTTTACTAGATTACAGCTTCCTAATTCCCAGTCTCCGGATGGATCCTATCTAGCGTATACCTCGCCAGGAAGGGGTTGACGCCGTCGCGTCGCGTTGTATTCAAATCCGTAGCGTTTATTGGTCCATAACTTAGAACTGACGTAGTTATGAGCATCCCACATTCCTCCGAGATTAAACCGAGAGCCCTCGAATGCTGGAAGCGCCTTAACAGTCGATACGTGACCAGAATACATCGGTCCTGACTAAAAAGTGCCCGCTAATTTTGTTAGGCACGAAATTGACAACTGGTGAATTTAAAATAGACATTTGGCAAGATTTATAACTCAATTTGGCCAACTGGTTGGCGCTTACGGTGTATAATGGGTGGAAATTGCCAGCGGATCTCAATTCAATGGAATAAGACGTTGACATTCCCAGACATACGAATAAACATGATGGACGTAATAATATAGGGTGTAGGTAGCTCTGTGGGGAATAGAGAATAATTTCATATTAAGCATTTCAGGAAGAAGGTGGAGAAATGTGTGTGAAATGAAGCACCAGCTATGCATCCGATGATAACCATGACAGATGCACATTTTCTACTAAATTGAATTAAAGATGAAAGGATACAAATATTCAATATGAAATTCGTAATAAATCAAACTCTAAAAGCATAATGCCGTCTAAAATAAAATGTAAGTAACAGGAAGAGTAGATCTAGGGCGGATTAAAAGAGTTCCAACTTACAGATAGAAGAGATACTTAGTAGATACAAGCGAACCTAACAACTACAATATATTAAATTTATACTTACTCAATAAAACCTTCGAAATAGACTAATAATATGACGTCAATCGTATGAAGGTTTAAATGGCTTTTATAGCATCGTAGGGCCACAGAATTGTGATGCTTGTACTAGATGGTACTACGTGACCTGATTCTCTGATACAATAAATTGTTGAACAGCGTTTTTATGTCGGAGTCTTTTGAAGAACATGCCATAAAAATGTATTACTAGTAGCTAGGGTTTTTGCGGTTACAAATAGCCCACTTGAATACAAGTGGTTGTGGCACTTGACACTGCAGGAGGGCTGACGATGAGTTCCGAAAGGGTACACGCCACTTAGAGAGGACACGCGTGAGTACTGCAACTTTTGGCTTTTAAAACAATTTCACAATTGAAGGGTGTTTTGAAGATCATAGTGTTTAAAGTTAAAAGAAGATGTATATTAAGTACCTAGTTTTTTTTAAGTAAAATGCTTATAGTTACCTAAATCATTGATATAAATCCAGTTAATACGCAACTCTGTATGCGCTATAAAGTGTTGGTTAGACTTAGAAATTTAAAGAAATTGCCTGCTATTTGCAAGGATTGCGTTGAGCCAACCAATTCTCAGATTTGTTACCTATCCTTCTATTATACTATTTAGATTTAGTCTACAGGCAACATGGCTTAACTGACAAAATGTCATCACGAAAATAAAAAATACACTACTTTATTCCTAAACATCGTACCCAAATACATGTAAGCTATGAGCAAAGTCGGTAAAATATTAAATAGGTATATATAAGTAGGTACAGCTTTGCATTAATATTTTAGCAGTTGTACGGGTGGTACCCCATGGCACCCCTATTAAGCCTAACTAAATAGTATCGTTCGCCATAAATCAATATCGACGCGTCCCCTAATAAATAAGAACGAACCAGTATCAATCTTTAATAACGCACATTCACCTAGTACATTAAGTGGAAAACGGTGGCTTTTAAAACTGTAACACAATAGTTCAAATCTTTGATCTAATCGACAACTAACGATCGGCGTCCCCCAAGTACATGCAAGTAACGACATGCCTGCATTACCCTCAATCGTAATTCCAAATTGCAAAATAGTTCCCACACACTTGCAATTGAATTTCGAAGAAAATTTGCAATAGGCCTTAGAAAAGTAGAGAATCTAAGAATTTCTCTTCCACAATGGCGTGTAGCACAATGTATGGTACAATAGAGCTGATCACAATCAGTTTGGGGGCAAAAAAATGGGTGCTTGGAGATGGCCAATTGAAAAGGGAACGTCTGCCATCTGCCACAGCCGGCGCTGCTTTGCTTATGTATAATGTGACCAAACGATCTATTAGCTAGGATAATGTCCTTTGCAAACGATAATTTTAAGTAATTTTAGCGACTGCTCAACAAGACTTGTCGTAAAAATTTAAGATGGCCTGGTTATGAGTACGACTGGCAACGTTTAAGGAAAAATGACAATTACGTTGAAACTGCAAAGAGATATAAATAAACTGTTATTGCTACTAGTGCCGTTTTAGAAGCAACAGGTGATGATAAGCAGTTTTATAATACCTAGGTGTTGACAATTTTGAAAAATCTGGTCGGTTCAGACAGGATTTGTAAACTTTACTAAATTTTTTAAATCATATTATCATGTAAGGCACCTTATTCTATAAGGTACAACAGTCTTGCTTGAAGGTTTGCGAGACGAAGCGGCGCCAAGATATAAAAGCTACAAGTTATATATCTTTATCGTTTTGAAATGAGCTTTTAATTCTCAATTTCAATTATCTACATGTATTTTTAATAATCATAACACCTGGCAGTGTCTCAATAATTCCCTAAAAATGTCTCCTAACAACAGAGGGTACACATACACACCCTACGCCGTGTCTAACTAAACTATAACGTACAAGTCTCCCTTGAGCCTGTAATTTCTTCAAGATAGCACGTGTTGTGATTCTATAGCGCAATTTGATGGTAAAAAAAAACAAAAAGTATTCTCTTTATGCTCGGATAAATATGGGATTAGATACGATTTTATTTTTTCATAACCATCTTTGAAATGATTTGTGTCATAATAGTTAAAAGGAACACTTTTTTATGCAGTAATTGTGTTGCCATGGCGCGAGAAGTTAATAGAATAAACGAAACTATGGAACAAAGAAATTAAACCAGTTGTTTATGATAGGTGCAGTCAGCAGCTGATACAACGAAACGGGTTCATTATTTTGATCACTATACACTTATAAGTATACATTGCAACTTAGCAACTGAAAACCAAATTTTTCGCAGGCGTTTGCAGGTATTGAACATCTTATTATCTAACATGTAGATATAAGTACTTCGTGTACATTTACTACTGTATGGGTAATACTGTTTTCGAGTTCCACTAGAGTTCAAGAACAACTAGATATGTCCTTTAAATAGTTAAAATAAGCTGAATCTATACATGTAAATATAGAAGCAATGACATTTTTTATTTTAAGTACTTACTGACGTATTTAAGACCCATTTAGTGACCTATACAAATAAATAAATCATTTCATTTCTATGAGTCCTGATATTGCTGCTCACTTAATAACTTTTCAAGTGATTTGAAAGTTTTCATTTCTATTCAAAACGGGATAGTTTTGAATAGGGGACTTAAATATTACTTTTACATAGTTATTGAAATTTGTTAGAGCTTAAATGCGGACATGAATTTTATTAACATAAATTGATGTCTTGGCAAACAATGTAGCCACTAGTCGACCCTGTAAGGAAGTTGAAGGGCCTCATTTATTTTATAATTTAAATAAAGCTATTTAATATGTTAATACTTTGTTAATTTATATTGTGTGTACATCCCTTGTGTCGTCCAACTTCCACCTAAAATTTAAAATGCGATCTCGTAAGAAACCTTACCTAATTAACTGAATTGTACCTATGGTAGCTGAAATATAAGAAAAGTTCTAAAGTTGATGATAAGTATTATATGATATATTAATTCAAACATTGCAGTCGCAAAAAAATATGACGTCAGCGACAACTTGAAGTTGTAAATCAGTAAGGGTTGTCTCTTGTTTGTGACACGGCATCAATATCAACTCTATGGTCAATAGAGTTGATATTGAGGCATTAACGTCATTATTATTGGTCAAATTATGCTGGTATAATATTTTACTTAACTGGACAACCCTACGGTTGGAATGATATTATCTGTAAACAAAAGAATGTGCTTTAATTAACGTCGCAGTGCAAGTTCTGTAAGTAAGTATTATTCCCTATTCTGTGGTTAAGATGTGAGATGAATAAATAAATAAATTAAAAATTTAAATAACACATCAAGTACCATGTATATCAGGATGGCGGGTGTATTTCTCAGATTGTCCTAAATATATTGCAGTTATTTGGTACCTTCTGTGTACTTTTACGTACCTCTCTTGAAAATCTGTGTACCTACGTCCCTACAATGATATTTGGAATATTAGGTACACCCGCCATCCTGATGTCAGAACCGCGGGTGTACTGTTATACAGTGTACCAAGTTACATATATTGGTTAAGTACATTTGGTACCTCTCGTGTACCTCATGAAACAAGTATTAAACAAATAAAATACGGTATACTTTCTGAGAAATTTAAAAAAACATTTGCAGATTTCTCAGAAACTTTTTTTCTCTTTTACGTCGTGAGTATTTAAAAAAAACATCCTAATCGAACACAAAATTTTCACATTAAGCATAAATATACTACTACCATACTGGGATTCGAACCCAGAGCTTCGAAATTGTACGTGTAGTATTTTGGCTAAACCAGGAATCGAACCAGAGGCACACTCATTCCCAGGTATGCTCCACAAATATCTTTGAGAGTATGCTAGTGTGCGGGTATGCGACCCCGGATCCTTGAGCTTCTAATGTTACTATCCTAATTCCTTCCGTGACATTAGTATCCTTACCTAAGTTTCCTTCAATTTTCTTTAAAATCCTACCTGATTTCCCTTAACAGTGCCCGTTTAGCGGCAATAGGCTCGCCACCTATTACGTGGGACCGGACTTCGTGTCGTATCGACCGAGTGTTGGCGGAAAGTGGGCGCTTATGCATAATGCAAAAGCGCCTCTGTCTACCCCGTAAGGGATTTGGCGTGAAGATGAGTAGTAGTAGTAGCAGGAATCGAACCCAGGACCACCGCATTAAACATGTAGTTACGTACTTTTGTACTGATTGCACTTGCAAAATGGAAGGACTACTGCTCATTATTAGTCATTATATTTCATTGTTTCCTGTTTATATTCTTCCTGATTATCCTTAATAATAATAAATAATAATTTTTATTCAGTTCCAGGACCGGAATAGACACATTATTATTAGAAGTGTTGAATGGACGGACGGACAACGATCTCAGTAATAAGGTTTCTGTTATTTACCGTTTGGGTTCGGAACCTTAAAACTGATTTTTTTTAATTTCTCAGAAAGTATAAGGTATTTTATTTGTTTAATACTTGTTTCATGAGGTACACGAGAGGTACCAAATGTACTTAACCAATATATGTAACTTGGTACACTGTATAACAGTACACCCGCGGTTCTGACATCAGGATGGCGGGTGTACCTAATATTCCAAATATCATTGTAGGGACGTAGGTACACAGTTTTTCAAGAGAGGTACGTAAAAGTACACAGAAGGTACCAAATAACTGCAATATATTTAGGACAATCTGAAAAATACACCCGCCATCCTGATATACATCAAGTACCTACCTACTTCATTTAAGTTAATCGTGGGAGTTCCTATTTTTGCTGAGCGCGTGCCTGGTGGCTTTTTAGGTTACCTCTGGCGCTTCGCAAAAATCGGTTCCCAGATAGGTACTCACATACCGAACAACGTTTCTTGTCCTGCACCTGGAGCTAGTTAGGAATAACCATTTCTTCTCCCGCACATTGGCAAATCATCGATGAACATCGATGGAGCCACGTTTTTTAAAAAAGAAGAAGTTAATCGTGACCATGGAAATTAATAGGTACTAAGTACAGACTTTTAGGTATTATTAAAATTAGGAAGTACAGAATGTTAGGGACTAGATTTAACTAGATGGATATTTAAGGGACTACACTATTCTTACCCGACCAAAAAATAGAATAGAATAAATTTTATTGTACACCAATACAAATACACGTGGAAACAGTGTATAAAATTGTATAAATGGCATGCTTATCACTAAACAGAAACCATGTACCCGCCCAATTTTAATTCATAAAATACAAACAAACCCCGTTCTGATTATACCATAAAAAATCTGCTATAACAACCGTGTTGCTTTAATCAATTCAACTATTATAGGTTATTTGATACATCGATTATTTAAATCAGTTCTATTCACATCACTAACCGAACCGAGGTAATTGGATGAATACGGTGCTGTTGCAACCCTCTCTCTATCATAACAAGGATTTATGGATTTTAGGCTAAAAATTGCAATAAGGTATTAAAACTGGATTGTAATACTCTTGAATGAAAACATTTAAAGTGTGATATTTCCACGGTTTTTGTATTTAAAGCAATGAGTTTGCTTAAACTATTAAGAAAGAAATTATAAATAGATTACAAAAACTGATGTCATCGGCGGGACTCGAACCCACATAATAGCGCGATGTAGAAATTATGAATATGATATGAAGCAAAAATTCGATGTTGTCGGTAGTGGTCATCGTAGCTCAGTTGGTCAGAGCACTCCCCCTGTTAGGGAAAGGCCGACATCAGTTTTTGTGATCTATTTATAATTTATTTCTTAATATTTCCTCGGTTATTTTATAAAAGCTTAAAATGACACACACACACACACACACACACATATATCACGCCTATATCCCCGATGGCGTAGGCAGAGGTGCATTACACACCCACAACTTGGCAGTATTTTTATCCCACGTAATAGGGGGCAAGTGACAGACTTATTTTTTTTGCCATTTCTCATTTTCTTGAAAACTAAGTGGGTTTACAGCAATAACACTGTGCTCTTTAAAAATTAAACAAAGTTAATCTCTATAAGAAAATTTGAAATAACGAACATGGTTCACAGAAAACAAGTTGTAATAAATACTTATTTTCTCATATTTTTTTAGTAAAATATAAATTTTCCAAGCAATCCTATCCCTTATGAGCTCTCCAGCCTACAGGCAATTAATTTAACATCGAAAACAAGTTGTCACCCTCGAGAAACGACAATCGCAGAGGGGCCGAGCCAGATTTTATTCAATCCATAAAACACGTTTACAGCGTACTTCCCGTCTAGACGTACTCGCGTGTAACTTAACGATATCTCATTAATATTTCATATACCTACTACACTAGTTAATTAAACTAAATTTGAAATTTAGTCGGCTCCTGTATTATCCCGGAACATAATAGGACCCAGTGGGCGTGAGAGCACGCGAACTTAATGTGCCGAAACATACTTTTTTCTTTGTATCACCAGTTAATAAAAAATAAATCGATGCACTCGCTGATCGGTACACGGAGTGCAAAACACAATGTGGTTTCTTTTCGATTGGTGACAAAATGGTCTAGCCAGTGGCCCATTTGAAGGACTTTTAGATTTGAATCCGGTGGTTAGCTCTAGCCAGTGACCTAACCACACATGATGTCAAATATTATTTCATTTTGTATTCCTAAACACTTGAGCTCTACGTTGTATGTACGCGGTGGTAAATTCATCAATACCGTTAAACGGAGATAAATAGACAGTATGGTAACTTTCGAAGTTAGATTTTAATACCGTAAGAGACAATTTAATTACAAAACTATTGATCAGTTCTCAGTATAATAATAAATTCTGGTATTCATAAGATTTCTAGACGTCTAGACGCTATAAACAATTTAGAAAGTATTGAGAAGAAATTCTGAAATAACTAAACGCAGTTAATCACAAACTTTGTCGGTTCTGGGCTTTATGAACGAAATGAAACTAAGAAATATTACACGATCTTGCTCCTCCTGTCACACATCTATTGCCAGACGCAATCGTAATATTTATCTACCTTTTGCCTAATTGTTAAAACTAGTTGAAAGTCTATTCAATATTCAATATTGTGTACTTATCTACTTTTTTTTATCGAAACGAGCTAATTTGTTTGGGATTTGACATAACATATAACAATTTTCTGTTAGCTCTTTTTCGAGTTTATTTACACAGCGCGCTTTAGTAACATATCTTCTCTTTTTAAATTTGGAAGATTGTTGGTACTTAATTACAAAGAGGTACAGTGTACTCTGTACCTAGTTAAGTAGTGTTTAGTAAGTATTGAATTAAAAAACGAAATTCTTTCGCGCCTAAATTAGTTACGTTATTCTTAAGCACCTAGTCAATAAAAAAATAAATAAACATTTATATCAAACAGGATATTTACCATTATTAATTTATAGATCATCTGATATTTCGGCACTAATGAAAACGCTTTCGGTTCTTATTCAATTGTATGTTTAACTAATAATTAATATAGTGTAAACAAAACATACACAGTAATGTGAAAAAGCCGTAACACATTATTGCTGTAATCGCTTATACAATTTTTAGTTAACCGGCTACAATTCTTTGAAGCTATTTAGTAATCCAAAACATTGAAGAAAACACACAACAATCTTACGATTAATGCAATTACAGAGGATTTTTTCTCCCACAAATCTAAAAAGTGTGAATTATAACAAGAATAGTTCGCGCTGTATATAGTCGGGCATGCAAGACGGTTACTCTGAAATATTCAGAAATTGCGAACCTGCATTAAATAGTGTAACGGACACACATACCGACAAAAGGCATTATAAAACTACTACTATAAAAAGCGGATACGTTTATTGTTTGCACTGAATACTAGCAACAGTTTATACGAATTACTATCAAACCCCTAGAGCGGATACGCGTATGCGAGATTGATGTTGAGTGTTTAATTCAATCATTTCGCTTAATCACTTTAGAAATCTATACAATGAGCTAGGCATTAAGCTAAGGATGTGTATTGTGTAGTATTAAATCCGTAGGAGAAATAGGTTAAAAATTTTGAAAATCAATTACAATTGATTCATGGAATGTTTAAGTAAAGTACCTACTTACTGTTAGAATTTGAACAGAAATCTTTATCTTTTACCACTGATAGTAAAATCATTTACCTTAATCCTATAATTTATCCACTTATACTGTTACTAACGTTACATTAACATTTTTCTTAATCCACAACCCATGCACATACTTTGAGAGAACGATTTCGCCAATAAATATACAACCATTGATATCTCCCTATCAAATCATCATTAATAACTACACAGCAACAAATAACAACAAGTTTCTTTTATGAGTTTAATCATTTGAAATGACATAACAATGAACCGTTTATTTAATTTAGTCATGCACAAGTCAGTCATCAACCGCCCGCAGCGTATTAATAGTACCAATTCAACACGATCCATTCATTCATTCCTATATCATTCATCCCGTAAGTAAAAGCGCGGGAACCACTATTAAAGGGTATCAAAACGGATTGACATGTGTCAGTTTTGTGTGCCCATATAGACTAGTAAAAATGGACTCCCACGTGTTCCGGACATTGTTTCGTGCAATCTGACAAGTTAAAACTGTAACCACGTAGCGTCACGCACTAACAATTAATTTTAGTCTATTTTAGTATAATACTTAAAACCTTACTGTCGGCGCATGTTTTCGAACGAAGTAAAACAGACATTAATCTCCATCTTTAAAGGAGCGAGGCTTTTTAAGTGAATAATTGTTAGGTACGAAAATAGGGCTTCAGTTTATAATCTTCGTTTTCCAAATTAAATGAAAATTGGTTTAAACTGAGAAATAGGATTTTATTACGAAAGTCATAGTCAAGAATGCAATCACCGATCTGATAAAAACTTAAAGCTTTCACGTAACTTAGAGATCCTGTCTTGAGACTACGATGCATGTACACGACTAATAAAAAATGATTGAAAAATATAAACCATAGCGGCACGCGACTACAGACAGAGCACACCGACCAACAGCATTGGACATTTTGCATAAACTTTAGTTTAACAACAGCCCCCCGTCTTAAAGCGTTTTGTGCAAATCTCGCAGCTATTATAGTCTGAACCGAAAACGTCCACAATACATCAAAGAATAAGCACCAGTCACACCTGGCAGAAAGACGTCGCGAATGCTCTAGTTTAAAATGCCATAACCGCCACTATGGAACGAGCATAAATCAATACTGTCCCACTATAAGTAAATGCTTAATTGCTTAATACAGAACTAGGGTTGCCCATGGCGAAATCGGCGTCAGACAATAGTTTTGAACATACAAAGGTACAAGACATTGAGTAACGAGACGCCAAATATATGAGTTCCATTTTTTCACATATGCAGGTGATGGCAGTGTAATAAAAAAAGGTAAAATTCAATTGTTTCCGTATTGACAATAAGAATTTGGAGCGATTCTAATCCCGTTGTCATGCGAAGCGCAAAATCTTATTCAATATTCCGTTGAAAGCTGCAACGCCTGGAGGCTGTGCCCAACTGCACGTTAATGTCACAGATACAATAGGATCCAGAGCCATGAAATAACATTGCCAATAATACAATACATTGAATTAGTTTATGGATTATTCGAAATAGATATCATTTTAATAAGTACTTATCAAAACCATAAAGGTATCATCACGTCAGTAAAACAACAACATTATTTAAGAGCAATGTATTAAACACTGTTATGTACACAATAATTTACGGTCCACTTTTGATTAAAGCGGTCTATAATAGAGCGCCGGCCGACGCAATTTATAACTCGTATTAAAAGTTAATACGGATTCACCATTATATCCTATATCACCATATCAGCTAAAGAGCAGTTACGAACCATAATATTTACAATATATCTCAATAAAACAATGTGTAACCCTTGTGAAAACATAATTTTCCTAATCCTCTCTGCCGTATTTTCCAATATTATACGCCACAAACAATCCGAAATATTTCTTTATCCTTTACCACTCAGTGAAATTCCGCTTTTTACGCAACTCGCGTTTAATAGTATATTTCTCTCAGCCTGTACCAATGTCACCGGTCGTAAATATAAGTCGCAGTGAGCTTTTGTTGCCGTATTAAAAATGATAGGCTCACTGATGTTAAATACTTGTGACAGTAAGGTTTTATGAAGTACTTCAACAATGCTTTATGGTTTGATACCGTTGCCTAGGCGTGGCTAATACCATCTTTGGGGGATCCCCCTAGTTATGTGTTCGTTACGACTATGAAGTACAAACACACCAACCTCCTTTTAAGAGCGTCATAAGTAAGCACTTTTGCGAATTGCTCGTAAATTATTATGTAAATAACTGAATAATATGTAACCATTTAGAGAACTAAGTCCATTATAGTGTATGTTTAGACGTAATAAACTTTATTGAGTAGATACACAAGTTGTGGCAAATGACAGTGTCATTTTGGTATATTTTGTAGCTTCATATTGTTGTCAATATTAGAACTAAGTAGGTGCATGCATTCTGCTGTTGCAATAATTGTGCTGAGTTTGTCGATCCGGGTCGAACTCCTAAACGACTGGACCAATTATTATGAATTCAGATATATGCACTCACGGTGATGGTCACTATGACCGTGCCAAATTTCAAAAAGATCGGTCCAGTCGTTTAAGAGGAGTTCGATCACAAACGAAATGCACGAGTCGTCTAAGAAAGAGCTTCGTAAACTCCGCTCAATAATAGTTTAGAATAGTTCTCTTTTTTTGCTGATTGTAACCATTTTTGATATAATATTTCAAACTACCTCGGTGGCACAATGGTACTATGTACGGACTGCCACTTTCGAGGTCTCGGGTTCGATTCCCGGGTCTGGTGGATAATGTATGATTCTCTTTAGAATTTTACCCAGATAATTATCCCAGAGTCTGGAACTTGTGTCCGGTAAATGGCAATAGGCTCGCCCCTATTACACGGGACCTAACATAGCTGGCGAGATGTGGGTGTGTTTGCACACCTCTGCCTACCCCTTCGGGGAAAAGGCGTGATGCTATGTATTTCAAAAAACTGTTTACCGCTTTTTAATAGTAATGTTTAACATTTATTCCGCCCAGATGTACATACAAGCCGCATTTTTCAGCCGATTTTCATGAAATTTGGCACAAGTGTTCTTTGTTGCAAGGCGCAACTTTTGGCGAAGGGATTTTTCGATTGGGGGGGAGAATGGGGTAGAAATGGGGGGGAAATGCATTTTTCAGCCGATTTTCCTAAAATTTGGCACAAGTGTTCTTTGTTGCAAGGCGCAACTTTTGTCGAAGGGATTTTTCGATTGGGGGGGAAATGGGGGAGAAATGGGGGGATAATGCGAAAATAACGCGAGGTCTACTGTTCACAGAACCACTAGTTATATGTACTATTTAAAAAAAAACCGCTTATGTTATTCGGTTTTCATACATATTAATTTTACAACAATCACTTTTAAATCGATTCTTACAAGACATCCACAGCATATTGTAAATACTTATAAGAATACAATACGTGTAAGCGAGTCGCCAGCATGTTGTCACACAATACAACATTTAAGTCAACAGCACTTTAATCGTATGAATGGTATTGTAAGGCCACAAGTTGGTGACGAGCAGAGCGAGTAGCGTGGAGCTAATTGAGGGCATGTCATATTCAAGAAACGAAGTTCCTAACAGACTGTTGAAGTATTAGAAGAAGACACTATTCAATTATATATACAAAAAGCAGACAAGGACTTTTCTAGAATCGCTATAAGGATATTCAAAGTAGAGATGAGTCGAATATATTAGAATAGATAGATCCTGAGATTAGCGTCCTATTTTACAAAAGTACGCGGCACCTAATCTCAGTATTCATACATCACTAACTCGAATGTACAGCATGGGTTGGCAGTTTGGCACACATTTAAAATACATGGATGACTATTGCTAAATTTAAAACTTTAAATATTTTGTCTAAAAATGGGACTACATCGTAATAAAATCCGTTAATAATAATTGTTGGTTTCACACACCCACACACACACATATCACGCCTATATCCCCGAAGAGGTAGGCAGAGGCACATCCACAATTTGCCAGTATTTTTAGTCCCACGTAATAGGGGGCGAGCCTTTTGCCGTCACCGGGCACACATATAATGGGTTATGTCCAAAATGGCAGATATGATTTTAATAAAAAGTTGCAGCCATATACTTAGTAATTTTGAAAAAAAAATTGTTGCTTTCCATATAAGTTAATATTAAAATTATTAGAAGCTTCGTTGCGCTACTCCGCTTTAAGCTCACACCTTTAATCAAATTCCAAAATCGTTAAACTATCGATTGTTTTACCGCCCTTAATTTTGTTCACTTCCTCACGTAAAATTCCATATCTGTATAAAACATCCGGAGCCATTAACCCTTTGGAAGCTTTGTTTGTAAATATATAACAATATAATGTATTATAAAATGTTACGTGACTCACAACGACATTAGAACGTAAATATAGTAAAAATATATTTGAAGGTAGTATTATAAACTTCCTATTAGGGTTACGGGTTTTGTATACCATCATATTTCGTGTTACAATAGTTAATCATGTCATTATCCTAGACTAATCTATAGATCTTCTATCCCATCCCTAATTATAGAGCCGAGTTTGTTTGGTTGAAAGAGCTAATCTCAGATCTACTGGTTCGAATTGAAAAAGTATTTTTTTGTCGCATAGTCCAGTTATCGAGAAGGGTTATACGGGAAGGGAGCACCAGTGAAAAATTTGGAAAGAAACCGCGGGCCACATTTTATAGATATACTTAAGACAGTTTTTTAAAACGAATAGCGAAATTTGATTTTATCCTATTGGTATTGCCATACATTTTAATTAGAAATCAATGTCTAACTGGAGTTTATTTTCTAATAAGAAAACTGCTAACGTCCAAATGTGGGAGGTGCTGGCAGTTTCATTAAATGCCGAAATATAATTAGCTCAGATGGAATTATTACACTTAAGTATAGTCTTTCAATGCTAAACAAATCAAAAATCTCATTAAGTTTAATTTGTCTTTCAACATCGAGCAACCTTCCTCAAATCATCCGGTTCCAATTACCCGAAAAGGCAAAATGAAATGTCGTTTCGGACAATTTGAAAGTAATAAACTTAATAAAGCATTTTGTATTCTCTTAATATAAGTACCCAATGTGCCACCAGATCGTAGAGATAACATACCTTTTTAGCAGTTCATAGAATATACGTTTTATGAATGTATGAATTATTTATGGTACCAAATGTATTATTCAAGTATTAAACGTATTACATACGGCGATAACGAGGGTTGTTTTACGAGTTGACGACTATAAAATTGCAAGTTTTACATAAATAGATTGTCGATGAACATGTAAACAAATTATCCGGCGGGTGAGATAGTATTGTCTTGTTAAATTTCGAAATAGAACAGTAACACCATAACAATTTCAGTAGAGAGATATATACAAAAAAAAGTGTGTGTGTCAGCTCCGACGCACGACTGGAGTTTACTCCTTAAGTACGAGTATCTAACCATAACAAATTAGAAAGTTGCGCACTAGAGGTGCGCACCAAAAACGTGACACGATTTTCGTTACTTGTTAGTAGGTTTTACCCCTCGGATTTTTCTCATACCGGGCGCCTTATATATGAAAATCGATTCTTAAAGAGTAAACTCCAATTAACCATTATTATTTTATCACTTACTAAGGTACATAGGTGTCTGATTAAGATCTTAAGGTGCAAGGTAACATGGCCTAGTGACGCACCTGTTACTACTGAAAGAGGTTACCCTGGTGTACGCTAGTACGGCTGTTTATTAATTCGGAGTATGTATGTTAAACATTTTTAACCGCTCAGACTGCAGAGGTGCTATTTATTTATTAGTGTAAAATATGTCCTGGCTTTTGGATGTCTGTCTGTCTGTGTCCATTGTTAATATTCCCAATGGACCCCCAATGCACTAACAGTTAGCTACTAGGAAAACCTTTAAAATGACTTAATACGACGTGATTATAACATTAATATTGTAAGTATCATCACACTTATAAAATAAGCCGCAATAAAATGCATAACGACCAGTCTATTTGAATACACTACCAAGAAACTTGCAAATGCATGTTTGATCGCGTACAAACCGCACGGTCAAAGGACATTCCGTAAACGATTCCTACATAAAGTATCGATTAACTTGAAATAATGTACATTTGCAATGCAGATATTTTTCGCTGACATAGCAACCGGTTCGAGGAACGCGGGTACACACAAATGCAAAAGTGTGACGTAGGTATAAACGTGTACTTAATTCTGCAGAATTGCAAGCCGGCTCACGACTTCCTGACGTACAGGAAATAATGCACCAGGGCTCTTTGTAAACATGCCTGTCATGCGTTCCTAGTATTATCACAGGATATTATACAGTTAACAAATCCGGAGAATTGCTATAACGCCATCTGTTTAACAGATACGGAACGAGAAGCTAATAGAAAAATGCCTGTGTAATGCAATATCACACATAGGCCGGATAGAGCACCCGGGTGGTAGAGATTGTAGGTATGGTAGAAAAACAGATGTTACATCGGTTTTTTTTTTTTTATTCCTAGGCCCGGTGCCCTGGGCCATCTTCGGCGTCGGTGAGTTAACATCGGTCCTGGTTGTTGATGTCCAGGTTCAGTACGAGGACAGTGCATTAGCAACCCACCGTCCTTACAGAAGCAAGCTAGAAGGGCTGCATTTACTCACCGACGCGGGGTAACACCCGACCACCACGCAGCGGCCACACAGGTGGCCAAGGTCTGCCGGGCGCCACTGGTAATTCTCTCAGTGCTTACCGGAGGCCCTCGGCAATGGACGTAGGTGCGGCCGCGGCCCTCGAACACGGATTTAAAAAAGAAGTTCAGCTTACAGAATTCTTATTGATTTCCCGATTCCCGTGCGAACACATTACCAGGATAAAAATTAGTATAAATGTTACACGAGGATAATGTATGTAGCTACATATCAGTGAAAGAATTTTCAAAATCGGTTCAGTGGCTACGGACCGCCTACTCAATTCAAACAATCAAACCTTTCCTCTTCATAATATGAAGACTAGCGGACGCCCGCGGCTTCGCCCGCTTGACAAATTGTATACAAAAACCTTCCTTGAGAACTATTCTATCTTTTGGTGAAAACCGCATCAAAATCCGTTGCGTAGTTTTAAAGTACTAAGCATATATACGGACGGAAGCAACTTTGTTTTATGATATGTAGTGATAATGATGAAGTGATGATAGCTCGCTATACATGGGACCAATAACAGTATTGTAGTGGGTGTGTAATGCACTTCTGCCTGCCCCCTCGGGAATATAGGCGTGATTATTGACGCAGCGAAAGCAGACGGAACCAGCGAAGCGTTTACATTTCGAAACAATCCAGTCTCGAAGTTTACTTTCGTCTGTAACTCTGTATACTGTGTTTTGGGCTAGCGGCAACATTTTTATCCGATCTTCACGCAAATAATTTAAGATTTTTTTAAAAGTGTTCTGAAACTCTGAAACGTCAGTAGGCTCACACCATAAATATGTCGTAGGCCAACAGTGACTATAAGATGTGGTCTCGTATTGTCTTACCTATCTATACGATCTAGTTCTTACTTATACTACCCTGCGATTACTACGCACCAGTGAGTAATACGTCTTACGAATTTGTTTGCTCTAACTACAAAGTATTGTACGTAATTCACATGATCAATTAGGATCAGCACGTGTGCTAGCTACCAAGATAATCTTGACCTTGGTCCCATACATGTAAATGGACCCCTCAACATTCTAGTTAACAATGTTACCTAATCCAGTGACATAACAAATCCGTTACTACACAGAATTCAACTCAAGTCTTGACGTCATACGCATTCAATTAGAGCACTGTGCATTTAATAGGAGTTAAATATATTTTTTTTATAAATATAATTATATTACATTATTAAAAGAAATATATAACTATACGTTAATTTATTATTATGCATGTAAATTTATGACCAACTGTTCGTAAATGAGGTATAATCATCATAATATCGCCATTATCTATACTTTGCAATCGTTATAAGATATCTAGGGGACGACACCGACTTCGTTCGTATAGAACTTTACTTGCTACAACCTCTCTCGCAGCGCACATAAGAAATTTTGCAAAAAGAAAAATGTTTATTGCGACACCGCTCCTATGTGTCTCATCGTAATGTAAAATAGCCTATAGTATTCCTCGATAAATACCCTATTCTACATAAAAATATATGATAAATAAGCAACTTCATCCAATAATAAATAAATAAATATTGTTGGACATGCTCACACAACGTCATCTAGCCCAAACTAAGCTAGGTATAAGCTTGTGCTATGGGATCTAGACAACTGATAAACATACATATTTCTAGATACATACATAATATACATAGAAAACACCCAAACTCCGAAACAAGCATTTGTGGATCGCACAAATATTGGATTCGATCCGGGAATCGAACCCGAGACTCCAAAGTCACTATCCAACACGTCACCGAAGCAGTCAAATCCAATAGTTTCCTGTGATTAAAGAGTTCAGACAAACAACCTTTTCATCTTTGTAAATTAATGTTAATAGCATATTATATAATAATTATACCTAAGTAGGTAGACAGGTTGGTAGACTATTAGATTCATTTAGGCAAAAACCTAAATGAATCTAATAGTCTACCAACGAACTGTCGACGATTGTATTATTTTATTTATTTTTATACATTGTATCATATAGTTACGAATCATTATTAAAGCGACATTATTTTAAGACAGTTATTTATCTATCTCTAGCGGACGCGCCCGCTTGACAAATTATAATACTAGAACCTTCCTTGAGAATCACTATCCATTGGTAAAAACTATTGCGTAGTTTTAAAGATCTAAGTATACATAGGGACGGATAGACTGCGGAAGAGACATTGTTTTATATACATATGATTATGAAGATATACCATGAGACGTAACTTGAAGTATTACAACCGACCAGATTTTTTTTTATTATTTATCTTACAAATTATTAAATAAGTTATGCCAGTAGTTCTGTTAGTCCCATACTATAGAAAATCAATAACTTAACTGTAATCGGAACTTAAATTCAAAAAGCCAGGACAAATATTACATACCTACAAATTCTGCTCAGAAATTTATTATTATGGCAATCAAATTGTTACACAAAGATGTATTATAAATCTTGGTTCAGCTGAGAGGGGTCCAGAGTATTCCCATTACGTCCGCATACAGTGGAAACTGTGTGTTTGCGAACAATAGTAAGTATAGGATTAGTAGCCATGGCAACCACATTACTGATGATAACTTGTAAAAAGATTTAACGGATATTATTATGTTTCACCAGTACCTAATAACGTCCAGCCGGTCTACCAAAAGAAATTCTCTATCGACCGTTATTTAGGTACGTAATATTCCCAATAGATTTACTAATGATGCGCCCGCGGCTTTATTTGTCTGGAATAGTTTTTTTTCCCAATGCCCACGGGAAGACATTCCAGACATAACAAAACAAAGTAGCAATTTTTGTAAAATAAATCGCGAAAACAATAATAATAAAATCTACGTAGGTACTTTTACTACTATTACTAGCTTTATATTTATGTTTAGTAATTTTAATCAACCAAACCTAGCAAAATTTAAAAAAATGTTGGATTATGTATTTATTAAACACCAAAATTAAATTCCATCTACGCCGATAATCTGTTCACGACGAGGTTCAAGGCTGCGTTATTTAAATTTGGAATTGCATAACCTGTTATTTCACACGGCAACATACCCATACAAGTTTTGACGCTTGCAAATGGATAATTAAAGAAACGTCACACCATCAAACATTTTAATGGGTGTCTAGTCTATGAAGTTTTAACGAACGATATTAAGTAATAATGTTAAAGAATGAAATTAAGTAGTAAAGGTAAAAGTTGTTAATCTTATAATTTCATTATTATTCGATTTAACCACATAGCCTTTGCATTTATTAACTTTAAAATACTATTAATTAGTTTAGTTACCATTCAAAACAAACTTCTAAAAAAGCATATTTAAAATCATTTTGATACCAGTAGCGACATCTCATTGTGAGTGAACAAACCAAGTTTACAGCTATCCTCTGATAGATGTCGCTGTTATATATTATTATAATAAAACACATTCGACATACCATAATGCCACCTGACGGTGAGTGGCGAAAGTAGCTCACTTGCCCAGCAATAATCCCAACAGCGCCATCTAGCGAAGAACACTGCATCCAAAGCGCACTTAATAATAGCACATGAAAACTGTTGACATTCACACAAAATATTTTCATCACGTTTTATATACATCGTTGGCACTAGTTTTGTTAAAATAGTCCACTTTATAATTTTTTGCACTCATTAGACACTTGCACATGTGGTATATTATTAATAATGTGTTTATCTGAAACAAAAAAAAAGAATATTCATTACCTACATTACAAGCAACTGGGCATGCAGTGACTTTATTAGATGAGGTCACAATAATTTGGGTGGCCAAGTTTGCATTGTATGTCTCAAATCTAGAATATTTGTGGTAATAATAGACCTATTTCTGAAAATGAAGCCATAACATGTCTTATTCTAAAACTAGGCAAAGTTCAAATTGGTATCACACAGCTTGTAAACTCAAAAAATAGTGCACCAATTTTCTTTGTGCTTTCACTAATGGATAGAGTGGTTCTCGAGGAAGGTTGTATATAATTTGTTTTAAACCTTCTTATGGTTTAAGTATTTACAATATATCTAATTTACTATCTACTTTTCTTTATTCTTAACACATTATTTGTGATCAGAATAGGTTAGGCCACATGCATGAAACTGACTTGACCTAAGGATTTGAACAGTTGGGACCTCTTCAACATGTGCTTGATGAAATGCAACTGTTTAGTCAACTGTCCACATAGCCAGAATCTGGGTTACTTAGCCTATCCTATTGTTTGTGAATCAGTGTACACACATTGCTGTAATTAGTGGCTAATAATGGTTATCCTCTTTTACTTAGACCATAATATAGCATGGAATGGCCCGGTGTATACAATTGCTTCATGAAGTCAACATATTGCTTAAACAATATTGTCTGATAAAATTTTACTACATAAATATTAGTTAATTGAACTTAAACACATACTTTTGTGCAACCGGATGTACTATTCCACTACTTTTACTCTTATTCACTGACCAGATTCAACTCAAGCATCCATGTGATTTTGTACATGAGTATCAAGTTTTATATCAATATTATATTATGTAAGATTAATCACCTATTAAACAGTACTATCACCTCTTTAATGCTGATTTAAAGTTAATATTTTACTACCAGTGTGGATAATGTAAATGTGCAATATTAATAACCTATGTATCACAGGATTGAACTGACTATTACGACAGGGAAAATATGTATAGCATGAAAGTCTAATAAATATGATTCAAATAGGATATAAAGTAATGGGTTCCAGGTGGCATAACCTTAAAATACACACTAAGTTTATGATAACGAAAATCTTCTTTTTTTAAGACAAAATATATGTGTATGATTCACTTTAAAATTTCGGGTTAGCTATTGTAAGATTGAAGAGATTTATTTCTGTACATTAATACTTAAAAAGTTAAGTATTAAAACCTTATGTAGCACAGAAGGAATATTGATTGACATTAGTACAAAGAAATCACTTTAAAATATTACATAAATTAACCTAAAGAAAATGGTCATTTGTTTCATGTTGAAATGATAAGAATTAACACTGAATGTATGATTTTTTGCATACTTATTTATTACAGCTTACAGTGGTTTGATGCTGAAAAGCTTCTACGTCATAGCTAACTATACAAAATAACTGGATCACAAGTTTAAACACCTATGAAAACAGAATGACCTTCTCACAATGCCCTTCAAGATGTATTTGTATTTTTCGTCATATGTTGGTGAAAACTAAGGTTTTTTATTATTCATACGTACCACAGACACTTCATCCAAAAAAAAACTGGTCCTGCACAAGAGATTCATCACGAAACTGATTAGTAATAAGACCACTAAAGTATTTTCCAACCTAAGATTTCAAACTTATTTGAACACTTTTAAGGACACGTTTTTCAATAAAATATAGAAAATCAAGGTATGTACGGGCACAGCTTTAGTTAGGACACGACTATTGATAATTTATAGCAATCCAAAAGTTCAATTACTGACTGAAACTTCACAATTAGCCTGAAAAACGTAAGCACGTGCACGTTCAAATGCGCCTATTATGGACCACGTAATTTATGTCTCTAAACCCGAATTAAGTGCTGAAAAGACCTTGGAACTTTAAGAACACTAAAACTATTCGATTACAGAAGGTTTAGCACTTATAAAACACGTGAAATATATAACCAATTCGAATTACAGCGGCTGAAAAAACTATACAAAGAAAACATATGATCGATCGAAATTGAAGTGAGTGAAGGAACTTGAAGGAAGTGCACATGGAATAGTCTATGGTCATCGTGTGTTCTGTCACTTTGAGTTGAGTGAGGTAATTTGATAGAGGTTAAAATAGTTTTTTTACTTCCAAGTTTGAATACATTATTAGATTTATAAATAAATATTTATTAGGAGGATTTTACGTACCTATTATAATGATATTTTATGTTTATGTATGTATAAAATATAAATTGTATAATTTTCATTGTCTATGGTATGTTTTAACCAACTTTTAAATTAGGAGAAATGGTATTACCTTGTGTTAAGTGATAAGTTGTTACTGTAACAAAGTTTTAAGTGTGACTTACTTGGTATAACCACATGGATGACGAGTTATTCTCTAAAAGTGGTCACTGTTGTTTTCAACACCTGAAAATGTACATAAATATGTAAGTACATAAATCCTTAATAGGTACATTATGTAGGCACATAAAGTATACGAGTATATCTTACCGGTTCCTCCTTAACCCATAAGGTTTCAAATTCCTTTTCAAATTTAGTTACTATATCGGTGTTGGAAGTGACTATTACGCTGTCGTGATTTGCAACCATTGCTTGAGTTGACCAGTTCAAGGAACCAGACATGACAAAACCCTTCGCATCCTTATATTTTACGGGTTTATTGTAAGGTTTAATGAAATGCCCATTCAATTTTTCAGCATGTGCTTTAAGTATATTCTTTCTCATTATGGCTTTTGGCCCGTCAATAATACAAAATTTGTGGTGCATTAAAATGGAGTTTTTGTTAGTTTGCACTTGGATAAAACCTAAAACATTAAGTACTTATAATAAAATCAAATGTAAGAAATGCTACAGAATGATTATTTTGACTTTACTTTTAAATTACGTGTGTGAGTAAACTTAACGTTACAAGTGCATTTGGCAAAGGTTTACATGCAGCTGCCTGCCCAGTCAGTGTAGACTAAAGTTGATTTACATATACAACCAATGCTATCGCATAAAATCTGGGTCACGTGACGTAATTTACACATTGTTTGACATTTTCTGTGTCGTCATTGGTTATCGATTGAAGTCAACGATGGGTGTGCTAGGCCCGCATCCTGTTATATTTGACCCACGAGGCCACGACCTCTCGGATTATCAATCTAGCATACCTGTATGTACTCTTCGAACTGCTAAACCGCAACTACCTACGTGCATATTATAAATATATTTATAATAGAACTAATTACATTTTATTGGATACTTACTGTATTCTTGCAACTTTTTGATTTGTGATGGTGGTGTAAAGGCCGTGTCACCGTCTACGATGATTCTTACCAATATGTGTTTCCGTCCTAGCCTTATGATTTGCTCGGCTATTTCACTGCTTGTGATCAAATACATACACACATCTAATGTTTCACATGCCGATTTTATGTACTTTATTAACTTAAAGCAGTTAAGTTCCCTACTTTTACACATGGTCATATCTTTGCTAGGTGGCCATTTTACACCGCGCCAAATGACATCGCTAGAGAATAGAATCACATCATTTATTTCTCGATTTTTTATATTTACAACTTCCATACACTTTTCATTAGTATCTGTTTCAGGTAATATGACCGATGGTTTTGAATCAAAAAAATAATTGTAAGCTTTCCTCACTACTTGTGAAGCGACGACCATTGTTGCTGTAGATACCAGCAACATCTTCGCATTTCTCCAATCCATTGTATTCACAATATTAACATTACCTAAAATCGAGAATATCCAAAATGTATCCAAGCTATCCACAGTCCACCATGTTTTTCACGCATCTACTAAAGGCTTGTATTAATCGCAACAAGGTATTGACTTTAAATATTTCTGACTACCCTCGAACTTACAAATCAAGTAGGGACGTTGGTAACAATAATGTCTGGATACTTTAACTCACGAAAGTCTTCTGATAATTAAAGTAGTGGACCATAAATGTCATCTTGACGATAATAAAATAAAAATTATATGGTGCATTTTTGTACATTTTGACCTTGTATATTATCCTTGTTTAAAGTCCTTGATTAAAATGATTTCACTACATTTGAATATTGTGTACGTGCTCTGTAGTCTGTGGTAGAAGGACTAACAGTTTATGTTATATGGCTTAGGCTGATGGCGTTTGTGCCAAAGCCCAATAAAAAAAAAACTAACAGTTGACAGAAATAGAAAAATAACTTTTTGTAATTGTGGTCTGTGGTATGGCCTGTGGGTGTGAAAAACAATAATAAAAATAAAAATTATGATTGATTGTGATGGATAACACTCATTTACTGAGTGATATTGCGAGCATATTTGTTAAATAAACCCAAATAACCAGCAATGATAATATTCACAGCAGCAAGTTATAAAGTTTCAAATAGCATCATACATTGATGGGTGGATATATTCTATTCGTTGCTTTATTTTAACAAAAGAATATGCCTAAGATACCATATAAGCCAGAGAAATCGGGCGAAGATGACGAAGATTATGAAATTGTTTCATTTGAAGACTTTTGCGATAAATCACCAGGTTCGAAAACTGACTTATTAACTCTCAACGATAATATCAACTATCGTCTGTGTTTTGAGAATGATAAGACGACAAATTTTGCTGAAATTGAGGGTGAGAGTTCCCAAGGCGGTGATAGACATACAGAAACATCTTTAAACGGACCCAAAAATGCCAATTTTAAAGGAAAGTTATCGAATTCTTTTGCTCCATTTGGGAAAGCCAATCCTAAAGGAAATAGAGGTCCACTGTTCAGTGGTGTTATCCCAAAACCTAGAACTGAAGGGGATTCTATGACTAGAGAACACAGGTATGTACTAAATTTCATTGATTCTTGTAGTGTATTTTTTTAGTGAAATGGTTTACCTACTTCATTTGTTTGCTCACTTGAGCAGCCTGCCCATTGTCCAATGTCATTATAAAAATACTATGTCAAAGTTTTGGTGTTGGTCCCAGGTGATTGAGGTAAATACATACTAAGCTTGGCTCTATACAGCAAGATGCAAGTCACACACAAGTAAACAAATGTGTTAATTAGTTAATTACACATATCAGGGCCCTGTGGCTTTGAACTGTTACCGCATCCACCTTATTCACATGATCTGGCACCGTCAGACTTTTTACTGTTCCCTAACCTAAAAAAGCACTTGGGAGGTCAAAGATTTGGGGCATGGCAGAAACTCGGCTAGTCAAGCAAAGAAAAACCGGCATGGCAATACCATCATTTTCTCGAAATAGTTCAGGAAATTTTCAACCCCTCTAAAACTTAGTTGCAGATAAAACTAAAAGCCTGAATTATATATAATAATTTATATATATATATATATATATATAATTTTTCTGTAATGACTTGCATGTAAGAAAAAAAAAAAAAAAAAATTTAATTAAGTATAATTATAGGTTAAATTTCATTAAATTGAACTAGTATTTTAAGAATTATAACTAGCCAAAGGACTGATTAATTTAACCAATTGTAACAAAATTTGATATTACATAATTATAATAGGTCTTTACCTATGAAATTGCCGTTTGGACTTTGGTCGACAATGACGAATTAAAGGTGATTGTGGAAGCCGATGATACACAATCTATGGCTGAATTAGCAGCAGCTTTCAAAGTTAGCGTCAAAACAATATTGGTCCATTTGCGTCAAATTGGCAAGGTAAAAAAGCTTGACAAATGGGTACCCCACGAACTCAATGATCGCCGCACGAAGTTCGCGTCGAGACATGCCTTGCATTGCTCAACAGACACACAAATGAAGGAATTTTGAACCGCATTGCGATGAAAAATGGATTCTGTTTGATAACCGCAAGCGCTCAGCAAGTTGGTTGGATCCTGGTTCAGCACCTAAACAATGCCCTAAACGAAAACTTACCCCTAGAAAAGTGATGGTCATGGTCAATTGCTTGTCCCCGCTGCTCCTGCACGACAATGCGCGACCTCATACTGCACAGCAGATAGTCTCCAAGTTGCAAGAACTGGGGTTGGAAGCTCTCCGTCATCCGCCATACTCACCAGACCTTGCGCCTACAGACTATTACTTTTTCCAGAATTTGGATAACTTCTTGGCGGGAAAGAAATTCAATACCCGAGAGGCAATACAAAATGCCTTTGAAGAATTTGTTGCCTCCCGTCTAGCTGATTTCTTTAAGAAGGGCATCAATGAACTGCCACTGCGTTGGCAAAGATGCGTTGATTGCATGGGTGATTACTTCAATTAATACAAATAAAAAATACATGAAAAAAAAATATGTTTAATTTTTTTCATACAAAATGGCAATTTCATAGGTAAAGACCTAATATCTCACAAATTTTTATGGTAGAAGAACTGTGTTGTGAGATGAGTCAAATCGGTCCCGCCAGTCTCGAGTTTTAGCATGACCAACTAACAGCAATAATTCATTTTAATTCAAAGAAGAAAAAGAACAGAGATAATCCTGTTTGATGAATGACTATTTTAATTAGTCATCTATCAAATATTATGAAAGTGTAATTCAAATATGTATACATATATTTTACATTGTTGTTTACTTATCATAAGTTTGTCATATACCTAACTATTGTAAACATGAACTTTGTTAGACTAGGTCATACATACCTACTGGTATAAAAGTATGAAAGAACAATGCCAATATAATATATTGTTAGTATTGCGTTCTAATTCGTATTAGAACGTCGTGTCCTGTGTGATTATTATTATATTTGCATCAAGGAGCTCATGTGAAGATTGGTTGTGAAAATGACAAAGTATGTAATCATTTATAATACTATTATTTATTACTATTACCGGGTTTCTGTCCTTAACGATCGGCTTAAGGATATTCACAGAAAATCTTATTCAAGACCTGAGTATAAGATGTTCTATTACCTTTCCTTCTTTTATTTTATTTTATATTTATTTTATAGCTCTTACTATATCTACTATCTTATGATTAAATCAGCGTAAAAATAGTTACCTAGTCTTGAATGTTGTGGAGTCCGATGTCAGAATGCTGACGACCAGTCTAGCTTAAAATAATTGTAAAAAAATGCTTCGGAGTCAAACTGATTTTGGACTTAATCGTGACAGTGTTAGTGTTATTCTTATTGCTTCTGTATTTTATATTAATTTCTCTCTTTAGATTTCAAACATTCAAGCTGATAACCTGGATTTACACATAAGATAGGTGAATTCCTCAAGGTTGACCGGAAGAGAATTCCTATAGGCATTAAGTCCGCCATTGTACACATTCGTGCATAGAGAAATAAAAAAATAATCCTACTTTCAAAAGTACGCAATCGGAGTCGAAAACTTAATTAAATGATCGATCCGCGGGTCCGCTGTTTAATAACATCTAATTATGTATTGTTATTGTTCGATTTCGCTTGTTGAATATGTTTAGGAGGTCACTGATAACGTTCAACTGATATACTTGCAAGTCTGGGGTGAATGTACTCATTCGTCATAATTTATTATCCTTATGTACTTTCAAGTATCAATAATCAAACTATTTACATAACCACGCCAGAAAAGAGCGTTTTAAACGTTCGTTCCTCTGACGAACAATAAACGCCCTTCCTACACGTGTTTCCTTTCACGTATAACCCTTGGGTTCTTCAAGCGGGACGCGACATCACCAGGTCGTCAAGTTGAGGGCCACTGTATAATGTAATGTACATATGAGAAGCGGAGAGGTACGTCACTGGGCCGCCCGGGGCCGCTAACTTGAGAGCACCTAAATCGTTAGACGTTGCTTTGTCGTTCCATCAAGAAATCTCTCCTCTTTATATTAATAACTATAACCTAATTTCCAGATACCAGCGCTTCTCAGCGAGGCGTAACATATTCCAACGTATATGGGAACATCTGCCCGGGCTAGCGTCTGGGATGTTAGGTGTGGCGCTGTTGTGCGCTTTGTGCGTTGGTGTTTGGTGGGCGGTCGGCGGAGCTGTCGGGGGAACCTGGGGCGAGGAACATTACAGGTATTATATGTCTTCGTATTCTGCTAAGAAAGGGTAGAACAGTAGACATCGCTACTAGTACAGCTATAGCTACTAGTAATCAGTATCGTCATTAATCATTAAACATTATTTGTGCTTCACGTCCCAATCAAAAAAGCTCACGATTACAAAAATTGTTTAAGTTTAATTGTTAATTAAGGGACACTTGTGCCAAGTTTGGTGGACTTCGGATAAAATGTGAGAACACAGATAGACAGATCAAAACAAAACTGTACATGTTCTCGAAATGTAGATGCTTCGCTCACTTCGGCTAAGTGTCAAGTGCAAGTGTCCTGGCACTAGCAATCCATTGGTAGCAAATACACTTGACCGGTTTTTTTAAACAGACATTGGCCAAAATCATATTTTTTGTACCAATGTCTTCTTACAGTTTGGAGTTTCAACATTATAAATATTGAGAAACATTTTGTTTGTCACTTTCACAATTTACCTTGTATTTAATTAGGTACCTAAATTATAATTGTTTTAAGTCGCTCGGCGACAACAACTATAATAATTATTGTTAAGTAACTAGTCTTTTGATGTATGGTTACAGAAAACTTTGGGAGAGAACTCATGCAGATGCTATAACAAAACCTGTATCGCCTTTGCTGTATGAAAAGGTATGTGATATCAGTTGTCAATGTACAAAGGGTTTGCCAGGTTCTTACGTATTGGTCCGACATTTGTGAAGTCCAGTCCAAGTTTAGGAACCCACATGTTCCATCATCATCATCATCATCTCATCGCATTTGATGCCCACTGCTGGGCATAGGGCTCCCTTATAAATAGATAGAGAATAGAGAGGCTGGTCGGACGGGTTGATATAGGGTTTTGTGTTGAGTTCTTTCTCTAAACATACTTATATTATATTTCTAACATAAGTACTAAATATACATAGAAAACACTCAAACTCCAGAACAAACATTCGTGGATTACACAAATATTTCGAACTCGGGACCTCAAGGACATAATATATACATACCACCACGAATAAAAAGAGTGGCCGTGAGTTTTTCTTGCCAGGTTCTTTCCTCACAGGCTCTACCTATTCAAAGAATCAATCAAGAATCAATTTCATTTATTCAGTTTAGGCACATAAAAAGCACATATGAATGTCAAAATTTTACAATTTTATGTCAAACACTATTATAATTTTTATAATAATGCTTGACAAAACAATGGTAAGTAAAATGTTTTAAGAAAAAACTTTTTAAATATTTCTGTTCTCTCTGAGACAGGCTTGATAATGCCTCGTTTAGAGGCGAAACAATTGTCGACGTTTTGTTGTCCTTTTGATTCTGCGAAAAATTAATGCTATTATATAATTTTAAAAAGTTTTTTCTTAAAACATTTTACTTACCATTGTTTTGTCATGGATTTTCACCAAGTAACGCCTGTTTCTATCCAATATTTTAATGCTTGACATAAAATTGTAAAAAAATTTACACTTTTTTACTAAATTAATTACATAAATAACCATTTGAAAATGATTCTTTCCCTGGTTCGGTAAGTTGGTTCTCCTGAGAAGAAGATACCAGCAAGAAACTCAGGTAGATTATTCATTTTCTTTCTTAATAATGTTTTGTTTACATTGTGTTCAATTTGTATTGCCTTGCGAATCTGGCGGTAAATGTAAATGTAGAAGCATTTTCTTTTTTGACGTTCATAAGTGTTACTTTGTGACCTACATGAATAAAGATATTTTAATTTTGACTTCGTCACCGAGGCGGTCACATCCATGGATATGAAGTGCAATATTCCAATTATTAATTCAGCAGATGCCAGAATATCGTTACCACGATCACAACAATCTCAGTATCAAGAACAAGAGTAACACAACAGACAATCGCAAAAAGGTTGAACTTAATAAAAAAAATGTATACCCGGATCGTACGCCTGAGGTGTTACAAGATATGTGCTCTAAAGTGGACGAAGTTGGAC
The DNA here is from genome assembly GCA_963556515.1 of Nudaria mundana. Taxonomy (NCBI): domain Eukaryota; kingdom Metazoa; phylum Arthropoda; class Insecta; order Lepidoptera; family Erebidae; genus Nudaria; species Nudaria mundana. Next base: position 2,300,502 of record OY748304.1, on the reverse strand, counting down.
GGTTCGACTGCTTCCCTCAAGAGAATGCTAATGAGAAGGACTGCGTTAAACGAGGTTAGTTTGATTTGTGTCGAGAGATAATACTAGCGGGGGTGGATAAGTCCGAGACGCCCAGGACTTTAATTGGCTGTGCCACAGTGGCTGGCACATAAGCTTTTGTTGCCTTTCAACAACATTTTCATTGCAAGGTAACGGATTTTATTAAATTCATTCGGCCATTTTGGACATAACCCATTATATGTGTGCCCGGTACGATACTTAAATAAAAATGCAATTTTTTAATTTTTTGTCTGTCTATCTGTTTCTTCCCGCTAATCTCTGCAACGGCTGGACCGATTTTAACGGGAATTTCACTGGCATGTAAAAAGGTATAATATAGGCTAATTTTTATCCCGGGAATGTGTTCCGGTAGGGATTGGGAACCGGAGAACTATTCCAGGCGGGCGAAACCGTAGTCGTCGGCTAGTCCATACTAATATTATTATGGAGGAAAGATGTTTATGTAAAGAATAAACTCAAAGATACTGTAGCGATTTCAATTTTTTTTTCATAATTACAAAAAAGTGTCTTAAATATTTATTTATCCATTATAGGTTGTTGTTGGATGTCCACGGACGTACAAGGCGCACCATACTGTTTCTATCCATCGCATTACGATTCGTTTCACTTCTTGAATATGACAGAGGACAAACACGGCATGAGCGTGTTTATGGAGAAGAGACGGCCTTCTGGATACCCCGGGGACTTCGAAGTTGCTAGGATGGACTTTAAATATTTGTCTGATGATTGTTTGCAGATTAAGGTAAGACTTACTTTACAAAATACTAATATTATAAAGGACAAAAAATTTAAAAAGTTTTGCGTTTCGTACTTATTCTTAAGACGACAGAAGACATCCAAAGACCCATTGTCTTTTGGTGGGTTATAAACACATATTTATACCCGTTTTCTCAAGTTTATCCTGCAATAGGCTCCATCTCTCTGTCATCGTGCACGGCTTATATGCATGGATGTTTGGATCTTTGTTACTAATTCACGAGAATAGATATTACTGAACGGATTTGAATTAAACTCAACAATAATGTAGTTCTTTTTGTATTTCAAAGTTTTCTTCAAATATTTAGATAGAAATTGTAAATCATAAAAACGGAAATGTCATCGGCATGACTCGTACCCACGGCCTTTCCCTAACACGGGGAATGCTCTAACCACTGAGCTACGATCACCAATACCGACATCATCCAATATTTGCTTCATATTTTAATTTCTAGATCGCGCTATTAAAGTTAGCGTTCGCTGCTAATTTTAATAATGTAATTAATTTATCAGAATAAAGTTAAAGAAAAACTCGTGCTCCGTCAATCCAGTAAGCTCCATCAAAGCAGATCCTATTTAAGATGTGTTATTGCCAATAAGACATCTTAAATAGGATCTGGAGTATACATTTGTATGCTTACACACACACTTGTCATTCGCAACGCTGGCGTACCCATCACCGACAGATTCGCGTTTCCATAATATCCCACAGATACATACGGTAATGTGTTACCGAAAAAACTGTATCTTAATCAGCTAGTGTTGTGTAAATTCCAGATATACGACGCTGAACACAAAAGGTTTGAGCCGTCGCATCCAGAAATAATGATGGTCTCCAAACCATTGTCCAGACAGAAGTACAGGGTTCAGTTGGATGGTTCGCATGTTGGATTCAAAGTTATCAGGAATTCCGACAATGTCACCATGTGAGTCACGTTACTTACATACATATCATCTCGCCTATGTCTCTGAAGGGGTAAGCAGAGGTGCATCACACACCCACACTTTGCCAGTAATTTTGTTTATCCCACGTAATAGGGGGCAAGTCTATTGTCGTTATTTTCCATTTCCGGGCACTATAAAAAAACTATAACTATTAAGTTAGCAATAGATCACTTAAGGTCTATTGCTAACTTAAACATGCCACTATTCGACAATAGATGGTGCTGATTTTAAACAATGACTAGCTGTCCCGGGTTTTTTTTTTAAAAAGAACTGTCGTGACCAAGTGAAATAGAGATTTAAAAAACAGAGGTTAGTGTTAGAAAGGTGAAAATTTAGGGTTGTATGTATTTTTAATGCCACATTATTAAAGAAAAAATTGTCCAAAAAATTAAAAAAATGTTAGGGGTGGGACGGGATACCTTTCGTTAACATAATATATGTAATCCTAAAATGTTTTGGCACAATGAATTTGGCATACTTTTTTTGGCATAATTATACTTGGTCATAATTGATTTTTAGCAGCATATGTACTGTTCAATAATTATATTTAGGTCTAATATATTTATGCATAGTTATTTTATTTTTTTTATTTTTCTTTATTGGGACATTTAACAGTTACACATTATGACTTAACATATCTTAGTACAATGTTAAACACTTGGGTAAACGTATAACCCACACCAATGTCCACGGATGTGGCAGAAGAAAAAAAACAATTGTGAGTGAGAATTAAACATAGGTAAGTGCAAGAAACAAGAACAAAAGTATAAATCTTGTGTCTTTCTACATGGCAAATAAATTTTAAGATCATCAGCATACATGAGGAATTTTGAGTGAACAAAGCAGTGTCTTATATCATTAATAAATATAATAAATAGCAACGGACCGAGTATAGATCCCTGTGGAACTCCTGAGGACACCGTGACATAGTTAGATTCAAATCCATTAATGACTACTTGCTGAGTTCTGTTAGAGATGTATGCCATGAACCAACGAAGAAGATTGCCTCGGATACCGTTAAAAGCGATTTTGTCCAAAAGTATTTTGTGGTCCACCTTATCGAAAGCCTTCCGAAAGTCAGTGTACACAGCATCAACCTGCACTCTATCGTCCATCTTCTCAAATAAGAAGTTGCAGAACAACATCATGTTAGAGGTCGTAGATCTATGCTTAACAAATCCATGCTGTTCAGGAGCAATAATATGATGAAAATAAGGATATAGACAACTGTGCACTAATCTCTCAAACAGCTTAGACAAGGTAGACAGTATGGAAATAGGACGGTAATTCTCAATATTACTCTTATCGCCACTTTTGAATACAGGAATAATAAATGCTTGTTTCCAGACATCCGGAAATACTCCTTCCTTTAAGCATTTGTTGAAGATGATGTGGAGGGGTAGGCATATATATTTAGCAGTATTTTTCAAGAAGATAGGAGGTATAGCATCTGGACCAGGACCTTTGTTTAGGTCCAATTTGCAGAGTGCTGATTGTACGTTATCCTCGGTAATATGTAAGTCAGAAATGCATGAAGAGTCAGGAGCGTAAGAATTAGGAGGCTTCCATTGCTCAGGAATAAGCGAAGAGGGTTCATAGACTGAATTAAAAAAATTTGAAAACATATTGCATATTTCTATGGGCTCATTGGAATGTGTTGTAGCGAGATACATGTTTGCAGGAATGTCCGCCTTTCCCTTACGCTTCGATATGTAAGTCCAAAAGTGCTTCACATTGCAAGAAATGCTGTCCTCGACTGAGTTAATATATAATTTAAATTGTTTATCTGAAGCAGTTTTGAATCTACGACGATGAACAGAAAATTCCTCGTAATCACTGACATTGCCGTATTTCTTCCATTTCACCCAAGCTCGTTCTTTTTGTTTAAAAATGCGAATTAACGCTGATGTAAACCAGACAGGGAATCGTGAAACTTTAGCTTGAATAAGTGGAACATGCGATTTAATTATACCATAAAGAATATCGTAGAAAGTGTCCACACAGTGTTCAGATGGAAGACTACTAAGTGACTGGTACCAGTCCAGGTCGGAGAGTCTAGTGTTAATTGCAGCATAATCCGCTTTGAGGAAATTAAACTTATTCTTCATTTGGCGCGCTAAAGGTTTAATATTGATGTCTATCATTGTAAGAACAAGGAATGTGGGGTGTAGTTTATCTGGGGGTATTATCGCCGCACACTCCTTAGTTAGGCAATCGATGTTGGATATGAAAAGATCTAAAATGCGGCCCATACTATTTTTAAACATATTGAATTGGCGACCATCACAGACAGCTATAAAATTAAATAAATGATCAGTTACTGTGTCACTGCTTCTCGGGTTAAACCAGTCAATCTGAGGTAGGTTATAATCTCCCACTATGAAGAAGGTTTCCGTGCTATTATCGTTGATGAGATCCAACAGCTTGTCAAAATGCGCGATGTAAACTTCGTCCCTCCTATTTGGTGGCAAGTATGCGACACTTATAATATGTCGCTTGCCACGCTCTGATGAGGGCAGTTGCACTACGATGTGCTCGATGTCCGCAAACGCGTCGTGACAAAAACTGACACTACTGGGACGCAGCGCACGCGAGACTGTAATAAGAACCCCACCCCCATCATCCTTCTGGGTAGCATCACGGTCACGGTCACATCTAAAGATGACATATCTGTCATCGATGGCCTCGCTGTCTAAAATATCTGATGTAAACCAGGTTTTAGTCAGTACAATTACGTCGTAAGAAAATGATAAAATATTTATGAACAGAGTATGCAATTTAGTCCGGAGTCCACGACAATTTTGATAGTAAAATGTTAAATTACTGTTATCCGCGAATTTAAATAATTAATTAATTCAACAGTTTTGTATAGAAGAGTACTACCTATACCAGGTACACCCAGTAAGCCTGAAGTCCAGCAGATATACGAGTCTGCCAAATATAGGTCGAGTTTAAATATCAATAAAAATGTGGTGAAAAATATAAGTGGAAAGCGTATTTGCACACTCCACTCCACCAAATAGTTTTTACAGTAGTGCGATATACATAAGTTACAATACAACTGACTACTATACATTATATAATATGAGAATGTTCGATTGTTAGACGCCCATATGTCCCGCGTTATGGTACAGAAACATGTAATTATAATTATTGTCATAGATCCAAACTCAACACATATAAAATAATTTAAGATACCAACAAAACAAAACACCTGATCTAATGTATCAAAATTGTACGGTACACCCGGTAGGTACGTAAACACATGATGTAATCCAGTAGCGGGTAAACGGGTACATATTCTATATAACATGCATTTATTTGATACACTATTGAAAGTCCTATTAAGAATGTAACTTCGCAAATACTTTCTAATTATGCAACACGAAAAGTAAATATGCGAATTGTATTTTATAAAACAAGTGTAAACATTTTTGCATTCTAACAAAACAAAATTATTAAACAAAGAATCGTACGGCATTCCCCAGCAAGTTACATGTGGAGTGACTGCTTGGTAACAGCACACTATGTTGAACGTTAAAACCATAACAGCTACACTATATATCGTCAGTATTCCCTTAAAAAAACCAACCGACGCATTACCCAGGTACACAAACAACTTAGCACATAAAAATGCGATACACAGCATAGTAAGTCTATTACTTATAAGTACAACAAAAAAGTAATCGTAAATCCCCTAATACATACAAACTTAACAGAGTTATAAATTCTTCAAATAGGTACATTTTACAAAACTTAACATATTGTAACAGATCAAAGTAGGGTAGTACGGCAGTCCGGCGCTCGAACTCGTACATCGGTGTTAGGTAATCAAATGTAGGGCAGAGTGTACACAATCGCAGTTGGTCGATTTGCAATATGTAATTAGATATCGAATAACTAAAGCATAGTACCATAGAAATATTATTTGGTCATTGTACCGCTGTTTTGGCCTTAATTTTAGCCAGGTCATGTTCCGCACGTATAGCGAAACAACTTTCGGAAACAGCTCGAACCAATATGGTTCCATGTTTAATCCAGACAAAGCGGTAACCGCACGCTTTAGCTGTTTCTCGGGTCTGTCGAAACAGGTTCTTCATTTGCGACGTCAGGTGCTCGTTTATGTAACTCTTGACCGAAGTACCAGGCAAGTTCAAATCATCAGAAGTGAACCCTTTTCTGGCTCGGACCGAGGAAATCATATTGTCACGCACGATCTGGCTGCGGAATTTCACTATAATATTTTTAGGTCGTGTTGTATTAGGGTTCAGCTGAGGGACCCTATGGACTGCTATGATATCGTGAGGAGACAGCGGCTGCTTTATAATTCTGGAGATGTTTTCTACCACAGACATTAAGTTCTCGCCACGCTTTTCAGGGAGATTACTGATCTCAATATTACAGTTTCGGCTTCTTTGTTCCATGTTTTCTAACTTAGCTTCCAAAGCCTGAATACGATGCAAGCCCGTCTGAGGACAATCGAGACGTTTTTCAACCACCGCAACTCTTGACACCACATCGCGCGAGGTCTTCTCGAGATCATCATGTCGATCACTAACAAACCCAATAGACTCCTGTATTTTCTTTACTTCATGCTTAAGTTCAGTCAATTCACGACCACAACTGCTGCATATCTCATTTAATTTAGTGCTAAAACTTTCGAAGTAATTTTTCATCTCACTTCGCAAATCGGACATTTCGTGAACGAGATCGACATCAACACTTTGTTTAGTGCGCCTACGATGTGTGACGAAATCCTCCTCACTGCGCGACGCACTCAGATCCGACAGCAATCCACTACCTTGGTTAGTCGGTGAACGTTGTACACTCATCCTTACAATAGCGACGCAGTAATACGAGGAGCGGCGGGGAACCAACAACTTGCACTATGCACACTATTATAGTAACGAATTATACCGATTTAGATTCACTTTAGGTTCACTATCGTTTACAACTAATTTTAATTTTAAACCACGATGCACTGTACGCGTCAACTCACTCACGGCGCCTAACGAGATATGATTATAATTTGCACAATGTTTTTAGGCATAGTGTACAGTCGCCTAATAGTATATATTACTAAAATTGAATAGGTATAAATTAATGAAATGAATGAAAAATAAAAAAGTTACTTTAACCAGTATTTCCTAGATTATATAGTGTCAAAGTAGGTTTAGGTGCGGCGGGGGTTGCCCTTGGGCCACCCCTAAGCCGCCTTTTAATTGTTTTACATGGTTACTTATTCTGCGTAAGATGATTATGACTATACTCATTATAGTTTGATACGTTTATGCCTTTATAAAGCTATGCTTATAAATTTTATGCTTAATTATGATTATGCTAATATTTTATTTATGATTAAGACAAATATGCTAAATTTGTTATGGATAAAATTATTATGCACAAATATCATTAGTCTAAATTACCATATGCCAAAATATTTTATGGTTATTTTTTTTATGCAAATGGATAGTGAACCGGGTGGGACAACCCTATGAAAAAATAGATACTAGTCTATTCTCAGATCTACTGAATATGCATATAAAATTTGATAAAAATCGGTCGACCCGTTTCGGAGGAGTATGGTAACTAATGTGACATTAGAATTTTATAAATAAGATTATATAGATAGACATACTAATCAATTTAAACATACTACAATATTCACCCAATACTGCTACATTTTCAGTATAAACACACAAGATATCGGCGGATTGATATTGTCGGACAAATTCCTACAAATATCAGCGGTTCTATCATCTAGTCACATATTCGGTTTAGGTGAGAAGCGAGCTCGTTTCATGAACAATGTCAATTGGAATACTTTTGCGATATTCAACAGGGATAGAGTTCCTAGTGAAGAGGTATGTTTAGCTTATAAAAATAATTCTACTTAGAGTAAAGCACCTAATTATTGGCACTTTTATGTTAGGACAATTCACACAACGCCATCTAGTCTGAAACTAAGCAGAGCTTGTGATATGAGTACTAGATAAACTGATATAAATATTTATATACATTTTTTTGTAACTACATACATATTATACATAGGAAACATCCAGACTTCGATACAAACGTATGTGTCATAACACAAAGTTTGTCCCGACCGGGAATCGAACCAGAGACTCCGGCGTCGAAAGCGGATACACTACCGACTACGGCACCGAAGCAGTCATTCTAAATATATACCACACTAGCTGTTACCCGCGGCTCCGCCCGCGTGGATGTCGGTTATCGCGACCAAACATACCATCATAAATGTCCTCTCTTAAGATCTAATCTATCCTTGTACCAAATTTCATCAATATCAGCCAAATTTCATAAATACCTAACAATAATAAGCTATAAAAATTGACCAATAATAATAAAAAGTGACATCTATATATCTCCGTTAAATTCAGTTTATTATATTTTTGGTCACATCTCCGGTTCTAATCAACCGATTGCGATGAAACAAACGTAAGATTTTAAGTCTGACCAAGCCCTGTCTAACAAAAAAAACCGCATCAAAATCCGTTCAGTAGTTTCTGCGTCCATCGCGAACAAACAGACAGGAAATAAAAAAAAAAACATTTTCGTGTTCAGTATCGTTAACATAACATAACCCAAGTATTTTTTTTTTTCAAATATCTCCAATGTACAGACACCACCACTTTACAATTATATACTTGTATAGATTACAAAAAGAAAATCAAAGCACATTCTTGTAAAATATCTCTTAAACCCTGACTATGAGTCCACAGAGAACTGATTGACTGTCACACAATAAATACACACTCACACACATCAGGCCAGTCTATAAAAATAAATAAAATTAACAGGCTTTATGTACGGTCATACATAAAAAAAAATTAGTTTTCAAAAATGTTCTGGTTAATCTCTGAAATGGCGGAATCGATTTTATAGGAACTTTTGCCGGCAGATATAAAACCTTCTGTTATAAAGGAGTAACTTACGCTACTTTTTATCCCGGGAATGTGTTCCCGTGGGAATTGGTAAGCACGCGGGTGAAGCTAGTAATTAACTACTGTAATTATTTCCTAGGTAAACCTATACGGCACTCATCCGTTCTACCTTGCTGTGGAACACGACGGCAAAAGTCACGGCATGCTTCTACTCAATTCTAATGCTATGGGTATTTATGGTTACACTTGTAAATTTTGCACATCAATATAATTTCTTATAGGTTTGAACATGGTGAAAAGTACGACGACCTTGCATTTATAAATTGATTTAAACAAAAGTATATGAAAATATCCGATGGGTTAAGGCATATTTTGCTTATATTACGTGGGCCGTAGAACATTGAAAAATATTGATTAACAGCAAACTCATTTTTCGTCGCCTGTTACCCCAATATCACAAAAAGAAATCTTAAATCCGGTAGCTAACAGAGTTATCCAGTTAAAATATTCGGAACAAAATTGTAAGGTTGCATTAATTCGTTTAGAGCTGGAAAGTGGTGCAGTTATTAAGTACATCATTATATCAAAAGTTCCCATCGATCCGACTTGTGCTAAAAAAGTTATTCAAGGTTAAAGTTGAAATTTTCGGTTTTTTGGATTTTTCTCGTAAACAGTGAATTATATCAAAAAATAGTTGTGTACAAAATTGTAGATAGTAAAATAACAAACACAAATGACCTTACAACTTTTTTCCTAGGAATTACCATTTCTGAGAGATTGCGGTTATTAACGTCTAACAAGCTATATTCTACACGCACTGCTGGTCCGCTCCTATTAACTCTGTCGTGATGTTATATAGCTTATGTTACTTGCTATAATGTAGCTTTATATTACCGAAAGAAATTTTTAAATCGGTGCAGTAATTTCTGAGGTAAAAATGAGCTTGCTGTTAATCAATATTTTTCAATGTTCTACGGCCCAGGTATGCAGAATCAACCGTTAAACTTGAGGAGTTTGACCGCCAGGTGTACCACTTGCCAATAATGTTGGCTTGGTTTCTCTAATATTTTTGTGATATAACTATGCACTCTGCAACTGATACCCTTTTAAAAGCCTAATAAAATATTATTATTAAGTCCTTTTTGTGTACAATTTAATAACAATTTAGTAGCTACTCGTAAAATGGGCTTAACGTGCCCATTGAGTGGTCGTCTTGGAAGTCTTCCAGACGGAAGACCTATCAGTGGGTACGTTTAGAAGTTTTTCTAGTATAATATAAAAGTACCCTCACTTGTAACACAGACATAGTACTCCAACCGACCCCGGGCATCACATACCGAACCATCGGGGGCATCCTGAACCTGTTCGTGTTCCTGGGTCCGTCCCCGGGGGAGGTCGTGTCGCAGTACACGGAGCTGGTCGGTCGGCCGTTCATGCCGCCATACTGGGCGCTTGGATTCCATCTTTGCAGGTGATTTTTATCTTTATACATAAAATCACGCGTATAACCCCGAGCGATGATGGCAGACCCTTATTTTACTAGTAATTTTGATAGTCCCACCCACGTAATAGGGGGGAGCAAGCCTATTGTCATTACCGGGCACTATAAGAATTCCATTAAACCACTCCGTAATTTAATTTCCAACAGCCAGGACAGACGTTACATACCACTAAATAACTAATATAAATATACTAAATATATATTTAATAAGCAGTGAAGTATGCTAACTTTTTCTTATATAATTTTACAATATGAATCACAACAAGTTAAATATATGGAAAAAAATTGCCATATATTTTAGAGTTTTCGAAAGTTTATTCATAAAATCTAAAAAATGTCACATGACATGAAGTTCAACATCATTTTAGAGGTCTTTGACCATGCTGAGTTGATTGCAGCTGGTCTTTAGTCTCTAACTATTACCGTTCTCGATTTGACCTCGTTTTGTCCTTGACCTTGAGATCAGATCTTGAGATCTTTGACCATGCTGAGTCGATTGGCGTTTACACTGAGTCTCTAGCTCTTACCGTTCTCGAGTTGAAAGATGTTCACGGCCGGACGGATGGACATTACTGTTGTATAAGAGATTTTCGTTTCGAAAACTCTAAAAACCATAGTCTTGGGCTGGACTCCGTAAGTGGCGACGCCTTAAGTCGCGATATTAGCACAATAAGTCGCGATATTAGCACAATAAGTCGCGATATTAGCACAATAAGTCGCGATATTAGCACAATATGATCACAAAATTAGATGCCTTGGGGTAGTGGTGTCTTGGTCAGTTGGTACAACGTTCCTCCTGGATAGGGATGTTATCTCTTTGTTCCGGCTATTTTACCGAGACTTTCGCCGACAGGCAGGTAGCTGATGTTAAAAGTAGTAGGATTTAGGAACTTGCATTCTACTGGTCAAAACATTTGTAATTATTGTCCTATCCTACATCCTAAGGTGGCCTGGGGAAGATAGCTCTTTAGCGATAAGGCCGCGTGTTGTATATTAGATGAAATATTAATGCAATATTTTAAATTGTACAGATTCAACTATGGTTCAGTGAATGAGACGAGACGCGTGTGGAAAGCCAACAGGGACGCTGGGATACCTTTTGTAAGTACATATTGAAGCATATTATACTTTTCAAATAATTATATATTTCGTAAAAATGTATGTTGTCCTGGATTCGAACAATTAAGCTGATATATTTTTATTAGGGTTCTGTACCCAAAGGGTAAAACTGGACCCTATTACCAGATATCGTCTCTGCTTACTAAGAAGAACCGTGATTACACAGACAATTTCACAAATAATTTATTTCTGTATACGCTATAACAATAAATAATAAAAACAGAAGAAAATAAATATTTAAGGGGCTCCCATACAACAGACAGGTTTTTTACGGAACCTTTCGTGCGCAAGACCGACTCGCATATGGCCGATTTTTTTTTAACTAACGTGTAACGGAACGTTGTAAGATGTGATCATTGTATCAGGGATAAAAGTAAACTTTATTTTAGAATGCTACCGCACTCTAAAATATAAAGTTCTCAAATAAAACACAATTATGTTACGATTCAATTTACTTTAACAACTGTTGGGAAACCAACATGTAATTTACCAACGGTATGGTCAAATTGGCCTTTAGGCATATCGGTGTTAGTACATAAGAACGTGGCAACACTGCAGAAATATGTATCTGTTTGTTCTCTTCTCTCGTGTACGTGGTTCAATACATACGTGTGAAAGTTGTACGCTGTTGTTTCACTGGATGTGCCCCTATCCTCATAATAATACAGTCCACTACTACTCCATCTGGGCACGGCAATTAGAAGGTTATATTTCCTCCCTAAAGCCACATTTCTACAACAACTCAATTCTATGTTTCTGTATCATTTAATTTTATATACTTTTGCATGCTACATATTCAGGACGTACAATGGAACGACATAGACTACATGCGGGACCAGAACGACTTCACATTGGACAAAGTCAAGTTTGCAGCTCTCCCAGAGTTCGTCAAAGAACTACATGATGCTGGGATGCATTATATGCTTATTATTGGTAAGTACATCGGTACATGGACGTCAGGCAGGTGCATAGTTAATCCGCGCATAGTTAATATACTTACGAACTCTCATTGGCGGACTCCTGAAGTTACTCGATGGTGTTTCCGGAATCAGCCGATGAAAGTTGCGTGTGAGGCTTTAGTGAATAATTAAATTTCAAATTAATCGAGTTTGACACCTGTCAAAATGACAGCGCTGTCGATCGGTACTGACACTCCAAATAATAATGAATTCGGATTTCGTAATCTGCCAACGAGAATTACGTCCGATAGGTGTGTATGAGGTTTTATAGAATATTTCAATTTAAAATTACTCGAGTTTGACACCTGTCAGGAGTGACAGCGCTGTCAAATATTGACAAGTTTTCATTCAGCAAAGCAATGAATATAATATTACAGATCCGGGTATAGGCGAGTCCCTAGTCCCCGGCGAGTACGCAGCCTACGACCGCGGAGTGGAAATGGATATATTTGTTAAAAATGCCACCAATCAGATATTTGTTGGCCAGGTAATTGAATAACCTGTTATTATAAATTGATCCATCTTCGTTATTCACATTGTTCCAGGCACATAAATATAAAATAATATTATACTTGTTCTATTACAGGTGACCCATCCAATACTAAAAATTGTGGTCCTTCTATAATACGGCTATTTCTATTATATTTAGTGGTATAGTTCAATTCACGTAAGAAAAACGCTGGGCGAGAGTGGGAGGGGTGGTGTTTGCGCATCGGTACTCTCGCTCTTAGTCGATATAGATCGATAAAAACTGGCAATAGATGTAATGTAGATCAATTCGTTTGACACGGCGTATGTTCCCATTTTAATGTCTCCGATGGACTCCCAGTTCCAGATGATCTAAATATTTACATATAACTATAATATATATACGACAATTTGTCTGTCTGTGTGTTTGTCTGTCCGTCCGTCGCGTTTTTCAATTTACATACATTTGCATGAAATTTTTTTTTTTTTTTTGGGCGGTACAAAATTCGTCGGGATCTGATCTTAAGATCTTAAGAAATTATTTCTCTATTCTTTCGGCCTAATTTTAAGTGTATGGAGAGCGATCTTGTGCATGAATAAATACGAGAGTTGGGTAATTTGCATGTGGCGGAATATTGCAAAGTAGTTAGATTTATTTAATTTAACTATTGACTTCCGAAAAGTAACGCCTGATAGTATTAACTTGATAATATTTATGTAACTATATAATTTCAGGTCTGGAACAAAGGACATACAGTGTTCCCAGACTTCACCCATCCCAACTCGACGAACTACTGGGTGGAAATGATGACGGAATTCCATAAGTCGGTGCCTTTTGACGGCGCTTGGATCGTAAGTGCTTAGCTATTTAATTTATAATAATATATTTAATTTATTCAAGATTCTCGAGACTGCACGGACTTTCATTGATTGTTGCAAATAAGGCTAGATGAGCAAATCACTTGCTCATAAAATAAAAAAATAAAAAGAAGATCTAATATTATATTTCTTGTATTTATTTTGTAATCATCAATTGATATTGATATTGTTGATTTGACAATAAACATAAATTACATCATGAACGTTCAAACAAATTTCTAATTTCGTTTTGACCATTTAATAAACAGGTGATTCGACAATCATCTATCCCATTATCTCCGTCACGTTTCGGGTCCGGGAACTATCGTGAGCCAAAGGTTGAACTAGGCTGATCGAGATTTGCCTGGGCAGATCGTAATATGCCGTCATTTCGTGATGCCAGAATCGAGATCAGCTAGTTAGGTTAGGATAGTGCGATCTGTCCAGGCAAATCTCGATCAGCCCAGTTGAAACGATTGAACATTGATGAAGAGACGCGAAAGTTTAAAAGTAACCATCTCTTCAGGACATGAACGAGCCATCGAACTTTCTAGACGGCCCAGTGGGGGGGACGTGTGGTGCTGAGGATATCCCGTACCGGCCTCGAACCCACGACCCTAACCTCCACACCCACACGTTGTGTATGGACGCTAAACACTACGCCGGAGACCACTACAATTTGCATAACTTGTATGCGATTAGTGAAGCGATTGCTACTAATTTGTAAGTATATTAGCACATACCTCCCCTATATGTAAAGTGGGAATCATTTGTTTCGCGTCTACGCCATTGTGTGGACTGAGAATCATTATATGCCCCTGAGGTCCCAGGTTCGATTCCGAGTCGATTCAAATTATTTGTATGATCCACAAATATTTGTTTCGGAGTTTGGGTATTTTCTATGTATAATATGTATGTATTTAGAAATATATATATATATATATTTATTTAAAAGTATTGAGAGATTGCCAAGTAAATTTTTGAATTTAACCCCCCCCCCCCCCCCCCCCCCCCCCCCCTCCCATCTGAAAACAAACGGCTTCACCCCCGAAAGTTTGTTTACATTTATTATCTCGTTTAGCTGAGTTTACTTTATGTATGTCGTGTTGTTTGTTTGTTCGTAGCGCCCTGTCCGAGATCCGCGGCAAGAGACCGTTCATAATATCGCGCGCCACGTTCGTGGGACAGGGGCGCCACTCGGGACACTGGAGCGGGGACATCGCCAGTCAGTGGCACGACATGAAGATGACTATACCCGGTAAATATTTACCACGTTACCGTATACTAGCTGATTACCGCCCGCGCGATGTACTTTTCTTATTTCCAATTCCCACGGGAAAACATTGCCGGGATAAAAAGTAGCCTGTAGCACTCGGGGATAGTGCAGCTACATATTGGTGTCCGTACGAATTGGGAACGAGGAATCGAAGCCCAAGATCATCGACCTCCATGATCCCCTACTCCAACGACGCGAGATTCTCATCCTGACCAAACCCCCGAAGAGGCCACACAGGTGGTCAATGTCCGCCGGGCGTCACTGGAAATACCTTCTGCGTGCGTCCGACAAAAGACGGAATAAAAAAAAATCCAGACGAGATCAGTTATGTCATCAAACAGATCGTTACTGAGTTATATTGCAATAGCGAGCGATAATTACCTCTACCCCTTACCACTCGTAGCCAGTAAATTGGTCGACGAAAGCTGTCGTCGCTTGCTTCGTGGTACAGGAAAAACATT
Organism: Nudaria mundana; assembly: GCA_963556515.1. Classification (NCBI taxonomy): domain Eukaryota; kingdom Metazoa; phylum Arthropoda; class Insecta; order Lepidoptera; family Erebidae; genus Nudaria; species Nudaria mundana. Next base: position 2,285,194 of record OY748304.1, on the reverse strand, counting down.
TGGTACCGCAGTTCTCAACATTTCATACATGTCATAAATACTTCTGATTCGGACACTTCCAACCACATGCTTCGTATCCCGCTCGCTTTTCTTCCAACGAATCTTTGTCTAACACTGACTACAGGGGGTAGAATAAAATATCCTACTAATATTATAAAGGGGAAGTTTGTATGGATTGGATCTTTGTTACTCTTCTACACGAAAACTACGCAATGGATTTTAATGAAACTCGACAGTAATGTAGTTCATTCATTAGAATAACACATAGGCTAAAATTTTTGAAGATTGGCCGAAAGAAGATAATAAATCTGCTATTTGCGAGCCATTTTGACAGACGTCAAATTTTGACGCAGACGAAGTCGCGGTCGGGGCAATTTTTTATCCAATTTCCACGATAATTGTTTATAATGTTCGCGAGGTCTAATGTTCGACCATAAGGGTGTTCTAGTACCTAATATAACGAGTTACATTAGCCATATATCACTATACCCTTAGAGTTGCTCAGCTTCAGCCTGTTTGGTATCCCCATGATGGGTGCAGACATCTGCGGGTTCAACGGTGACACCACCCTGGAGTTGTGCAAGCGATGGATGCAGCTCGGAGCGTTCTATCCATTCTCTAGGAACCACAACACTAACATTGCTAAGGTAACTGTACCCTTACAGATGCTCAGGCTCGCAAAGTTCAGCACGTCAACCGCCATTTTTATTGTTGTTGACAGTTAACTTACTAAAGAAATTTTTGTTGTAATAATGCGCTCTAGAATGGATACTCTATGGTTAATCGTTTTTGGTTTCAAAAAGGAACTACGCGCAGTCTTTGGATTCAAGCCCCAAGTCACATCTATTTTTTTGTAAAAAGTCTTATATTAGTGTACAATAAAGTTTATTCTATTCTATCCCAGCCCCAGGACCCAGTGTCCCTAGGTCCCGCAGTGGTGGAGGCCAGTCGAAGAGCCCTGCGTCTCCGCTACTCGCTACTCCCGTACTACTACACGCTGTTCTGGCGAGCGCACGTACACGGAGATACGGTCGTGAGGCCGCTTTTCTTTGAGTGAGTAGAAAACATGTTTCACGACATGACAAATAATTTTACAGGGCAGAAAGGTCTCCGGAGCCATGCCAGAAATATTAACTGGGAGACCGGCAAAAAAATCCAAAAATATAAAAAAAAAATACTACTTAATTATACAATACATTAATAGATAAATAAAATTTTCATAGCCATAATTCCCTATTGACAGCTTTTCACTAAATACATAAGAAAGTATTATACAGGGTGTCCCGTGACCATGTAACATGGGAGAAAAGTACCTTAAATATTGTAGTTAGACAATTTTACTGAAAGGAGACTAGATTTTATAGTCTAAATTATATTAACCTTTCAGCGGTCGCACGCGGTCTCTGAGACCGCAGCGAACTTATTTTACTCCTATAATGTTATGAAAAAACGTTCAAAAATATTAATAAATGATTTATCTCCCACAGAGCCCCAGAACAAGTAAACCTCCACTCAATAGACGACCAATTCATGATAGGCCCCTACATCATGGTGACCCCCATCTTGGAAGAGGGCGCGACAGTGGCGAGGGGCGTGTTCCCCCCGCCCGAGTGTTGGTACAACATCGCGGACGGGCAGTTCCTGGCTGTGGACAAGAGTCTGGAGGTCACTGAGATTGAAACTGTGTCTGTCAAGGTCCGTATATGAAAATTAATAGATCTATTTTTGTACCCTCTATCTTGTTTCAGTATACAGGGTGTAACATTCAAATGGGTCAGTGTGTAACTATAAGACATACTTTTCTTAGGTTCTCAGGAAAAAATTCCATTCACACATTAAAAAAAAACTTGTGTATTACAAGAAGTTTAACTTCAGACGTGTGATAATTTTCATGCTAAAAGCTGTGTTGTATGTAAGTAACTTAATGTTTTATTAACTTATTTCCAATTTTAGCTAGATCTATTTACAACACGCACTGTAATTTAAAGCAAAATTCGAACCGCCAAAATATATGTTACATATCACTAAATAGAATCTCGAAAGCCCGATAAATAAAACTGACGGTAATTAGCCAAAAAATATCCTAGCAAATAATACCATGGATATTCCATCCGATATCCGACCCACTGGAGACCATAATTATTTAAGCGCTGCGGATTATAAACCCACGGCGTGTGCACGGAGCGGGTGCACGCTGCGTGCACACGCTGCGTCCACACGCTAGCGAACGTCCTTAGTGTATTTAGCCGTTAATAAATGTAATGTGTGTAACGTTCCAGGGCGGAGGCATCATCCCCTTACAGCGGCCGCCGGCGGGCCCCGTCAGCACGGCCGACAGTCGCAGCGCACCGCTCCAGCTGCTGGTGGCGCCCGACGTGAGGCTCGCGGCCGAGGGCGAACTGTACTGGGACGACGGGGACAGTATGAGTAAGTACACGACCAAGACCTTGTCAATCTGTGGAACTTTTGGATTTTTTTTATCTCCGTAGGCCGCAGCCATCTTCCATTGTTTTTGACTTTGGCCAACCATGCGACCTCTGTCAAACGGTTGGGTCGGGTTTTATCCCACGTCGAAGAGTGCGTGGGCTGAAGCCCCACAGCACGCAACCCTTGTGGCCTGCTTTTGCAATAACGTCTTCAGGCCCCGATTTCGGAGCATAACCTGCTCACAGAAGTATACAGCCACTTTTTTTGATTAGAGAAAATTTGGCATGCATCTTTTACCTGTGCGCGAGGTCCACTGCTCGACTATATGGGCTACCACTAGTAGACCACTAGGATTCAAGCTTGTATAAAAATTAAATTTTTATTAACAAAATATATATTCTTTTTCACAGATACATACGAAGAGAAAAAATACAGTCACATAGAGTTCTCACTGAACGGTACAGAGCTTACATCAAGCGTACAGTGGTGGGGTTATGGGGTCCCTTCTGTGAATAAAATCACTGTGTTAAGCCAACCCACCATCAAAGCAGTAACAGTGAACGGTCAAAACACTGAATTCATTTACCAAAATCAAACAAGAATATTAATAGTCAATGTAAATTTGTCCCTCGACAGACCGTTTAATGTCAAATGGTGGTACAAACCGAAACAGAACAGTAGTTCGCGGAATTGGATGAAAAAAAGTAAGCGTAATGTTTAATATTATATGTTGTAAAGTGTTTTATATGCGTTTGTAGTTACCCTGTAGTTTTGGAGTTTAGTGGACTCAATATAGTTAAAACTGACAGATTGGAAAGATGAGTGATTATGACTATTACAGGGTGGCCCAAAATAAAGTTGACAAATGTTTTTTACATTTTTTTATTTGATAAAAATTATAAACAGAATTATGTTTAATGAAACGTAACTAGGTCTCATTGTGCACCATATTTTCTATTTATCTTCAAAATAGCCCCCTTTAGCACTGATACAGAGCGACAAACGCTTCGTGAAATTTGCTACAATTTTCCGCACTTCCTCGACGGATATTTTGTCCCACTCCCGCTTTAAGGAAGACTTCAGCTCGTCGACACATTGGTGACGCTTAGCACAGGACCTTGCCTCTAAGATAGATCGTAAACTGTAATCCATTGGATTAAGATCTGGCGAGTAAGGCGGCCATTCTTTTGAGCTGATGAACCCTGGTAAACTGGCCATGCACCACTGCTGAACACTTAAGTCCTGTGAGCTGGCGCAGAGTCCTGTTGGAATATCCATGGTTGGTTGCCGAAGTGTTGTTGGCTCCAGGGAAGCAGCACAGTTTCGAGGATTTCTTGTCGATAATATTCTTGATTGATTTTTATGCCTTTATCTATGAAAACTAAGGGAGTTTTGCCAGTGGAACATATTCCTCCCCAAACCATAACCGTTTGTGCGTTTTGACGATGCGGAACAACCGCAGTAGCTCCAGGACGAGATCATTTTGGTGATTGTGGGCTTGCTCAATCGAAAATAATTTTTCATCAGAAAAAACGATATGTTCCCAATTTGAAGCTACGGAACGCTGTTTAGGCAATCTGCACCTCTCAAGACGAACTTTTTTGTCTTTATCTGTAAGCAACTGAGCTTTTCTAATTTTATAAGGGATCAATTGGAGGTCATATTTCACTATGCGTTGCACGGTGGAGCGACTAATCCCCAAGTCTCGTGACATTTTTCTCACCTTTATCTGTGGATTGCGTAGTAACCTTTGTTTGATGATGTGTTTGTTCCTAGAAGTTCAAACAGTCCTCTTACGTCCTCTTCCAGGACGGTCCTCAATGTTGTCCAACTCATTATCGTTTAATTGTCGTAGAAACTAACTGACGGCTTACACCAAGAATGCTTGCTATCTCACACTGTCTTTTCCCACGCTCATGCAAAGTAAGTATGGGCGCTCGTTTCGCTGACATAGCGAAATAAATTAATTGCAACAATTTTTCAACCGAATAACAATATAGATTTGGCGCCAAGGAACCAGCAAATAATATAAAAAAACAAAAGATAACAAATCGCGTTCCATTTTTGAATTTTCATTTTTAAAATTTTGTCAACGTTATTTTGAGCCACGGTGTATAATGTATTTTGATGTTTTTTCTACTAGATCTGAGTACCAAGTCATACTGTATGATGTAGATAAAGAAAGTATTACAAATAAAAAAATCGTTATAAGACCAGAATATTACTTGAAAAATGTTATAATTTTTATTAACCGACTTCAAAAAAAGAGGTTTTTCAATTCGACCGTATATTGTTTTTTTTTATGTTTGTTCGCGGATAACTTCGTCGTTTAAAACCGATTTTAATACTTTTTTTGTTGGAAATTATTTCTAAGGGGGGTCCCATTATAAGGGAACCCTTGATTAATTTGTATTGAAGAGAACTTTACATATCCCAACATTTTAGTTTACTGTTGAGGTCGGTTTTTTTTTTGGTTAAAATGATTATAACTAGTAATTTGTACACAGCGACATCTAATATCAAACAAAGTAGAACTTGTGCTATAACTAGAAAATTGCTAAATACTAGTATTATATTGAATATTGGGATTGGCACACTCAAACACACAAACACGCACACACAAACAACTCTACTGCCTCGGTGGCGCAGTGGTATGAGTATGCGACTGCCGTCCCTGTGTCCCCAGGTTCGATTCCGGGTTGAATCAAATTATTTGTGCTATCCGTAAATGGTTTGTTTTGGAGTTAGGGGTATTTTCTATGTATAATATGTATGCCTTAAGAAATATATAAGTATGTTTATCAGTCGTCTAGATCCCATAGCACAAGCTTATATTTCTTATCTTAATTTGGGCTAGATGACGTCCTGTCAGAATATCCAAAAAAAGATTTTTTTTTAATATTACAATGTTATGTTTTAATCCGGGACTCGATGTCTCCGGGTCACTGCTGACCATATATGTAGTTGAATGATGTTAATTTTATCTAGGTTTAGGTAGAAAGTATGAAGTTTATAAGTAAAGTACCTAGTATACAATATATATATAGTATATAATGAATTAAAAGAATGTTATTATTATGTGATGAATAAAATGTGTGGATCTCATGTGTGACATACACACTGACGTTTAGAAATACATAAGCAATTGAACAATTTTTTTATTAATTAGAAAAATAAGTGCCAGGATATTGGATACTAGAAATAAGTAAGTTCAAAAAGTGATCCTATATTAGTCATTGAAATAAAATGTCGATTTACAAGTAGTTTTCCTAATATTTGTTGCCATTTTTATTCAGTTGACAATTCAAACAGCATGTGTAAAGTCTAGTCATGAAAATATTAACAAATCTAGAAGCCTGAATGATATCATACATTTTCCCTGGTCTGTTTTTATATGTTAACATACTTACAAGTATGTTACAATAGTGTTTCCTGCTGCTCATTTAAACTGTGCCACTACTATGACACAGCCGAAATATAATGATTTTTGCTGTCTATTCATATTATATTATGCCAATTTTTTTACTTTTATATTTTGAGTGAGAATAAGTACGTATGTATTCGTAGACGTTATTTCGTATTATATAATTTTTATCTATTTAAATCCTTTTTTTCATACTCTATGAACTAAATTGTAAATATATTAACACAAATATTAAAATACTGATTTTTTTTTGATTCCGACTTTTCTCTTCATGAGCACCTATTTGATACCATTTCCTGGATTTTTTTCTGAAGAAATAATATTCAAATTAAACATTGTGATAAAATATGACAACTTGTGTTGCAAGTTGGCACAAGCCAAAGTAATGAATTGTGTTGGTATTGTTATGTACAATTTTATGTATTTCAAATTGCACTAAATAAAATGGTGATGCACAAAACTTTTGTTTTATTTAGTGATTGTATGATGTTATCCTGTATTTATGTCCCAGAAATCAATTATTTTACCCAGTACTACCTTTCCTGCAAATAGTTGCAGGCAGCTGCCCTTTCCGTTCTGAGGTTGATTTATGAGACACCTTGTATTTTTGATAAGGTATTGCAGATGCGTGTGCGTTCGCACAGCGGAATGTTGTTGAATTTAAAGATTTTAATTATGCAGATATTTAGTGTATGACGTCGTGTAATTGTGATTGTTAAAAAAACAATTGTGCATGCACAGCCATTGTGGATAAATTCGCCAAAAACTGATTCCGCTGGGCCAACGTTGTCCTGGCGGAACTTTTTTAATCCATGTACTTAGAAGAAAAAAAATGTGTACAAAAATTAGTGTGTATTTGGTGTTAACATAACGATACACGTCTTTAATCAAACTATCAAAAAAAAACAACCACAAAATTATCTACTATATCTATCAGCTATGCATCTTTAGCAACATCTCTTTTTAAAAACTTCTCGTAATCTTCTTCAGACAGTAATTCTGTTATTTCTTCTTTTTTCGTCATCTTTAATTTAAAAAGCCAGCCGTCATCATAACAATCAGTATTGATTAAACAGGGTGTTTTCTCTACATCACTATTTTTCTCTATAATAATACCAGAAACAGGAGAATATATTTCACTGGCTGCTTTGACACTTTCTAAGGCTCCACACTCTTCCCCAGCTGTGACGTTTGATCCTACAGTTGGTAACTGTGCAAATACAATATCACCAAGAGATTCTTGTGCATATTTACTGATGCCTACAGTTCCCACATCTTTGTCTATCATTACCCACTCGTGTCTATCTGTAAATTTTCTAGACGACTGACTGCTATATTTGTGGTAAAGCTCACAGTATGTTTGTTTGATGTTCGATTGGAGAAGGGCATGTCTTGATAAATATTTATTAGTAAGATGTAGGAGACATCTTTGGAGATTCATTTTTTACTGAAAAAAAGAAAACATTATTTTATACTGTTATCTTTCAGTAGTAGTTGTAGTCCGAGATGCTCAGGACTTTAATTGGCTGTACCATAGCAACTGGCACGTAAGATTTTGTTGCTTTTCATCAAAATTTCATCGCAAGGCAACGGGTTTCAATTTTTTATCAAAATTACAGCATGGTTGCTACTTTTTATTAAATTCATGTGGTCATTTTGGACATAACCTATTATAAATGTGCCCGGTGACGGCAATAGGCTTGCCCCCTATTACGTGGGCCCCTATTACTGGCAAATTGTGGGTGTGTGATGCACCTCTGTCTACCCCTTCGGGGATATAGGCGTGATATGTGTGTGGGTGTGTTATCTTTCAATCTCCATAAAATGGGAGAAGATAGAATAACTGAGTACAATTATATAAAAATAGAGTTTTGGACAATTTATATTTATATGTTTTTTAAGTTTGTTATACTATTTTTCACTTGAAGTAGGTAGTTCTGTTGTTACTTTTCCGTTAATAGAAATACTTACAATTATATTTTAGGACACCACGAAATAGCAGGTTAGTTGATCGTTTTGATTATTTATTTCTCAATTCTCTCTCAGGTTTGATTGAAAAAAAAGTAAGGTTAGAAAATTTCGTTCAAAAACATTTTTGACTTTGACACTTCACATTTGTCACAATCATGTGTATTTTTGACATGGCTTCAAAGACTTGTACTTGTACGGAGTTCGATTTTTGCCGAGCGCGTGGCAGGTGGCTTTTTAGGTTACCTCTAGCGCTCCGCAAAAATCGGGTACCCAGACACTCACATACTGAACAATGTTTCTTGTCCTGCACCTGGAGCTAGTTAGGAATAACAAGTTCTTCTGTGTGAGACTATCAACTAATCAAGCATTACCTTGACATTGGCGAATAATCGATCAATTCGATGGAACCACGTTTTTAAAAGAAAAAGAAGAAGAAGAAAGCCTTGTACCTTGTACCTGACATGTAGACAAGACATTGTATTGTCAAAGAACGAATGAATTCTCAAAAACGATGAGTAAATTAATAGTAACACCACCAAGGGAAAAGTAGAAGAGTAAGAAGAGACCACATTAAGTATCAAACCAAATTATAAATCGCTAGAATCTATCAGAATCGTGAGAATCTCATTGGCTTTTCCCTTAATCTCACCCTCTAAAGTTGTTTTGTTCAGAATCTGCTAATCAGATTATCTGATCAATAAGATTTACCGGCTGTCGAAGGTGTCTGATAATATTGCGACCGGTTGGACCCTTGACTGCTTTGCTATTGCCTTGTCCACATATTGTTTACGTCGTCAAAACGTGTTGTCAAATTTGTCAAAGTTATAAAACGTCATTATTGTTCGCTTAGCCATGAGTGAAAGATGTCAAACGAAACTCGCAGAGAAATTTGATAATAAAAATTATATTATTTTCTTTGGAGTTGTATGCACGGCGATAGCAGTTTTATATTTTTACAGGTAGCTGAATACCAAATAGTATCAATATTTATTTGTTTGCTTAGTGCGTAGAAGTTTGATCATAATATTTCTTTCAGATTTCACTTCGCCACTATAGCTTTCAGTTATGTGTTGGGATGTCTGGCTTGTTATTACGGACTCAATTCGAATATTTTACAAGAGTATATTAGTAAATTAAAGTGCCATTTTGTCAATGAGACATTTAATTATAAAGAAGTCACTGTCAAGGTGGGTTTATTTTTGTTGTTTACTTTTTACTTTCTCACTTATCGGGGTCATTTACGCCTCTTTAATCAACTTTATTTTACTACAAACTTGCAAACAAGTTTCTGATAAGCGGCTCATCCCATATTACATATGACCAACAAAACTTCTGACGAGAAGTGGGAGATATGCCTATGCCTACCCCTTCGGGAACACAGTCGTAATTAAATATATCAGTAGGCGTAATCTTTAGTCTAGTCAGCAAGTGAAAATACGCGAATAACATAGTTAAATCTCTTAAAAAAATTTGTGATGGCTAATTGAAATCTTGTAGATAGTTCTGCACTCTTAGAAGCAATTTACATTTTATTAAGATAAAGAATGAAGGAAAATATCAGTTATGACAGTGACAAAGATATCAGTTAAGAAAAACCAACAATTACATTTTTTGTTAACCTTATTACTGCATATATCTGTTATAAGTGTATGTAAAGAAAACGAAATTTAATGAACCAGTTCATCTTTATCTATGGTCAGTACACCTGTTAGCTATAAACTATAGTATAGGTTATATTACAAGCCACCAGTCACATTATAACATGAAAACAAAAAGTTACTACCCAAGTTTACCTAATACTTGTAAAAGAATTTTTACAAGGACCGATTCGAAAAAGCTCTTACCATTTTATCTCTGTATGCTGCGAGTGGAGCCGCAGACATCAACATCAGCCACTTGATTGATGATGAATCTTTTTGTAAAAAGTGTAAACTATTAACTTTTCCGTTAATCCTTGAACTAAGCTAAGGAGTTCTTGTAATAGGAATTATTCCCAACAGCAGTGTGGGGGCTAAGTATCGAACTAACGTCGACTCATCAGAACCCAAGTCCAGCTCCAGGTACAATTTAAAAAAAAAATTATCCACCTAAATATCTATCTATATGGGTAACTGCCATTCTATGAACACTTAAATTTGTATTTAAATTTTGCAGGGTTGTGAGACATGTGGGTCGAAGGATTGTGCTAGACATGATTCTAGCGTGTCAGCAGAGCCCTGGGTGGGTCTACAGATACACAAACAGTTGGACCAAGCTATAGAAGATGTGAGTATAACTACTGCATTACTAACTTTATGCTTCTTTTTAAGCACAGTAAGCCTAGATTTTAGTCGAGTGACTTGCTCAACTTATTAAAAATCACGCGATTTGGTGCTAGTTATATAACGTGACAAAACGCTTTATGCTTATCATTGGTTGATTTGGACGACCGCCTAAAGTCGATACTGCCGTCCTCTAAGATTTCATACGCACTTAGCATTACGGCTGACTGCATGACGCGGTTGCGAATGCAGCTACCCGGCTTTCCACATCTACAACAGTGTCCTGCGAACAATAGTATAGTACTGAATGCGGGGTGACCGCACAGTGCATCTAAAGCAATTTGTGGGCAGCCGCATCGCAATGCACATGGAAATAGAAATTTGGTATAATAAGAAGTCACTACATAATCATGAAAAGAGATGGCAATCTTGCATATCCTCCGACATACATATTTTTGCTTACTGTCCGCCTACGGCTAGCCGCAACGCGGAACTGCATAATGCGTATGAAGCCTAAAGCCCCCCATATACGGGACGATTATTGGTCACGATCCATCGCTTTAGACCGATCGAAACGACGGATCTGTAATGTATGTTAAGCCCCCCATATACGGGACGATTCATCGTTACGATCCATCGCTTTAGACCGATCGAAACGACGGATCTGTAATGTATGTTACGATCGTTAACGATTTACTTCATCGCAGACGACATCGGAGATCGCAACAAAAACCCATGCAATCATGAATATCGTAACGATGAATCGACAGTGTATTGGCTCTTGCGATCAACGATTCGATTTTTGTTCCTTAATTTATTCATCTATACTTATAATAAATCTGTAGAAGTGAAAATTCTGTACATTGAAAATATCAAAAAAAATAAATGGCAGGGGGTGTTACTAGACCGACACCGAACCCAAAATTGAGATTAAAAAAATTTTTGTCTGCCTGTCTGTCTGTTCAGGCATCACGCATAAACTACCGGTTCGATTACGATGAAACTTGGTATAATTATTCTTTAATATCCTGGGCACCACACTGGGTACTTCTTATCCCGGAAAAGTATATACAATAAAAACAAACTTAATTTTGCGGTTCAATCCCTAGACCCGATTACTGTACCAACCGCAAATAATAAGTTTGTCGTAGGTTTTTTTTTTGTATATTGGGTTCGTCAAGTTGACGCCGCCTGCCTGGTGGTAAGTCGTGATGACGACGTCTAGCAATTGTGGACCACTCTCACAGCACACAATACTATAGAGAGTGGCCCTCAACTTGACGACCTACTGATGTGCCTCTTCACGCTCCGCGTAAAGAACCCAGGATTATATCCGGGGGGAACACGTGCACAGGCAGGGCGTTCCAGGCCACTATTGTTCGGCAGAGAAACGAACGTTTAAAACGTTCGGTTCTCGCGAACATGCTATCCACTGTGTGGGAGTGGCATGTCTGCCCGGCACGCGTTGTTCGGGATCGGAAGGAAGAGGGTGGGATCAGATTGAAGAGCTCTTCAGAACAGGTTACGTCACCCGCAGTGGAGTTCACTAAGGGGCGCTGCACACAGCTAAGATACTATAATATTATCATACAATTCAATGGACGCACGATGTAGATAATAAATAATATTTCATATTTTCGTATCTTAAGATGAATTTGTATGGTATAATACAGAATATAATAGAAGATATAATAGAGAAACTGGTGTATGGGGGCTTTATGAACGCAATAAAACCCAAAACAATGGTTTTTAGAACTTTTGTCTGTTTGTCTCAATGTTTGAACACGCTAATCTCAGAAACGATTTGATTTTTTGATTTGAATTTGCGGTTTGGTTTTCAATCGCTTCATAAATAAAAAAGTTATGTAGTTCGTTTTCCATTTTATAGGACACGTATTGAATTTTTGAGCACGTCTTTATCGTTACATTTCAAATGTATAAATGATCGATCGTAACGACCAATCGATTCGTGTATGAGCGGCAACACTACATATCAATCGTTGCGATCCATCGCAACGATGAATTGTACCGTATATGGGGGGCTTAAGGTTTGGTATAAGACAGGTGACCATGCTGATCGCATGGTCTAAAACAATAACCAGATAACACAATACGCGTGATGACGCTCATCATATCATTTAATAGCTCTTGTTCATAGTTTTGTTGAATCTGACACCTCATTATGTTTCACTAAATGGGTTGTTGAGCCAATAATATCGTGTCAACTATCACTTCTTGTAAATGACGTCATAACAGAAGAATTGCATTCATTAATTTTTCAACTTCCTATTGATTTTGCTAGTTCAACTGTTATAGAGTTTTTGTCTGCTTCACTCATGAATAGGTAAGTATATAGGTCTATAGGTATATCACTATCACTACATATTATAAAACAAAGTCGCCTCCGTCCGTATGTATGCTTAAATCTTTAAAACTACGTAACGGATAGAGTGGTTCTCGAGGAAGGTTTTTGTGTATTATAAATTGTCACAAAAACACAAAAGTATACACACATACATACATAATATCACGCCTCTCTCCCAGTGGGGTAGGCCGAGACCACGGATTTCCACTTGCTACGATCCTGACATACTTCTTTCGCTTCCTCAACTTTAATTAATGTCTTCATGCATGTTCGCCGGTTACTGGCACTTTTAACCTGGCCTTTATTTAATACATCTGCGATTTTGTCGCAGTATGTTCGCCTTGGTCGACCCTTACTAGCTTCTCCATTCACACTCGCTTCATATATCTGTTTTGTCAATCTCCTCTACATGTCCGAACCATCTAAGCATCCCTTTTTCCACCTTGGTTACTACATCTTCTTTCATCTTACATACCACAACGTGTACAAAAGTATACTTACATTTAAAAATAATTCCAATTTACCTTTGTCATGGTATCACGGGTGAACGTCTGGACCGATTTCGGTAGGTATTGTAGTATTTGTTGCGATACCCTACCATCATCTCCAGGGCCCAAGTTACCCTCACCTGTACGCCGTGTACCTGTTAACAAACGGACGAGGCTCCGTCAAGTATACGTATACACGCCATTTGCTCGCCACGTATTACGTGGAGGTTAAAGAGTTGGCGAAATGTGGGTGTAATAAGCGCCTTTGTCTACCCTTTCGGGGATAAAGACGGGATTTGTGTGTGTGATTGTTATTGAGAAAGTTCTTATGAAAGAAAGAAAATATTTAAAAAGTTGCGCGAAACATTAAAATATGTAATACATCTTATCAACTCACGGGATCGAGAGAACTATTTACAAGTATCTTGACCTGTACCAACATCTTTTACTTATTTATTTAACGATAAAGAGTAGGTACTTAACTACTTAGTTGTGATGCGAACTGAGCAAAATCAGTGTCTCACGTGATAGGACAATTATTTCCTCAACGAAGTCACCTTGACCTACGCTCTTATGAGTCATTATTACTTCTCGATTTTAAGTTACAAACGTTAGAATATGACTGTATGAATCGTTTGTAAACATTATTCATGAATTACGTACCTACCTAGTTTTTTTTGTGAATCATTCATTAATACTTTATTTATTTAATGATAAACAGAGGTATAAATAAATAATTTTGAACAAAAAAAAACCGACTTAACTAAAAAGTAAATTTGGAATATGTATATGTATTTTATGTATAATGTAGACGCTTCGCTCGCTCGGTCAAATAATATTATAATGATTAAGTTAAGAGTCTTATCCGTCGAATGACAAGCAGAATTATGACTTCCCTGCAGTCTAGATTCTGATTACGATTATGCGAAGTATTTGATACGATAATAGTATTTAAACTATCATGGTCGTTCACATAACTATATATTCGGGATATTTACCATATTGTAACGTATGATTGAGTCTCTGATATTTCGGCGCCTCCGCGATCATGGCGCTTCCAACAGCGCCGAAATATCGTAGACTCAATCATACGTCATGTGTACCTGAGACGCCCAGCAACGTACGTAAGACCGGCCGCGGTTTAGGGAGATAAACTTAAATAAATAATTAAAAAACCCGATTTTAATAAAAAATAACTTTAATATGTTTGGACATTCTCACACAACGTCATCTAGCCCAAACTAAGCGATAAGCTTGTGCTATGGGATCTAGACAACTGATAAACATACTTATATATTTCTAAATACATATCTACATAATATACATAGGACTATATCAGTTCAAACCTAGATACAAATAAGTCCCGCCCGCCTATAGTTCAATATCTGGTTAAGTGCAGTCAGGCTTTTATTTATTATTAAAGTTTATCTAAGGAAATTGAACCTGGTGGAAGTTTACTATTTTATCTACACTTACACGGTAACCCATTCGTAATGAGTTTAAGCATATTAACATCCTTACAGTGTATTCACAGTATATTTATGAAATTTTATTGTATACCCACAAGAACAAAAGTAAATTTATGAAAAATAGTGATAATCATAATCTAAACTTATTAAATAAGGTTAAACTGACTGTTACTAAATTTAGACTTCATAAAGTGAGTAATTCTTTTGCGGGGAACTTTATTCGAATGTACAATACATTGCCAACCGAAATAGCAAATTTATCTGTCAATAAATTTAAAAAACTAATAAAAAGTAAATTGTGCCATAAAGCTTATTATAGTATTAATGATTTCTTAGATGACAAGGCTGCCTGGTTGTAACACGAATTGCTCCTTTCTAATTCTGTATTAGATGAAATATTTTGAAAAAAGCCGAACTGAGTTTCTTGAGGGCTCTTCTCAGTCTCGTTGCATTTTGGAACCCTCGGTAGAGTCACACCAACTTTTGACGAATCTAAATAATTTTCTAAAAATTTCAAAGATAATAAACGTTATTTTATTTTATTTTATGATATTTCAAAGGGACTTAAGTCAACTGGTGACCACGGTTGTCGCAATCTAACCGAAACGTCTGGGAGCCATAAGGTATCCTACCTTCAATATTATCTATCACGATTATAGTATGGGTATATCAGATGTTGGTGAAAGTAGTAACTGTAGTTATGGGTACAACTTTTACTATTAAAGTTACATCAAATGCCGACAATCGAAAGTATAGTTTTATAATCTTTTTTAAACTTTCGCGTACTGAATTCATCATACTATTTACGATTTCGTGACTTAAAAGAATAATTTACCTTCTGTTTGGCCGTGGTCACAGCCTATGA
This sequence comes from Nudaria mundana, assembly GCA_963556515.1. NCBI lineage: Eukaryota > Metazoa > Arthropoda > Insecta > Lepidoptera > Erebidae > Nudaria > Nudaria mundana. The sequence goes on along the minus strand of OY748304.1, from coordinate 2,269,924 downwards.
CCACGGCCTGATGTGACCTGGTCGAAACGTCAGGCCAAACAGAAGTTAAATTACGCGTTTAAGTCTCGAAATTGTAAATAGTATATTTTTGGTTATAACAAGCTCATCATCTGCCTGCCCTTATCCCAATTATTTGGGGTCGGCGCAATATGTTTTCATCTTCCATACATCCCGGACACACTTCATCTCTTCAGTCACTTCTTTCCTGGTCATATCCTTATTCACGCATTCCATCCATCTTTTCTTGGGCCTACCTCGAGTTCTCAAGCCATCTACATTCATACTTTGCACCTTTCTTACCACGTTACTTTCCTCTCTTCTCATAACATGTCCAGTTTAGTTATAACAAGCTAATTTATACTTTCTATCTAACTTATCTAATCTATCTAAACTCTCAATGGCATAGTTACCTACCTACTAAAGTAATTGAAATCTAGAACAACGTAGCTTTACACCATAGACATAGTATGTAGAAAGGTACACAAAAAAAATCAGAGGCGATCCCAAAATCAAAATCCAAATGTGTGGGTGAAATAGTGTTGTATACACTATTGAATACGCAAAATATCGATAAAGTATTGAGTGTTATTTCTAAGTAATACTATACAATCTTACTAATCCGTTATACTTTTCGCTTACCTGTCATTTTCGCACTGGCATTAGTTAAAAAAACCAGCCAAGTGCGTGTCGGGTCACGCATAGAATAGGGTTCCATATTCATGTTATAATAGCCTATCATCATGATTTTGTAAGATTTTTCGAGCCAACCGTTTAGCTTTTAGAGGAAACGCCCCGTTTTAACGAAAATATAGGTTTTAAAATTGAATATCTCGGAAACGGATTCTTAAATCAAAAAGTTGTCTTTGCAATTTATTAATATTTTCAAAAATACCTACCTATCTAATCATACACGATGGGGCTGAATAATGTAGAAAAAAAATCATGTTCACTTTTTGTGTAGGGGAAGCAACCCAAAAAAATGTTTCTATTATTTTATTGTAGCCCTTGGTCACCGTACAAGTTTAGGAGGAAAGCCGAGAATGGACAGACGGACGAACGGACATGACAAACCTATGTTTCTTTAATTTATTTTAGCATTTAGGATATTATGTATTACAGTTCAGCTTGGTGAAAACCGCATCAAAATCCGATGCCTAGTTTTAAAGATCTATGCATACATAGGGACGAACAGACTTTGTTTTATGTTATGAGTATGACTTTATGAAATCAAACACAAATTTGTCTAATCTAATACAATTATTTATATACAACAGCCGTGTACGTAAAACATTATACTTCATATTGCCATGGTTAATCGATACATCGATAATCGTGACGTCAATAGGTGGTCAAGCCCTATCGTAAAAGGACATTCTCCTATTTTACGTTATTTAAGAACAATTCTTCTTTGTGAATACTAAATACGAGTATTACTGCATAATGCAAGCGTAATCAATGTACTATGATTAGAATTTTTTAATTATTTGACAAACCCAAGACCTCAGACTAAAAGAATAACATAGACGGAACGAATAGAACTAGCGAGTGAAGCCGCCAAAAGGGATACTATATAGCAATGGGATACCATTGCTCGCACTCCTTTGTGAGCAGCGAGTGTGTACGAACGTGCGATCACGGTTGAACAAAATATTATAAATATGCCGTATTGTGTGGTGAAAAGGTGTAAAAACACTTCAATTATTCATAGAAAGAATGCTGGATTATCGTTTCATAAGTAATTAACTATTTCTTATTAGATTTCATAACATTTTTCTAAATATTTTAGTTGCACAAACTAGGAACACAAAACCTCCGCCATATCATACAGAGCTGCCATAATTTTTTCATCATTTCCACAAAATATTTAGCAGTATTTATGGGAATTTATAAAGTACTGAGTAAAAAAAATCAGTGTCATCAATGTTGACAACCTCGATGTTTCTAATCATCATCATCATCATCATTCGTGCGTTAGTCCCGAACTCCCGATCACATCTGTGTCCGGGATCTACTTAATACGTGGCTTGGTTATTTCGGCAATCTTGGAATTGACCGCTGTCTGACCTCCCAGCCATCCTATATATTTATGTTACTGTGTCAGTAGTTTAATTTCAGTCTAACACTACAAAGGCCTCAGTCTTAACCTAACGACTATTGATATCTACTTCATGTATAGTCAACGACAAAAGTAGCTTAACCAATAATTCTTATCTGTTGATCACTAATAGCTGTTAAACCGGTCACAAAATCATAAACAAAACACGAAATATATTAACTTTGTCCTTGGGGATTCTAAAATTACTTGTACATTGCTGTGGCACATGCATTGGGATGTAAAAAAGAATAATAAATATTTTTGTGCTAATCAACTTTTGTTGTTGACTGTACTTTGTACTTACACTGGAATGAAGCTTTGTTCATTCATCTTAAAAAGGATTATTTTAATTATGAGAATTTTTGAAAGCTAGTAATTAAAGTGTGTTTACTCAGTGTTTATCACGTTTTTATTTATTTTAACACTTCCCCATTTTAGGCACTTATCATAATAATCATTTGTGTAAATGACAAAATAATTGCAGATAACATTTACTATAACAAATATTAATTTTCCATATGTCCACTATATAGAGATTTTTAGGAGATTTTTTCATTTGCTAGCAACATTACGCACACGCCGTTAGTGGTATCGGTACACGGAAATCGGAGTCACACGCACACATTGAAAGTGTAATTTGGCTTCACGTGTTTATTCTACATGTTCCGTCTATGTTATTCTTTTAGTCTGAGCCCAAGACATAAACAAATATCTGATATCTAAGAATTGTTTGAAAATTTTGTGTTTACCTGTGAAACGTGTAATTATTTGTATTGTCTGCTTTAGTCACATTACAATTACTTAAAGAACAAGACACCATTGCACATATATACAGTTTTATTGTAAACAACACAAGGATTCGCTTATATTTTAGAAATCTAATACTCGCCAGTTATAAAGGTAAACCTTATTTTTGCAATTTGAAAAACTACGGAAAATTCTAGTCAACTGACACTGACACTGACACTGACACTTATATAAAAGTACGTCATAGTCTATCTTTATTACTCAGGCAATGTTCGAATGATGAAGACTTCTCCGGACTTCTCTTTTCCACGCTCTGTTGGTCTATTAAGGGAGCGAAGCGAGCGGCATCCCAAGTCTCTGCTTTACACAGATTTGTGACGTCACAGATAAAATAAAATATTTGTACAGATTTTTCATCTCAAACTAAGAAATGGAGCCGTTCTTTATTAAGACGGAGCTTGCGGAGTCTTCACAACGATGGGCTCAATCAAGAATGTATACGACAGGATAGCGGGCGTTTCTCTTAACCTATCAATTTTGGCATAAAGATATAACACAAACCTGTAGTTTGCTGTATAGTTTTTAATGTATGTGGCTCTTATAGTTTTTAGTTATTAAGTTTAAAAGAAACATGCCTTTGACAGTGCTAATATTAAGATTCCGCCAGCTCCGTCTTTATTATTTCGACGCGCCCGCGTTCTGGTGAACCGCCCTAGTTACGGCTATTTCCCTAACGACTACCTAATTATTATTTACGTAAAATTCCCTGTAGATAAACGATCTTTCGACATAGTGGCAGCGTCTGTGATACATTGAGGTGTACTTATTTGGCAGAGACGATAATTTACTCTAGACCACTAGTTTTATATTTCAAGAAATCGTTGTACTTTCAGTATCTATGAAATTGTGCGGAAACTATTTTAATTGGAACTAATTACCGAGTAACATAACAATGTACATTGGACATTATCGATACACTTGTAATATTGTACCGTTTGTTTTAACTTGTAGGTATTACTACGTATAAGTACCTATGTATGTATATACTTATGTGTGTATTAGCATAAGTTCGTCTTAACTCTGTGACACGTTTATGCTCTAAACTCAAGGCATTCAAGTTTAGATGAAATCACGTTATGCCAGTGAAGGATTAAAACTCATTAAGATTCATTTAACTGGCAGTTACTTTTTTTAATGTAACAAAATACAATAATGACGTTTAATAATCACAACACATACCTACTTGTAATGACGCCTGTTTCACCTAAGAGGTTGGCAGAGTAATATTATTTTAAATTATATTTTTTGTTTCAAAAATATATTTGATTTGGTTTCGGTTTTCGACGACACACGCCGCGACCTGAGTTCATCTTCCTCCTCGCTCGACACTCACGTGAACACTTCAACATAAGCCCATCTTACCCGGGAAATCCGGGCTGGTCATTTAAAGTTACATTTACCTGGTAATCTATAGTAATTATAACTATGTCCTTGTTTCAGTTCTACAATGCCATATTGGATCAGTTTATAAACTCGTGGTACAGCAAAATCACGTTGCAGCCATTCTTCGTAGATGAAATAAGACACCAGCTCCGATATGCGTCCGCGTGTCTTCTGCATAGAGCTGTCAAGGTAAGCACGGCTTGATCCTCGCAAAGGTAGATAGAGGCGTTTGATACGCCCACATTTCGCCAGTCGTTTTGTTGGTATATATATATATATATATATATATATTTACATAACATACTTTTTCCCTCGGGAATTGTGTATTGGGAATTGGAATTGGGAAAACGGCAATTGGTTCACCCTTATTACGTGCAATTCACAAAAAGTTTGTTATGTCAATATTTTTATTTATATTTTTGTACTCGTACATTCTCACGCAACGTTATCTAGCCCAAACTAAGCTATGAGCTTGTGGTATGAGATTTAAATAAACACCCAAAGTCCAAAACAAACATCACAGGATCACACAAATATTTGATTCGACCCAGGAATCGAACCCGAGACTCCGGAGTCGAAAGCCGATGCTCTACCAACCACTCCACCGAAGCAGTCTGTTATGTACTCGTATAATATGAGCTACGTTGTTGTATAGTTTCTTTAAAATCAGTTGAGTAGTTTTCGCGTGAAAGAGTTACTTACAAATATCCATCTATATCAACTTCTACTTTTATAATATAATTTTGTATTTAAATAAGGCCCTGGAATCCTACAAATATCCTAGTGGTTTGATCCTAATTCCTGTGGGTGTACCGTATGCAGGTGGAATGGAGATATCGTGTCGATATAGGTAATGTATCGTGTGTCGCAAGCGTGTATGAGTATGTCGATGTTTGTAAATAGCGGAACAATATAGATTAGGTACTCACGACACAATGTCAAAGAACCAGTTCACAACAAACATGTAACTGTTAATATTGAATCAACTCTAGCGTATCTTATTTACTCAGATAACCGCTTTATTGGACACAAATCGCATAAAAAGTTGTAAAACTCGTCTTATCGCGATTGACAATCCTACTAATATTATAAACGCGAAAGTTTGTGAGTATGTATGTATGGATGGATGGATGTTTGTTACTCTTTTACGTAAAAACGACTGAATGGATTTTAATGAAACTTTACCATAATATAGCTTATACATCAGAATAACACATAGGCTACAATTTATAAAGATATTGTGTGAATTGTTCAAAATATGACGCCGCGCGACGGGAACGGGAAAAAAATCCAAATTACCACGCGGACGAAGTCGCGGGCGACCACTAGTCACTAATAATAATGTGTCATTTAGGATTTAGTATCTTACGTGATTATATTGTAGTATAATAATGCTGCGTATATCGTAAATGTAGGTCATAACTCATACGTTGCGTTTATTTATATTATTAATATTATAAAGTTGAAAAGTTATACATAGAAACTGCTGTATCGAATTGAAACAATTCTTGTGTTGAATAGCTTATTTATTGAGGAATGATTCAAAGATTCAAAATGTTTATTCATTTAGGTTATAAAAACACTTATGAAGTGAAATGAAATGAAATGATTTATTTATTTGTAAAGGTCACTAAATGGCTCTTACAAACGTCAGTAAGTACTTAAAATAAAAAATGTCATTGCTTCTATATTTACATGTACTGCCAGATTCGCAAAGCAATAAGTAGAACCGAGAGAAAGAACCTGGCAATAAAACTCTCGGTCACTCTTTTCAAATAATTGACTCATTTACACATTTTCTTAAGACTAAATGTGGACGAATGTACAGTGGTCTCGTGTCAAAATCAAAAAGAGTGTATAATACAACAAAAAAATTATTATAGTCGCCTAAGTACAAAATATGCTACAATTACGGCATTTTAGGAGGCGCCTGCACCATGCTCAAGCCAGACACTTTTATCATTAAAGTAATCAACTGTCTTATAATATGCTTTTTGACATAAAGTGGTCTTTATAAAGTTTTTAAATTTATTGTCGGGCATACAAAGGACCGATTCAGGCAATTTACTATAAAAGCGTATACCTTCCCCCTTGAAAGAATGACTAACCTTGCTAAGCCGATAACACGGAGGGAGTAGTTTATTTTTATTACGTAGATTTCTGTCTGTAACGTCACTTACTTTAGTATAGCTAGATATATTTTTCCTGACATACAGTATGTTATCAAATATATATTGGGAAGCTACAGTTAAAATATTAATATCTTTAAATCGCTCCCTAAGAGAATCTCTTTTACCTAAACAATAAATGGCACGGACTGCCCTCTTTTGTAATATAAAATTGTTTCTATATCTGCTGCATTTCCCCAAAGTAGTATTCCATAGGACATCAAGCTATGGAAGTAACCAAAGTAAACTTATGTTAAACGTCAAAATATATGGATTAGATACAATGTCAAAATTAAAATTAGTTATTCTAAATGTACATTTACTGCCAGATTCAGTGAGTAAGAATGTGGCACGAAATCTCACGGCCACTCTTTTTCAATCATTGTCATTTGTGGGTGGAACGCGGCCGTGTCCGTCTGAGAGCAGGTCATGCTCGCGAAGGAGGCGACCGAGAGGGAGCGGGAGCGTGCCCTCCCCGCCGAACTAAAGTAAGGCCAACGAACCTAACCTAACTAAATTTTGTCAACAAACGGACCGTTACTGAGTTACATTGCGATAGCGAGCGATTATTATCACTGTCCTTATATCATATACTAGCTGATCGCCGCAGCTCCGCCCGCGTGATTTAGTTCACTCGTTCCCGGTTCCCGTGGGAACACAATACCGGGATAAAAGTAGCCTATATTACTCAGGGTGAATGTAGCTTTCCAATGGTGAAAGAATTTTTGAAAACGGCACAGTAGTTTTTGAGTTTATTCATTACAAACATACAATTTTTTTCATTTATAAATTCATTACAAATATACACAAAAATACAAATCTTTCCTCTTTATAATAGTAGTATAGATATAGATTGTCACGCGTACGCAGTAATAACGTAAGTTGGTAGACTAGAGCTGTCGTTGCGTGTTTCAGGTCATGGTACAGGTCAATATTTAGTACCGTAGTTGTCAACATTGATAGAATAGATAGTTCTGTCATAAATACATCTGATTCGGACTCTTCCAACGAATCATCCATGCCTATAAAACAGAAGGCAGCGATAAGAATAGGGAAATAAACACATAAAAATGTTTTAAACCCCCGAAGCTTTGTTTACATTTTTTCTCTCGTCTAGGTGGCCTTACTTCATTACATACATTTTTATAATATTTGTTTCAGATAAACTATTCTCGATTCATAACGAATCGTTTAATACCGTGTGCGTTACGTCACTACACGTCATGCGCCCGCTTGCCGTCAGGCGCGGTCCTCGACTCGAAGCTGGCGCTACACCCGGCCGCCGCCAATAGGAACGCGGAGCTGAACTATCTGAGGGCTATTGTAAACGCCATTATGCCTTATTTATTGAAGACTAATGATTTGCAGAATGCGTAAGTATTATTACTGGTGCAAATAATCACGCTTATTGAATAGGTAGGCAGTGACCTATAGCCCACATTTTAACTTCTATACTAATATTATAAAGCTTAAGAGTTTTTTACAATGCGCTAATCTCACGAACTACAAGTTTGTGTGATAGATAGTGCATTTATCTAGATATATCTAGAATCATTCGGGGTAACAGAACTAGGCGGTACGTAGTTACCAGCTCATATAACATCACGTTATGACCAATAGGAATAAGTCTTTGTAATTTAATTACAACGGATTTGAATGACATTATTATAATGATCTTTTCGATAAACTTCCTTGGAGAACCCTCTAAGTTTTTAGAGATAAATGGTATGGAAAAACTTTATAAAATATTTTTTATGTGAGTGGCTGTTTCGTTCCAGCGTATTCCGCGTGTTAATACGCGAGATAACTGCCGGCTGGGTGCTCCTGTCGCTGACAGACATACTGGCGGACCCGTACATACTGAACACGCTCGTGGTGCTGGCGACCGGGGACGAAACTATGGCACAACTACCCACCACACCTAACTATAAGGTTATACTTTATAGCGATATTCAGACTACGCTCTAATCGATAGCATATAGTACAACAATATCGCACACCATACATTAGTTATGACGTTTTAAACGTTCACACTGTGCTATAATATATATTATTGGTTTTGTATAGTGTGCGATATATTATAGCATTGTCTGAACAGCGCTTAATTAATATGTCAGTTCCATTACACATGGCGAAATCTAGTCTTAAACTTAGCCGAGTTTGTACTTTGGACTGATACAACAGCTCCATTTCTTTAGGTACTTAACTAACGGTAAACAATAAAATACGGTGTCTTTCAGGGATTTAAACATTTCGATGTGATTAATTAAACCCGACTAATTAGACCGAAATTATGTTTATCAATCTCAAACTGCTACATACAGTAATTTTGTTTAGTTTCACGCTATATGGTACCTCGCCACCTATTACGTGGGGGCTAATGAATTGGCGAAATGTGGGTGTAATAAGTGCCTCTTTGTTTGTGTCTGTCTGTCTTACTTGATGGAGCTCTATTTAATAGCCCATAGAGTCTGTTTAGGCTGTAAATGTACAAAGTAATGGTAAGTTAGATGTTAAAAACTTTTTAAATATATATATAATAGCATTATTTTTCGCAGAGTTAAAAGACAACAAAACGTCGACAATTGTTTTGCCTCTAAACGAGGCATTATCTAGACTGTCTCAAAGAGAACAGCCAACTTAACTCTGCGAAAAATAATGCTATTATATATATATTTAAAAAGTTTTTAACATCTAACTTACCATTACTTTGTCATGGATTTTCGCCAGGTAACGCCTGTTTCCATCCAATATTTGTAAATGTACATTTAAAATCACCCATAACATGACTAGCATAAATGTCCTTTGTGACTTAAGTGATTAAATGATTTGATTGATTGATTATTAAAGAACACTACAAGTATACTATTATGAAAGTCTTACATACAGGTATGACGTCACATTTGCAACTTGCATACAACTTGTGATGTCATAATGGAATAGTGTCTAACGACGGGGCTGGCAACATCTTCCAGGTAGAATTCCTGGAGACATTCGCGCGTCAGACCGAGTCTTTATACTCCCGACGTTGCAAGCTACTACGAGTGGAGTTAGACCCGCTGGTCGGGGTGCAGGCGGGGTTCTATGCCTTCATGCAGTACATGAAGATCACCAATCATATACATCTGCTGCAGTTTTATAGCGATATTAGTAAGTATATTATCTCTACCCTAATAGAATAATATATTCGGAAATTTCAGATCTAACCTCCCGAGCGGATGCTTTGATTTGATTGTTTGAATTGAATACTCTTCGTAACAACTGAACCAATTTAAAAAAATGTTTGTACTGATATGTAGCTACATCATCCCCGAGTAACGTCGGCTACTTTTTATCCCGGTAATGTGTTGACGGCAATTGGGAACGAGAAAAGTATATCACACGAATGAAACCGCGGTGATCAGTATTTTTTTTTTTAAATTTAATGTTGCTTTTTTATAAATTTTATGGGCAATTTTGTCCAATGGTACGTGAAGTATTTGTACCATTGGATATTAACATCTTAGTTATTACAACGCAACAATGGGAATGCACTTTTGAACCTTGACAACCTTTTGGCCAAAATGCAAATATTCTATTTAATGGCGGCTAGAGTTACAGAATCACTCTGTAATTCCAAGTAAATGGATTTTCTTTAGTGCCCGGGTTTCTGTAGCTTGCCACCTATTACGTGGGGTCAACAAAATTACTGGCAAAGTGTCGGTGTTTAATGCGCCTCTGTCTACCCCTTAGTGAGATATGTATGGATGAAATGATGTTGTGATTCCAGAGTCATTCCAGCTAAAGCTGCTCAACCCTGAACTGAACAGTGAGGAACAATCGGCTCTGGTTAAAGAAGCCTCAGTGATATGTTCTATGTATGCAGATACACTCGCTTCACACACAGCTCTGAGCCAAGAGCTTACAGCGTTTATGGGAGATGCTGAATCTGTCAAACGGTAAGCAGGGTAAGGCAAATCAGGGTAAAGCAGAGTTGATAAAGTAAGGCCACCGAGACCAAAGAAAAAACGTAAAAAAAAGTTTCAAAACATTTGTTTAAATCCCTATTCTAACCGCTGTCGTCTGTGTTAGACATGGATGATTCGTTGCAAGAGTCCAAATCAGACGTATTTATGACAGAACATTGACAAATGGTTGACAACTCCGTTACTTAATGTTTACCTGTACAATGAAACACGTCACGACTGTTGGTTTAATGTTTTCAGACTACAAACGAGTCGAGCTCTATACCAAGCGGCGCGACAATCGCACGCACTATTAGAAAAAGTTATACTGCCTAAGTTTTTACATAGCGAAGAGGTAATCTTTGCTTTTTTACTTGGAAATAACTCGGTTTTTAACCCTATTTTATATTGAAATATGAAATATTCCTTTCAGTTCTACAAACTACTTCTGGGAAGTAGAACACCTACCGGTTGTCAAAAACAACTTACAAGAAGGTAAAGTTGTTGCTAAAGTGATTTTTTGACTTAAGTATCCGATTGCGAGATAAATAAGCTTTGAAGGGTTCATTTTTTCGAAAACAGGGCGTTCCCTTCCCTTCCCCCTCTAAAATCTAAACGGCTGCCGTGAAGAACTTGAAAACATTCATGATGGTAGTCCATGTCATGAAAACTATAACGGATAGTATGACTGTCTTAGTTCAGTAGTTATATAGGTTTTCATGGGTAACTACGGAACCCTATATTATGCGTGGCCCGACACACACTTGGCCGGTTTTTTACCTATTTAATTACAAATATCATTATTTGTATCTTTAGTTTTGATATACAAAATATAGTTTAAATGGCGTCCTTATCACTAAAAAATCCAAGACCTTATCACTAATCCCATTTTATATTTCTAGGCCTCACGAGCGGTTACTAAACACAGCGTTAAAAATAGGCCATCGGTTGAAAGGGGCCCTTCGTTCTCAGACTGTCGATGGACAAATTCTGGACACCAATAATGAGGATTCCGACGGAGAACTGGTAGATAACCTGGATATTATGAAGTATTTGGAAGGTTTGGCCATCGAGGAGTCCATGAAGGGACAGGATTTGAACAGTTATAAAGTCGTTTTGACTAATGTCGAGATTAAATTGGTGAGTTGTGTGTGTATATTTTATGTAAATTGTTGTTTTTTGTCTATTTCTAGAATTGTTCACTTCATGACTTGTCATATTCTGTCTTGTCATAGTCGCATGAAATGTTTTGGCAACATCATAATGGTGTATTGGGCAAATCAGTGATACGAAATGGTCAAGATTATTTTGATAATAACGTAAAATAGTTCCATTAATTACCGGTAGAGGTGCTGCCAGCGCATTGTTTATTTGCAAAGAAGACAATGTTATTTCTTGCAGTAAAAAAAGTATGTAATTCATTATTAATTGACCTGACTTTACGTAGACTTCACTGAGCGAGCAGTGTCTAAATTTTGAGACTGGACAAATTTGCTTATCTGTTTGTATGTGTTTTGGACTAACGTCCACATTTTTGATCGGATCTATACGAAACTTGGCACAAGTATTCCTTGAATTTTTTCCTTTGATTGCTGAAAGGGGTGGAAAAGCTTAAGATTCAATCATCTCCACTCGGGGCAGGCCATATCATAGCGGGGGCTTACACATACCACGCTGGCCAGATGGGTTTGTACAGGTGTTTGTGTTGAGTTTTCCTTCTCTAAATGACATATAGAGTTGGTTTATTCCAGCAAGTGCCTCCCCGCCGAGGCAGTGTCCGCGTGTTCACGCTCACAGTGCACCGAGCGGAGCCGGGCGCGCTCGCTAGTGTCGCCAGCCTGTGGACGCTGGAGCGCAGTGAGCACGACTTCCATCTGCTGAGGAGTAAGCTCATAGAGTTCCACGGGGAGAGACTGCTGTTAGACTTGCCGCTGCCTTCTAGACGGTAACTACATACTTACATGCACATACATACACACAAATACATACAATCATGCCTTTTCCAATAGCTTTCTTTGTCCGTGATGATCACGGCTCTTGTAACAGGGTCGAAACCGTCCGAGAATATATATATTTAATACGACAATTTGTCTGTCTGTCTGTCCGTCCGTCGCGTTTTTCAATTATAATTAATAATAAATACATTTGCATGAAATATATATATATTTTTTTTATATATTTGAGGCGATACAAAGTTCCCTGGGATAACTAGTTAAAGTTATTATTAAGTAAGTACCAATAATAATCGCGTAAACGACTCTGTTTTCATCTTACCAATATTATAAAGGGAAAAGTTTGTATGGATGTTTGGATCTTTGTTCCTCCTATGAACGAAAACTTACACAACGGATTTTAATGAAACTCGACAGTAATGTCGTTCATTTATTAGAAAAGCACATAGGCTGTAATATTTGAAGACAACGTGTAAATTGGCAAAAATATGATAATGAATATATCATTAAGTCGGCAAAAAATCGGCTTCGGAAATTAAATATGACACTTCGTTTTTTTTTATAATATACATAGACACTACACGATGTAACAAAAAACGAGTAATTAGAATTCATTCCTTTCGAAACATTTATCATATTTTACTTTAACACGGAAAGTTCCGTGTTAAAGTAAAATATGATAAATGTTTCGATCTTATTCTAATTGTTATTTTCTTTTTAATTGAAAACTACTGCTTCCCAAGTAGTCCCATTTCAATTTGGTCCCATTCCAACAATTATTTGGTCCCATTTCGGTAATTTGAAGTCGGTTGTTGTGTGAATTTGAAGTCGGTTGTTGTGTCAATTTGAAGTCGGTTGTTGTGTCAATTTGAAGTCGGTTGTTGTGTCAATTTGAAGTCGGTTGTTGTGTCAATTTTTGACGTGTGTATTTTTGTGTAAATTTTTGACGTGTCTTATTTTATTACCGGACGTTTCGACCAGGTTACACCGACCCTGGTCACAGGCTGACATAAAAACAAGTACAATTAAACTTAAGACTAACGGGTCTTTTACGCGATTATTGAGATATATACATACCTCTTTATTACCCGACGTTTCGGCCCTGTTACAAGAGCCGTGGTCACGGGTGGACTGGCGTGAAACGTCGGGTAATAAAGAGGTATGTATATATCTCAATAATCGCGTAAAAGACCCGTTAGTCTTAAGTTTATAATGTGTACAAAACGCGAAAGTTTAAAGAAGTACAATTAAATAACTATGTCCGTTATACTAGCATAGATATTATACCTCTATCTTTTATATGTTACTAGCTGTCCCGGCGAACGTCGTACCGCCTGAAAATTTACTTTTAAATCTTCCCTGAACATCCTCGAATATTTCAAGACCAAAATTAATCAAATCGGTCCAGTCATTATTCTAGATTTTTAGTGAGACAATCGAACGGCGATTTTTATTTATATAGATAATCACAATTTGACAATTGAAAATATTTTAATATGTGCTTCTTAATCAGACATTCTAATTAAGGGCATTTTTATAATTTATATTTTAGGCGGAAATATGGCCGAACTACTTATAATATAATTTCTCTGTTACATACCTATATTTCGCAAAAAAAAAATTGAAATTGAACTTATCGTAAGTGACTTTGCTGGTCGTATGTAATATGTTATGAGGGTCTACTGGGCCATGTTTTTTTATATGAAAAACTCATAATTGAAGGAAATTATTAAAAATAAAAAAATCGCGATGGAAAAATAGGGGTTCGTATTTTCTAATGCTGTATCATAAAAAAAAAAAAAATATCTAAAAATAAAAATAAAATTTAGGGTGGACTACCCTTAACATTTAGGGGGATGAAAAATAGATGTCCTATTCTCAGACCTACCCAATATGCACACAAAATTTCATGAGAAACGTTCAAGCCGTTTCGGAGGAGTTTAACTACAAACACCGCGACACGAGAATTTTATATGTTAGATTCCGCCCTCACGCCTAATTCGCAGAACTGATGACATTTAGTTTAAGCATAAATAGAGCTACTAGAAGTATTACAGTAACCTTGCGCAGACGAAGTCGCGGGCGGCCACTAGTGAATTTTTTTTTTTTTTTTTTTTTTTAATATATATTTGATTCGCCAAAATTGACGCCGCCCGCCTGGTGGTAAGTCGTGACGACGTCTAGCGATTGTGGGCCACTCTCACAGCACACATTACTATTGCGAGTGGCCCTCAACTTGACGACCTACTGATGTGCCTCTTCACGCTCCGCTTAAAGAACCCAGGATTATATCCGGGGGGAACACGTGCACAGGCAGGGCGTTCCAGGCCACTATCGTTCGGCAGAGAAACGAACGTTTAAAACGTTCGGTTCTCGCGAACCTGCTATCCACTGTGTGGGGGTGGCATCTCTGCCCGGCACGAGTCGTTCGGGATCGGAAGGAAGAGGGTGGGATCAGATTGAATAGCTCTTCAGAACACTCGCCGTGGTAAATACGGTAGAATGCGGCCAAGGAAGCTATTGTTCGGCGCTGAGCTAGCGGCTCAAGGCTTCCCGTTACCTCCGGACAATCTATAATACGGATAGCCCGTCGCTGCATAGCGTCGAGAGCGTCCAGCAGATACTTCGCGGAGCCGTCCCAGAGGTGAGAGCAGTATTCGACGCAGGGTCTAATCTGCGTCTTGTACAGCAGACACCTCTGGTCTGGTGTAAAGAATCTCTTTACCTTTGTATACATTTGGGTGCAAAGGGGCTCTACCAACATCTTTAGGGCCCCAGCGACCTCACCTGCTAGTGGCGCACCTGCTGATAAACGGACGAGGCTCGTTAATTTACGGTACCTATGGAGTGGCTTCGGCCCCTACGTGGGTACCAGGTGGTACAACAGTGTTGGTCCGGGGGGGTACCACCGTGCAGCTGTGCTAAAGCCCCCCAAGTAACCCAGCCCAGGCTGGGTTGCGTTAGGGGTTCAGCAGCTGCACCGCCGGGCCCGGGGCGATGTATGGTGCAGCAGGCATGGGACCAGTGGGGGCGAAACGGAGTCTAGTGTGGGTGGTGTGGGTCGATTCGCCGGCCAGGGAGACCCTTAGCAACGGCGTTACCCCGGCTATGTCATCGAGGAACAATTTCGAGACAAAGCCGGGGTGTGCGTGTTCGTTAGGGCGGATGTTTGCTGCCGCCGGTTGCGCTGCCTAGAGAACCCCTCCAATTCCGT
The DNA here is from genome assembly GCA_963556515.1 of Nudaria mundana. Lineage (NCBI taxonomy): Eukaryota > Metazoa > Arthropoda > Insecta > Lepidoptera > Erebidae > Nudaria > Nudaria mundana. The sequence continues at coordinate 2,254,361 of OY748304.1, read as the reverse complement.
CCTTTGGCTGCACGTAGACCATGGCTCTATGAGCCAGATCTACGTGTGCGTCTACCGATCCCACACAGGGGATTCTGAGACAACAAAGCTCTTCCAGTACCTCAGCGAGACGGCTGATGAAGCGCAGGTGCGGTTCCCGAACGCTGACCTAGTATTTCTGGGGGACTTCAATGGCCATCACATTGAATGGCTGGGGTCCCTCAAGACTGATCATGCGGGTAGAGCCGCCCCGGCGTTCGCTCTCTCCCACGGTCTGACCCAGACGGTATGCGGGATCACCCGGATACCAGACAGGTCAGATCACGCGCCCGCTCTGCTGGATCTACCGCTGACGAGTCGCCCAGCCCAGTACAGTGTTTCGGTAGGAGCCCCACTGGGTAGTTCCGACCACTGTGTTGTTCACGCTGGCATGAAGATGTCACCTCCTGCACGTCCTGTACAAACGTCACGACGACTATGGCACTACTCGTCAGCGGATTGGGATGGTCTACGCGATTATTATGCGTCCGTCCCCTGGAGCCAGCGCTGCTTTGTAGGAAAGGCTCCTTCGGATAGTGCTTCTGCTATTGCTGGCGAGATCAGTTTAGGGATGGATTATTTCATCCCTTTCACTGATGTCGCCAGTATCCGCAGAGCCCGTCCCTGGTTCGGGCGAGATTGTGCCAAAGCTGTTCGACAAAAACAGTCGGCATATCGCGCCTGGATCAGGGCCCGGGCTGTGCGCGACCCAAACGTGGGCCACCTCAAAGCAGCGTACAACCGGGCCACAAAGTCGAGTAAGAGCCCAAGTAGCACGTTAGTGAATTTTGGAACTTATTTTGCAACTGTAGGTAGCATATAAGTGATGCAAGAGTGTATGGTATTACTTATAGATGCAAACAGTACTTTAATTTGCAAATGAGTTACTTTTATCACTTACAGTGGTTTTTGAGAGAGTTTTGTTCCTGCTTTATAACTTATGGTGGCATTAAGCGGAATTTATTACTTATACACGCATAAAGGTTTTTTTTTTAAATCTTTTAGAACTCAAAGAAGCATATGACATCTTAAAATCTCCCATAAAGAACCTTGCCCTAATAGGTGGTAATTTTTCCTCATTTGGAACCTTTGGTACTAAATAAGTAGTATATATAAGTTATTTATCACCTGTAGTAGCTCAAGAGTTATTATTGCAGCTAATTTGGAACCTAGTGTAATTGGCTTTGTAAGGTCTAATATACTCTAATATGCTACTATAACGCATAGACAGATTCCAAAAAATGGTTCTTGAAAACCTTAAGCAACAATTTTCTCTCATTTAGAACCACATAAGATCGAACAGTTCTAAAAGATAGAATGTAGTAGAACTTAAGTATTTATTTTTATTGCGATTCAGTGCGGCACGTGCTACACACAAAGTTTATGATAAAAAACGGTCATAATAGCTAAAAGAAAATCTCAAAATGAATACTGTACAGTGGAAAAAAGTCAAGCGATGTGGTAATTATCATCGGCAAGTCGCACGTACTTTCAAGAGTATAATGGACGTGGAAACAAGTGGTTCTAGTTCAGACCATGAAAATGTTATTAATCAATTAAAAGAGGATACTTCAATTGTTGAAAGGTAAGTAATTATCAATTTAATGCATAGTAAAAGGTACAGCAAGCAGTTTATAATAGTTTGGAGGCTTTCTGTTCTGAGCAGTTGTGTCAAGAGAATTTTACTATCACTATCGCAGGTTCCGTACATATTAATAAATTTAAATAGAGTATGATTTGAATTTAAGTAAATTTCTAACATTTTAGGTAATTGACTATTACATGAAACACTTATCAAATCACTTAGATCACTTTGTATTTTTTTAATCTACGTTATAGTGTGTTAATAACAGATTGGTAGGCAGGGCTAGATCTGGACATCTCTTGTGGTTTAATTATTAAGTTGTGGTGTTGTGGTACCTATTTCGCAGATTTATACTAAGTTTATATTTTTTTTTTGCAGTCATGATTCTAGTGAAAGTTCAACTGAAATTACTGCAGATGGAAATTTGGCTGAAAATGATGTGAATAATGAAATAATTGAGGAAACTGACCTCGAAGCAAATTATGACAGTGAGCCAAGTGAAAATATGTTTCAATACAAACAGATTCAACAATTTCGGGACGCAACTAGAGCATGGGCTATAGAAAATAACATAAGCCATTCAGCTTTGAAATCTTTAGCGACAATTATAAACAATATAAATCCAAATTTGCTTCCAGTAGACCCAAGAACGCTCATGAACACTCCAAGGCAGATTGAGACAATATATATTGATCCTGGTCAATATTGGCATAATGGACTTATAATACCCCTTGAAACTATTTTGAAGAAAAATTACAGAGAATTACCTGCCAATATTTCCCTTTACTTCAACATAGATGGCCTCCCTGTATGTAACAGTTCTAAACAACAGTTTTGGCCAATACTGTGCAAGATTTATGAATTGCCTTGTATGATACCATTCATTGTTGGGATTTATGCGGGCCATGGAAAACCTAACGATTTAAATGCTTATTTACAACCTTTTGTTCAGGAAATGCAAACATTATTTCAAAATGGACTGCTAGTGAAAAAGAATAAGGTAAATGTTGCAATAAGATGTTTTGTTTGCGATTCTCCTGCAAGAGCAATGATAAAAGGCGTTTGCAACTTTAATGGCAAGCACGGGTGTAATAAATGTACCATTATTGGTGAATACTCACATGTATCCCATACGGTTATATTTCCTGAATTAGATTGTCCTGCCCGAAATAATGAAGACTTTCGTAAAAAACTTTACGGTAAACATCACAAAGTCGATTCACCTTTACTAAGTCTTCCGATTGATATGATAAAAGCATTTCCTGTTGCTGATTCTATGCATTTGATCGACTTGGGGATTATGAAACGCCTTCTTATTGGCTGGCGAGACGGCAATTTTGGTAAGAAAGATACAAAATGGCGAGCAAGTGATATATCGACAGTAAATGATTTTCTAGATGATTGCAAAGTACCTTCAGAAATCCACAGATCTGTAAGAAATCTAAGCAGTTTATATCACTGGAAGGCTTCTGAATTTAGGACGTTCTTGTTTTACCTTAGCATAGTTATATTACCAGAGGTATTAAATACTGATGCAATGAAACATTTCCTGTCATTTTTTTGTGCAATTACAGTATGTTCAAGTGAAGAACATTTTAATTTTTTGCCGTTGGCTAGAGAGCTATTGAATCATTTTGTGAAAAATTTTAAATCCTTCTACGGCATAGACTATATGACGAGTAATGTTCATAATTTATTACATGTTGTTGATGAAGTGCTCAACTTTGGAATTCTACAAAGTAATTAGTAGTATTAGTAGTAGTAATTTTCAAGTACAAATTAAAATCAACTAATGTTTCCGAATGTATACGTTTTCCTAAAGATATAAAATATAAACTAGTAGCGATTAAATACAAAAATGAAATGTATTTGTTACCTTTGCTTCATACCTTTTCAAAATATTGATTATTTTACCTGTACCTACTTACTTAAGTTAATTTAAAATAAAACACATTCAAATTCATGTCATATACGGATTTTTATTTTCAAATACACAACTAAAAACCCTAGCAATAGTCTTTTAATTATAAGCTTACGAGAGGATTATTGCAACACATATTTGAGTTAAGTAATTGTTTTACACTTAAATCTTAACCAATTAATTTTACTACGCACTACTTACACCACAACACACCATATCACGCCACGACATGTCACTTCATCCCACAATACATTACAATTTAATTCCACAATACACCATACGACGCCACGCCATGTCACGCTACACTACACCACAATACACGATACCACGGTATGCCATATATACCTACGGTACGCCACGGTATACTTACCAGTTGATTGGCAATCTTGTTAAAATCTTCATTGTCTGGCCGTCTTACATTAACGTACCCTTCATTTTCAGTATCAGGCAACTCAAGCATGGCATTTAACTCCGCATCAGCAGCCTCATAATTATCCAATTTTCTCTTAATAATACATGGCATTTTTAGCCAATTTTCTTTTGGGATTAGTTGTTCAATTTTACATTTTTTAGAAGTCTTTTTAGTGGGCCAACTTAAAATTCCGTTATCCACCCATCCTTCCGGACAAATTGATAGTTTTTTGGAACCGTTTTCAATCGTTTCAACTATCAAAAACGGCATTCTGAAAAAAAATCTTATATATAATATACTATAAAAACATATCTCTAGGGTGTCGTAAAAAGCGACTTAGGGAAAATCAAGGAATAGGCAGCAGCGTTCTTTGTCACTGTACTCGCCAACGCGCCTTTCAAGCGTGGCGAGTATGGCATTTGGGGAGGTCTGAATGTTACGACTTACGGGTACGGCTATTTAAGAAGAAGTAAGTACCTAATAGACCGGCGAATCTATGAACCTGCCGCGCACCAGTTCTCTTTCTCGCTCCCGTAAATGATTGTTTCGAGCAACAGAATATGATAGCAACGAAGGTGCGAAGTGCGGGCAAATGTGGTCCAACCCTTATACTGTTTAATAATAATAATTCATTCATTTAAATTTAAGAGCCTCGCTCTTGTCTGTGGAGTAACTAACTTTCAGAATAAGGCGATGGATAGGAATAATAATAATAATGATAAATATTTATTTCAGACAATTAAATTAGTCCATTAAGCATGATACCTCCTTTCCGTTACATTCTGTATATTAAGTACCTACTTCATCTAATCAAAGATTATATTATACTGTCTACCGCTATCACCTTTTATACTAATATTTTGATTATATGCCTAGTCCTACACATTGATAAAAGTTACCTATTGCAAGTTTGTTCAAATCCTCATTAGTGTAGGTAGGTATGTACTATACTTTATTGTAAAGAAGAACTGCTTATGAAAAATTACAATTTGGAAACTATAGTAGGCAATCAGGCATCGAATTAAGTCGAGGATTGTTTTTCAGCCAACATTTACAATTTAAGTACCTAAATTTTACTTTATTTACCTTCATAGATGGGTTTTGTGGTCGTCTTGAGGATCCCCAATTAAACGTAAATACAGCGAGACCTGTAAAGTGAAAATAATCACTACTAGGTATTAATGAGTGATTTTTGGACCTAGGAGCTGCAATGAGGCAACAAATGAGTGGAAATATGAACTGCAAGGTCTATTTTAAATCGCCATGTTTAAAAATATAGACCTTGAAAGTATCTTTTTGAATGGTATATTATTACAATAATATACAATAAAGTGAGTTTTAATAACTTTTTCTGGTGTAGTTTGATATTATACTTATTGTGAAACCATAATGTTAGATTTTTAACAACCAATTTTTTATAAAGTATTATCTTATTTATTTGTTCTGTGCATATTTTTTCATTATTCTTGATTAGATCGAAGGCGCATCAAAATTTACTTAGTAAATATACCATGGTTTCACAACAAAAAACTATTTGCAAGGGCTACCGTGATGTTATCCTACGTTATACGTCACGTACATATAATTTTTGAATACTCACCAAATAATCCAATAAATTTGCTGTCACAACACAATTTAGCACAAAGCACAACCGTCAATTTGTTTATCTCCACCGAAAATAAGAACGGATAAGATCTTATTTGCAACTCAACGAATGAACTGTATCGCTTTATAGTTCAACCATTCATTCACGGCGCGCAATTTGCACCGTTAGTTCCAAGTGCCACTCAGGATAACAATTTGAACTCTCATGCATCGCTTTTGCATCTATAAATAAGTTGCAATTTTTCTCCCTTTGGTAACATATAGGTTGCTTATAGAATCTAACCTCCTTTATAGAACTTAATCATGGTGGATTTTATTACTAAAGTTTACAAAAAAATACTATATGCAAGCTATTTGGCACCAAATGTGTTACTTGGGAGGGCCTTTAAGAGAGCGGATGCCCAGCGCGTCGCGCGGCTTGGTCAGGAGCTCACTTCCCATCCCACGGGCAGCCGTGGATTCTGGCAACTGGCCAAAGCCGTGCAATCTAACTTTTGTCAGCCCTCGCTGCCACCGCTGCGTTACCCAGATGGAACACTGGCTCACAAAGCCCAAGAGAAAGCGGATATGCTCGCAGACCTCTTTGCGGCTAATTCCCGGGTCGACGACCGTGGCCTGCAGCCCCCCGCCATCGCCAACTGTGGCCACATCACATGTACAGCAGACACCTCTGGTCCGGCTTGTACAGCAGACACCTCTGGTCCGGTGTAAAGAATCTCTTTACCTTATTCAGTATTCCTAGTTTCCGCGAAGCTAGCCCTATACATCTTTCGATGTAGTTTTTATTATTGAGCTCTCGACGAACGTCTATGCCAAGGATATCAAGGTTGTCCTTCATTGGTACTAATGCATTCTGAAGAGAGGGTAGGGGAAGGAAAGGGGATTTCTTCGCAGTAAATGCACACGCCTGTGTTTTGCGGGCATTGAACTCGACCAGGTTCTCGGTACCCCATTGAGAGATACTGTCGAGGTTACGGTCGAGATCAGCCACGAGTCGTCGTCTCTCCTCCTCAATCTCAGATCGCCCCGCCGTCGGACGAACCGAGTAACTCCCGTGCAGTGTGCTGTCATCTGCATAGCAATGAATGTTCCCGAGGGATAGCATATCATTGATATGCAGAAGAAAGAGAGTTGGTGATAGTACGGACCCCTGCGGTACCCCGGCATTCACTTGCAAGAAGCGAGAAGCCTGGCCATCGCAGAGGACCCGCACTCGGCGCTCGTTTAAAAAGCTGGCAATCCAGCTGCACAGTTGAGGAGGTAGACCATATGCCGGAAGCTTGGAAAGGAGCGAAGCAAACCAGACCCTATCGAAGGCTTTGGCGATGTCCAGGCTAATAGCCAAGGACTCGCCGTGCCTTTCCATAGCCCCACCCCAGACATGCGTTACGAATGCCAGAAGATCACCCGTTGATCGCTTTGGCCTGAAGCCGTATTGTCGATCATTGATTAGCGAGTGATCCTCTAGGAATTGCATGAGCTGCTTATTTATAAGGAGCTCAAGCACCTTGCAAATGACTGAGGTGACAGCTATGGGTCGATAGTTGCCTGGATCGGACCGATCCCCTTTCTTGGGGATCGGTTGTACGTTCGCCTCCTTCCAGACCTCCGGCACGAGCCCTGAAGAGTATGACAGGCGGTACAGACGCGTTAATACTGGAGACAACTCAGCTGCACATTTTCGTAGCACCACCGCCGGAATGCCGTCAGGGCCACTGGCTTTCCGCGTGTCGAGTGACCGCAGCACTGCCCGTACATCACATTGCCTGATAACAATATCAGGCATTGTGTGGCCACAGTTGGCGATGGCGGGGGGCTGCAGGCCACGGTCGTCGACCCGGGAATTAGCCGCAAAGAGGTCTGCGAGCATATCCGCTTTCTCTTGGGCTTTGTGAGCCAGTGTTCCATCTGGGTAACGCAGCGGTGGCAGCGAGGGCTGACAAAAGTTATAAAGTTTTGTTGGTCTCAGATAATTTCCATCAGTCGGGCGGCGTCACTTTGACGAACAATAATTATCAATAAAAAAAAACTCAGCAAGTCACCTAATTTGGATACCAAAAGGTTGATTTTTACGCTATTACGAATCCTTATACCAATACAATAGGATCAAAAATTAAGATAACTAAAATTTTATTTTATCAAACGATTATATTATTATGAATTTATCATTTATTTATTTATTTACTCATTATCGACTCTTCTCAAGACCAGAAGGCTGGTTCCTTTTTAGCTGAAAGAGTAAGCATTGCCATACAACGTGGCAATGCTGCCAGCCTTTAGGGAACATTGCCAGTCGGCGACGAGGCGGAGGAGTTCTATGACGCATGTATATAGTGTAGATTTTAATGTGTATAGTTTTTAGTACATAGTATTTTCATCTACTATTATGTATATTGTAAATGAATAAAATTTACTATATTTATTATTTCCAGAAACAATGACCCGCTAGAAAACCTCCGTTACAAATACGAAGATTTCCTCCAAAGATTATTACAATTAAAACTGCTACAAACGAGTGAATTACTACGAATATTTCTAACCGACGACGGAGATTTCTCTATAGCGGTCCAGGCAGCTACAACTATAGGCAATAGCACGGATTTGACGAATATATATCAGTCTGTCACTCACAAACTTAGAAAGGAGAAGGGCCAACATTTGGAAATTTTTCTTACAAATTTGCTTGTGTCATCTGATATAGAACGTTATCAGGCTATGTAAGTATAATAACTTATTTTTAGGGTTCTGTACCTAAAGGTAAAAGGGAACCCTATTACTGAGACTTCGCTGTCCGTCTGTGTTGGGCTGTATCTTATGAACCGTGGTAGTTAAAAAGTTGAAATTTTCACAGATGATGTATTTCTGTTGCCTCTATTACTAAAAAACAAAATATAATACAATATTTAAGGGGGCTGCCATACAACAAACGTGATATTTATTACCGTTTTGGTACAGACCCTTTGTGCGCGAATCTGACTCGCACTTATATGATTAAGACCTCACCTGCAAGTGGTGCACCTGCCGAACCACAAATGAGGCTCTGGGAAACAGAAAAGTGCCCGGTTGGTGGCAATAGATTCGCCACCTATTACGTGGAACCAGCATGCTATTGGCAAAAAGTGGTAGAATAAAACGCCTCTACATACCTCTTCGGGGAATCAGGTGTGTTTATATGTATGTAGTAATTCAACGCTCGGACTACAGATATTCTTCTATTTTAAAGCAATGAGTTTTGCTTAAACTATTCTTAAAATATTAAGAAAGAAATTATAAATAGATCACAAAAACTGATGTCATCGACAGGACTCCAACTCCAACCCACGGCCTTTCCCTAACAGGGGGACTGCTCGGACCAGCGTTGGATCCACCTACCGCAGTTCTGCCGAACTAACGGTACGGTACCGATCCGGTAGGTGGATCCAACGCTAACTTTAATAGCGCGATCTAGAAATTATAAATATGATATGAAGCAAAAATTCGATGTTCGATGCACCTCTGCTTACCCCTACGGAGTAATTCTTTCTAAACATTACATATCATCTCAATTGGCAGAAAACACGGAACTCGTGAAATAGAAGAAGCGCAAGAAGTGAACGAAGAGGTTACTGACGAGTTGGAAACCCGTCAGCGACGCACTCGCAACATTCATACGAGCGTGTTCGGAAATAACTTCGATACGGAGGCCACAATCTGTCCAATAGACAGACAATACCAGAACAGTGTCGTTGGATTCTCACAGTGCCTTATGTATTTGCGTAAGTTATTTATATTATTATTTACTGGTGGTAGAGTAGATGTCGTGAATTTTAAAAATTGTTTTTGGGCTTTTTTCCGTTAGTTCCCCAATCAAAAAGAATTTAACTTATAAACACTTTTTAGGCTGCGGCCACGTCCATTTGGTTGGGTCAGGTTTTAGCCCGCGTTGGTGAGTGTGTGGGCTGAGACGCCACAGCTACCCTTAAAATGGATTTTTTTTTCAGTGACGAAAGTGTGTAACGTCCGTGGCGTGGTGGTGGGCCTGGTGGGCACGCTGGTGGGCCTGGCGCGCGGCCTGGCGGACCGGGCCTTCGACCACGCGCTCAACAGGGGGCTGCGGCACATACTGTCTGAGAGGCGACTGGCACATCTCATACGGTTGGGACACGGTGAGAACATATTTTATACTCTATTTTGCGTATTTATTAAATATCGATTTCAAGTCGACATTGAATATTGAAATCGGTATAATTGGTTTTAGGGATTGTATGTATTATCAACCCCGGATAGCAAAATATGGATCGAGATTTAATATTGTTTATAGTAAGGGGGCAAGCCTTTTGCGGTATTATACAGTACAAAATCAATTACCATTCTAAAATCCAAATGCAAGATCCAATATTACATTAAGCCACGCACGATGTGAGCGGAATAGAGACTTGTCACAATAACCACTCCGTGACGTCATCAATCGCTGAAAAGTGCGGATAACACAACAGTATTATAGGTTAATCTACGTCACTATTTCAGATAGCATGAGTGTGACGTCATGTCAGGCGTTTCAAACACTTGAATCTTGGATGACGTCGCACTTGAACGCTCCCCGAACATACGGCATACGTCACCGTATTCATGCTCTGAAACGTACCGTACCCCCCGTATTCATCTGAAATAACTGTCATTATAACTACATATTGTAAAAGAAAGTCGCTTCTGTCCGTATGTTGTGTTAGATATTTAAAACTACGCAACGGGATTTCGATGAGGTTTTCACTTACAGATAGAGTGGTTGTCGAGGATTTTGTGTTTATAATTTGTCAAGCGGGCGTCCGCCGGTACGATATAAAATGGTCATTGTGACGTCATGTCAGACGTTTCAAACACTTGAATCTTGGATGACGTCGCACTTGAACGCTCCCCGAATATTATGCCATGTTCGGGGAGCGTTCGTAATACACTATAAAATTCTCACATTCCAGCGGTACTATTCATCAAGAAGCCCACCCCCCGCTCGGACCCCTCCACCCTCCGCTCCCTCGCTCGCGCCCAGCTGCTGGCGCGCGTGCCCCCCCCGGCCGCGCTGCTGGCGGGCGGAGGTCTCGCCACCGCTGTCGGTACCGCCTTCGAGATACTACAGAGCCCACAGTTGAATAAACAGGTTTGTTACATACTTTATAGAGCAAGAGCAGGTAGATATTTTGGAAAGGTGTTTCAGGCAATCTGATAGTCTGACAGATTACTCGTTTATAATATCCTAACCCTTCAGAAACATATTTGACAAGTGGCTAGAGAAATAGCAAGAGAAAAGTCTACTATCTGTGTTTACTGTCGATGTTTAACTGTGTTCTATTTAGATCGAGAGAAATTGTTGTGTATGATTGGGTGTATTCGTTCGACAACTATTATGTAGGTATAAAATAAATAATAAAATTTATCGTCATGCGACGCGGTAGTACTTTCACTTGAAAATACTTCAATAATTCATCATAACTCAAAATTTTGAATTTTCAAGAGTATGATCGATATCCTTTTAACTACAATATGATAAAAAACCTGTTTTTGGTGGTTTTTCTCTCCACAATCCGGCCCTGGAAAACTTATGTTAATGAGCTTACCTGTCAGCTGTCCCACTGTAATGCTAAGTTTACAACGTTGAAAACACCCAACATTCACATACATTTGTATGTTTGTGAATGTTTGGTGTTGCTAACTACCTATAAAATCTGAAAGTACTCGTAGTATGGTATGTCGGAAAAATGTCGTTACATGGGATTTTATAAAATGATTTTAAAATAGGTAGCGCAGGCGCAGCACAACGTTATTTGTTGTACTAGATTTGTTCGGCGAGAGCTCATAAGCGTAACACTAAACACGTCTCAAACTCCCTTTCAAAAATCGACACAAACACACATTAGCGCGCACATACCAATCCAAACAGATCGAGTACACGCTTGTGTTTGTTGAAGCTTGTCGAATGTTGCCAAGTGTATTAATGGGGTATTAAAATACACGTTTGCGAATGGTTCAGGCCTTAGCTCTGCATACATATCGGGCATACTTACATTCCAAGTGAAATTACTGACGTCGCATGACCACTCCTATTATTATATTGTGTGCCATGATGGTCAATTTATTTTGACTCTAAATCAATTCCCATTTTTTAAACTAATCAATCTCTTATTTTACAGTTGGTGTACAACTTATTAGATCTGTGTGTAATGGAGCTATTCCCGGAATTAGATTCAAATGAAAACAGCACGTCGAGGCCAAACACTTGAAGGAGAACCACCCGACGATATTAAATGAGATATACTTAATTTATTTTATATTTAAATAAATAAAACTACGCATTTTGATTATTTACGTAAATAAACTGCAAAGCGCACCGTTTTATTTTCTCACGTTAAATGTATGAGATTTATATGTGATTATTGTAAATAATTTAATACTATTGTATAATATCGAATCTATTTTTCTAATATAAGGTTTGGAGTAAAATTAGTTCAATTTAGCCTTTTGAGGCTATCGTAATCGACCACGAAGTATTTTTTCAATGTTTGCAGTGTCCAAATGAAATATTAAATAAATAACAATATTTTATTATTTAAGTTGTTTTATTCTGCACATACCTCCATTATGACAATATTTTGATGATAGGCCTGACGTGATGAGGCGCAAGCCTGTTGACGTTACCGGGCACAATATTTAATGCTTAGTTAACGCGCTTGCCGACACATGGCCAACGTCAACAAGCACCAAACCTTCACAAACCCTTGGATGTCATTCACACGCTTGTGAGTACGTCAGTCTGTTCCGGACAGCTTATTCAAACGTGCGCGACAATGAATAAAGGTAATGCCAAGCATGCAAACTATCTATGAAATCTAAACTTAGGATGGGTAAATGTGTTTGAAAATGGGGTTTTATAAAATCCTCTTGAAATCAGTAGCGCAGCGCAACGTTAGCACATCCGTGCGATAGTCTTTGAGCCCGAACTAAATTTGCCTCAACATGTAAATACATCCCAAGCGCTGCCACAAGCGACAACTTTGCTCTGTGTTCAATAACCGACACAAGCCCGAATCGGCACAAAGTGACACCAGCGCACGCAAAGCAATCCAAACACCCCGATTACACAATTATGTTTGTGAACGGTTGTCTAGGATTGCCTAGCGTGTTAATGGGATATGTATACTAAAAATCTGTTACCAATCAATAAATTAAATGAAGAGAGAAAAAGGGTTGTAAAACAAAAGTTTTCAACGAAAGCAATCGTTGGTTTCTGAACGAAGTGGAGCAGTTTCTTATTGCCAGCGGTCATTAACGGTGTTTCCAAAGTTTATGCGTAATTATTAAGAATATGGCAGATAGATAGTAATCCAAATTTAATTTACTAGGTATTGGTTTTTCGTAGGAATTAATCTATAAATAATTATTACGTAATAAAACTACCTGGATCTGTAATTATTTTCCGTTATCTATACTAATAAAATAAAGATATGATTGTTTGTTTGTTTGAATTGAATAGGCTCCGCAACTACTGAACCGATTTTGATAATTTTTTGACTGATATAATTTAGCTACATTATCCCCGAGTAACATAGGCTACTTTTTATTCCGGTAATAAGTTCCTATGGAAATCGGGAACTAGATACCGTTCTGCATACCAACCTCGTGATGGTTAGTTGCTTGTACAGAAATATACTACCTATTTTTTAATTAATTTACCACACCTTACTGATTGATTAGCTATCAGTCGTCAGCTCCGTAAAAACTATCTACTGTACTCATTGGTAGTATAGTACAAGTATAAACCCGAGTTGACCCGAGTAATGGGGGTATATTGAAACAGAAGCAGGCAACATTATACTCAAATGTCAACTCAGAAGATTTTAGTTTTTTTTTACAGTGGAAAGTAAAAGGCGATGGGTGTGTTGCTTTGTGTTTGTTTCATATTTTGGATCGAATCGAACGAATTAGTCAAAACAAATCAAACATTTGTAAATAATTTAATTTAACTAATACATTCTATTACATATTAATTATTATTATATGTTGCTAAATTGTAGTCGAATACTTATTTATTACACCAAATCTCCTGGGTATTTTACAACAACAAAATACAAATACAACAAAAATATTTCATTAACGCAGTGTAATGTTTGTTTAGTGATGTTCGTAATTAATAAACTACATAGTAAACAACTCGTGTGCATTATTCGAGATTAACAAACGACCATAATGGCGTTCGAAAACAAATATTGTGTACATAATAAACATGGATGTAGTGCTTAAGAGTATTTGTGTTCGTGTTTCGAAACTGCGATGTCGTCGTCACCGTGCCAAAAAGGCGGCATGCGCCTCAGTGAAGCGCTAGATAACATGCAACTGGCATACAACCCAATCACCAAACAGCTGCACTTTGTGAGTCCAAAAGTTGAAAAACCTTCAGAAGATACTTCTGACGATGTTGATAAACTTTCCAAGAAAAGTAGTTTCAGTGATGAAGGGAACTTTTCTATATCCACATGTGAGAAAAGTGATACTAGTGATTCCCCGAAGAGTACCTTGCAGTGGGGTGGCAGTGTAGCAGGCCATCACAGGGGCAAGGATGGGGGCTCATTCTCGAGCACTGTGTCCAGCCTCTCCGAGTGCTCCCTTGGATCTGGTGCTTCGAAAGAAGATGATGTGCCTGAAGTCCCACCAACTGACAATGAGCAGTCCAAGTTGAAAAAGAAAGGGTTCTCTGGATTCTTTAGTCGGTAAGTCTAGATATTTATTAAAAACATTATATCAGCCATTATACAGCAGCATTGTAACCAGAGAGATTTTATTGTCATGGTATAAATCTAACTGGTCAACATAGGAGATTACAGTAAGCAGCTATAGGTTCGCCCCCAACTATGTTGGATCAACAATATTGACCATGGGATTGTTCCATGTGATCATCGGGCAAAATCAAGACAAAACAACTTCTCTAACCTCTACTGAAAACTAGCAATACTGCATATCCGACTTTCTTCTTCTCATTTGTCGAAATGATTTGTGGGCTATTAATATGCTTCTACCTACCCGGTCAGGGAAATGGGTGTGATTGTATTTATGTAAAAGTCCAATCAACACAGATATTAACAGAACTTTATTATACAGGTTTTTTCCAAGGTGGTGCCTCCCACAGGTCATGATAGTATTTAGTAAATATTACCGTTTATATATGTGTGGGTCAAATTTGAATTTTATCTAGGCTAGAAGCTATTAACCTAATCTCATTTTTTATCATGTTATTTTATTAGTAAAAGCTGACCTACACTTATGGTTTATTTTTGGTTTCTGCATATTTTTCAAGTCTGAGTATACCTACTTTGTCTTGTTCCGCCGGGTGCCACTGGAAATAGTTCTGCTTGTAACCAGAGACGCCCGGCAACGGACGTTAGAGCGGCCGAGACCTTGCGCCGCGGAACTAAAAAAAAAACTTTGTCTTGTTGTTTAACTAATTTAACCCTTTGTCCCTTAGGTAAGTTACTGTTTGGTCATTTCAATTTTGTGAGGAACAGTCCATTGTCCTGTTAAAATAGCTCAAGGGTTTAAATAGATACACAAGAAATTTGTACAAAAAGATCACTGTATTTTGTGCACATATCATAAAACAAATGACTAAACACCATAATACATATAAAATACTATTTAAATTAGTTTAAGTCTTGTGTTATAAGTAGATTCTTATTTTAGACATGGCTATACTACACTTTGCCAAATTGCTCAACATCAATATTAACCATCTTACAAGAAATCTCAAACAATCTTTTTTGATAATCGAGTTTCTTAGAAAATCCATTACTTATTCCTTCTATACAATTACTAATATATAAACCTCCTTTCTTCTCTAAATCTTTGTCAAAACAGGCAAAAAGTATAGGTACAGCTCCTTTCTCAGGAGTTTTGAAGAACAGTTTCATTACCCATGGAAAGGCTTTTTTGAACATAGTTTTTTCAAACAGATCTGTGTCGACAATCCCAGGATGTGCTGAATAAGATTTAACTGTACAACCTTCTTGTTCTAGCAACTTGTTGATATATCTGGTACTCATAAGCTGTAACAAAAAAAAGATTTTTAAATCAAAAGTATAAAAAAGTTTTTTATAAGATATAGGGTAGATCCAAGGAACTGACCTGCGCCAACTTAGACTGTGCATAGGCTGCTGTAGTGTCATAGTGCTCCTTCATGTTGATATCATCAAAGTAAATCTTGCCCGGGTAATGGGCACATGATGATACATTCACAATCCTCGCATTTTCGCCAATAACTCCTCCATTATTTAACGCTGGCAACAACAGATGCGTTAAATAGAAGTGTCCCAGATGATTCGTCGCTAACTGGCTCTCAAATCCGTCTTCAGTCACTTGGTAGTCTCCATACATTATTCCCGCATTGTTTACTAAAAGGTGAATGCTCGTAAACTTCTTTAAAACATTCTGCGCAAAATCCTTTACAGACTTTAAAGATTGTAGGTCTAGAGGGAACACAAAGAGATTGTCCTCGTTTTCCAGAGTAGCAGCGATTTTATTCATAGCTTCTGGTTTTCTCACGCCAGCAATCACCATCACATTTGCTTTCAACAATCCTCTTATAACTTCTGTTCCAATTCCACGAGCTCCTCCGGTGATTACAGCAACTTTCCGTTTTGCGTCTGGCAACACTAAGTTGTTTCTTTTCAAGTTGACCCAGTCGTCAATGAGTCCGCCGGCCCCAGCGCCCTGCATATCTATCGCATATCTGAGTTCACTTAATATGTGTTTCAATGGTTTATGTCTGTTGATATACCAGTAAACTGCGGCTGCACTTGTTATAAGACAAGCAGATGCAATTGCTAGCGACATATTTGAGGTTATGTTGTCGTCCGTACGATGCGACGCTGCGTTTGCACTGCCACTGGTCGGTGGCTTTCACTCCGCCTCGAATCCTCAACGCTTTCTCTCGATCCGGTGTTTGTATTTGGGTACCGTTAGTCCTGAGGTCGTGGTATTCATTTATTAAGTACTACACGTCATTCAGCGTCATCTGTAATCAATAATCATAGCATTATTAATGGTTTCAACATAAACAATATCGTGTAATAATAGGTATTGCGAATTACGATAATATGGAGCGTGTTATCGGCTCACGGCCTCCAGCTATACTGAAAATCTTGTGAATTATATGACTGACGTAATGCTCGTCAATTGTCAAACATCATTGGACTAAGGAGATAACGCTCCAAGGCCGTGTGTATTGAAGTCCTTTATCAGTTAAGGAAGGTATTTAAAAAAAGCGTACCAATTAATTATTGACGTGAACAGCCCTTCTAAACAGGTTCTACCTGGCTTGTTGTTATTTTACAGACTGTTTGTAAATACAATCGTGGCGCATGCGCCTTTACGTGCAGGAATTTTGTTCTTGTAACGTCCGATTTCTAATTAGGTATCTAAGTTATGGAATTAACCAGTCGTGCTGCTGTGGTTTTGTTAATTATTTGTATTTGCAATAAAGAATTAATTAAATCATCTGAGGAACTTTGTGTTGAATAGTTCATTTATCGAAGAAGCCTAAACATCACGCTATACCCAATAAGAGCAGAGCAGCAAAGGAATTTGTCGCAAAAAAAGAAAGAATGGAAAATTATATTTCTTTTGAGAGCCATTATTTCCCCCTAAAAAGCGTCGCAGCGGGCGTTCACTAGTTAATAAGACCAATATCCGGTATATGTGTTATTAAACGATTTGGGTACTTACCGATTTTTTTAACAAGTCTATACTTTTAGTAACCGTATAAATGTATAAATATAAAAATAAAAGTACCAACCGAATATTTCAAGATTCTTAAATCTATTAAAACCAGGGTTATGAAATTTACGACGCATCTTACGTTCCCCATCAAACAGTGATTAGTGACGACAGGTTTCGCTATCCCTTTCTAGCCTAGCGGTATGGGGATTAAAACACATGAGTAAGCACTATGGAGCTATGGGCTAGTTCCCCTCTGAGGTTTAAATTAAGGGTCTTTGAACCAAACGGAGATGATGCGTATCGAAGTGATGCAACGCTGGCATTGCAGGTTGCATATTCATAGTTCTAAGGCAAATGTAATGTGACGTCATTATACAGTTTTTCCTGATATTTAAATATTTAATTCAGATATTACAAATCCATAATTTATTAGTATTATTAGTTACAAACGATATTTATCTTATGACTATGTTAGTTGTGTTAGTGATTATTTTAAGATATATATTACGTGACCGCACCAATCGTACGCCTCACAAGGTGGCGATACATTGACGATTCGTAACTAGAATCTATTGTCTTCAGAATGCTGTTACGACTACCCCGAATACTGTTCAGTACTGACACTGTCTTGTTACGGAGTATGGCATAGAAGTCCGCAGTGTAACTATTTGCGAACATACCCGATGCACTGCAATAACGAGGCTATCCCAACAACACTCTGAATCCGTTATTATACTGTATGCGTAGGGCATTCAAGGATCGCTGAGTGTAGCTAGCCCACAGACCTCCTGTGTACAGATTTTGACAGTAGGCCTTAAAAAGTGACAGTAGGTATTATTAAGAGGAATCATTTCTATAGTAGAACAACACCAACTAAGAATCACACGCGGGAAGCTTAAAATAAATTACAAACTTTATAAGTATCAGGACCAGTTTGATAAACAATGCGGCCAATTGGTTACTAGCACCGATGTACCTATACGTATTTGACCAAGCAAACCAGTTCTCGGCTCTGTACTCCTTTGCACATAGGCTGCAAACTTTAGCCTTGAAGCTTAACTTGATAAAATGTTAGTCTTTTGACCAAAGTGCACATTGCAATGTTGTAGAAAAATATTTCCTACTTCCATTGCTGTAATACGAAACTTACGGGTATAACTTTTGTGTTTTCAAAGTTCCCTTACAGAAGGAATTACGCATATGCTTATGGCGACAAAAATAAGGATATTAGAAGGAATTTGAAGTTTCTTCCTATTTAACTTTTAGGAACTACTTTTGTGCCAAAATGTTCTATATTAGCTAGTCGAAGAAGAAGCTTGTAAGCTGATAGCTTGCTTGGACCCCCATGAAGCAACGAACCTAACCAGTTTTGTTTTCGATTATTTATTCCTTGGTGAACACCAGGGAATAAATAAACTAAATATTAAATTGACCATAAACTATGCACGCATACTAAGCATCTGGCAAGAGCCGCGTCACTTGATATTTAATGAAGAAAAAAATATCACCCAGTGCTTTGAGTAGCGCTTCACATTTTAAATAATTCGTGTATCCGATCCCAGAAAAAACATTGAAGACTACCTAAAAATAGTTGAAGTGCTTCTCGTTTTTGATAGAATGAAATTTAAGATTGCCAGTCGCAAAAATCTCTCGCATTTTTAGCTACACGAACTTGAACAAAGGCATTGAATCCTTATGTAGCCACTCATGTGGTTATGGCTAACCGGTTCTTTCGGTTGACTAGAATGAGATTTTACAGTGAAGTATTTTTTTTAAACAATACTGTCTATATTTTTGTAGGGAATCGTTAAAAGATTTATAACAGGTATTAAAGTGCCGAATCTCGCTTTGACGATCGCAAAAGAAATAATAAAAAAACTAATCGTGATTCTCGAAAATCACAATCTCAGTCAGGGTTATACAACCCACTAGACAAAATACCTATCAGACTCTCTGTCTATGTATTGAACAAAGTTAACATGCCTAACAGATACAAGTAGAAAATAAACATTTACCGTACACACGAGTGTGTACTTGATGCATATCACCTTGAAGTGTAAAATGGCATGGCATTGCCACTCGATATTAGCCGTGAAACATTCATTCACTGCAGTGAAGATTTGCAAACGATGTCATTTGTCATGGTGTATGACAATCCTTTTGATCATTATCTCCACTACTGCACAGATTACTAATAGGTACTAATAATGTATTTCTTAGTCGCTATCACCTATTACTCAAGTGAGATATACGTAACATATAGTAAATTGTATATTTCAAGATCATACTTTCAGTCTTCTAGAGATAGTACGAACAATGTAGGCGCGTAGACGGTGTCCTTTTGTTTGGTCAAGTAGGTACTGGATACTGGTATGAGTCGACTGTTGTGTTGTATTGATCATAAATC
Source organism: Nudaria mundana (assembly GCA_963556515.1). Classification (NCBI taxonomy): domain Eukaryota; kingdom Metazoa; phylum Arthropoda; class Insecta; order Lepidoptera; family Erebidae; genus Nudaria; species Nudaria mundana. Next base: position 2,234,674 of record OY748304.1, on the reverse strand, counting down.
TGGTTCCATTTGTTTCATGAATCTGTCAAGATTTTTGTGTTTTTCTGTTAATTTTTTAGTGTGATTAATTTTCCTATGGAAATATTCCTAAATGTGTCAGATTTTCCATCCAAATCTGGCTTTAATGAACGCGTTCTCGATCAAAGTGCAATGGTCCTATAAATACACAGAAACCAACATGCGCCATCGATGACTCAAAACATAATAACAACGATATAATTTACAGCACTTTGGAATTCAAACTGAAGACTTATAGTGATTACTCATTTTGAACAATAGCTGTAATTATGTCACCGAAAAAACTGGGTAATGTATTAGATAAAATGACGTCATCAACTCAAGACAAAAATATTTTGAGCACGACATGCGACATTGTCATTTGCATTTTACTCTATACATCATTTTTAACTCTATAGGTACAGAAAACGATAGCTGAAGTTTTAACTGGTGTATCTGCTGTCTGTCTGTGGCTTGGACCAAGACAGGGACCAAACTTGTTGCTTTATGGTCTGTGGCATCATGGCAGCTGAATGAATAGACTAATTCTGATTCGAATTTTTGCTCCGAAAGTCGATGTGGCTGACTTACTACTTTCTTAGTGAGGAAGGACATTCAGTAAATCTAAAGTGCCGATTGATCTAAAATTCGGTATGTTGGTGGTATTTTTATAGGTGTTTTTTGTGTCGGGGTGTTAAATTGTTTTAAATAGTTGCTTTATTTACTGTTTTAGGCGAAATACAATTCATTTATATGAAAATTTTTATATGAAAAATTTTTTTTTTTTTTTTCCTACTTATTCTAATGGTCGTAGCGTAATATACATTTTCTATAGGCCTGTAGGCATTTAGCTTTCCTCGATAAACGGATTATTCAGTAGAAAAATAAATTTTCAATTCTATTCAAGTTCCTGACATTGTGCATTCTCCCGAACTACTCTTCAGCTTTAAAGTATTAGTATATGTACCTATAGATAACAAGCACGTAACGGCATTATATGAAGAATGTACTGAGTAGATACAGATAATTATCTAACTGGCAATGTGCCAGCGTTCGCTGCCGGAATGTTGTTGACTAGTGTGAGAACTTTTGTATCGTGATCAAGTGATTCTAGAATTTTCTGACTCGGCATTAAATGATACATGATGAAGTAATTAAAAACAACATTAACAAACGTGACCAATAATCATGCTGGTATGCTTTTAATGTCTGTAGTCTACATGCTCAGTAAAATGACTGGGGAGGTTTCTCAGACTGCTGGAAAACAGGGTTAAAAAGTTAAAAGTAACCTCCGTATAACAAGAGGTGCAGGGCTTGGAGGTGAGAATGACTTTGGTCCGGAGATATTGATAGGGGGGCCCCCTATCAATATCTAGTTAGTGCCTGAGTTTAGTACATTATGAGAAAAGTATTGTACCTAGTATTATACAAACCTACAATGGTAATAATCAGTCTTCAATCCTCGACAGTTTTACCATTACTATCACTCGTGTGCAATGACCAGTTGAATCAAACCAATAATTTTGTAGGATGTGTTGAAACTATGACTGCCTTATAAGTATTAGTTACACTGTGGGTGTATACGAGTTTGTATAATGCAATAGATATTCTACAATATCTTTCACATGGATATAAAAAGTTGGGTTTTCTTGCAGTTTTAAGAGCATCTTGTACCCTTGTTTAATGTTGTTATTTATCATATCTAATGGCACTAAATTCGTCTAGACTGTATTAAGTGATCTGTTAACATATTATACTCGTACCAAAAAGGTTTCAGCATCTTTGATATGTTCGGCAAAGGACAATACACGTAAATTACATGGCATATGGGCATGATAATATCCTTAGTCGACGTAGTATCTACGAAAGAAAAATAATAGCCGTGAGTTTTATTGCCAGGTTCTTTCCCACAACTTATACCTAGTAAATGTACATTAAGAAGCAATAAAGATGCTGATTCTGGTGGGAAAATTCTTAAAATAAGAAGGTAGTTTACAAAAATAGCGCCAGAGCTTTTCATTGAATGTATTGTATAAGTTCCTTACAGTAAAGTCACAGGTGTGCTGCTACATTATGCTGCGCCTGGGCAATGCGGAAATACTCTTTCATTACTAGTGACTATTAAAAAGTAACGACGGCGGGTTATAAAATACCCAGTAAACAATGAATAAGTAGTTTAGTTGCCGTGAAAATAGAATTTTCATTTAGTAGGTTTGAGTTTATAACTTTCTTGATTTTATTTCTTAGGGGAAATGAACAATTTGGTGAGATATTTCTAGATGCGGCTTTTCAGATATATTTTGAGCGCCTTTTATACATTGTAGTTGTTTTATATCATAACATAGTACCTATAAAACAGGCGCTTCCGCTGTCTGTCCGTCCCTATGTATGCTTAGATCTTTAAAACTACGCAACGGATTATACGCAATGCATAGTGGTTCTCAAGGAAGGTTTTAGTAGATATATGTATAATTTGTCAAGCGGGCGAAGCCGCGCGCGTCCGCTAGTGAATAAAATCTACAAATAACGATTTATCTAATCAAATATTATGTGAAACATTCGCTTATCAAGCTCCGGGTTTACCATTGACGTGAAAGAAGATCTTTCTGTGGCAATATCAATATTATTATCTTGACTCCATAAGTTTATCTAGTAGTTTTTGATAAAGAGATGTTCTCCGATTGTTTTTCTCCTTGAAAACTGCCTTTTTGGACGTAGCGGCAGATTTATGACCTTTTACAGGTTAGGGCTTAAGTAAAATAAATTGTTTTAATTAGTGTTTTAGTTTGATTGCAGATTCTACTATTAACACACAAATATTATTTTTTGTAAATGCGTACTAACTAACGTTTAGTGATTCGATATACTTAAAGTATATCTACAGGGTTATTTTAAAAGTAAGAATTTCCGTGGGCGAAATCCTGACACACTACTAAATACCTATATGTATCACACTTTTTACGAAATGTTATAGTAATACCAAAAAAGTCATTTCATATATTCGAAGAGGAAAACTGCCAACTGAAATCGACTTATTATTAGTTTTTCGTAAAATTTTTCGCAATGGTTTAGGCGACGTAAACTGAAGATTTTCGCATTCGCAAAACTGTTAAACACGCCATTATCTCATTATCGAACGTGAGAGGGTGAATCATATCGCGCACCGCAATACGCAAGAGATTGTGACGTTTTTGAGAAATATCGAGCAGTCATTGAAGTTGCGTGGCCGGTGTATTGTTTTCAACCCACTTCCAAATTTCAATTTGGGCCCATTCCGAGAATTAATGGGTTCCATTTCGGTAATTTGCAGTCGGGTTTTGTGTAAATTTTTGTCGTGTTTATTTATTGTTTTGGGAATCCGCGATCGCAGTTTAAATCCTCCAGTCGGATAGCAAAACTGTTCCTGAGTTTGAATAGTTCTATGTTGCGATCCGCGTTTATTACTAAAATGTTTATGATTACATAATATTGTAGTAAACTGCCTATTTCATATACGGAATTAATAAAGTCGCTTATAATATAACTATACTTAACTTTACACGTATCTGTCAGAGAATGGGTGAAATTATTTTGACCAGTGAAAGTGTTAACAACACTATTACAAAAGCAGTAATAAGGTGATTGCATTCGTCAATTGCTTAAGTAACGGAAGTTAAGAGAATAATACGTTATTAGACTTATTAGGTATCGATAAAATTAATTTATTATGTAATTTAATCGATTTTGTAGGTAGGTATAGGAATACTATAAATCGATCTGCTATAGCTGATATTTATGGTTTATATGTATATTAACTAGTTACTAACAAACACGAGGGGCTCGTGGTCTAGTGGTAACCGACAATGTTAACACATTGCAAAGGTTAAGCAACATCGACTCAGGCCGGTCTTAGGATGGGTGACCATTTCTTAAGATGTTGAGACCCCTCCGTGCCTCGGAGAGCACGATAAGCCGTCGGTCCCGGTTGTCATACGAACATCTATGGCAGTCGTTAGGGGTAGTTGGTGCCCTAAATTAAAAATCCGACCGGTCTAACTAGGGGTGCTTTGGTCAGTTCCTCCACGTGGTGCACCCCGGGCAACGGCAGTGGCTGCAACTCTGCGGCAACGTACCGCAGAGTTGTAGCTACTACGGCTAATTCTGGCCAAGGTGGGGGTCTTGCCGCCTCGCATGAGGAACGCAGACCCACCACGACGGGGGCCTAGTGCGGCCCAGGTCTCTCCGCCGACACTCTGCAGAGCAGAGTGCTGCTGTGCGGAGAAACCACCAGGGCGACGGGTCCGACATCACTGAGCTCATCAGCGGTGTCGGACACGGTCTCGCAGAGACCACCGTTCGGCCGAACCCCGCCTGACCTCAGGCGGGAAGTCGGTTCTTCGGAACCGTGAGGAAGAAAACCTCGTTAAAAAATCACCAACGGGGCGGGCGGAACGGTCTTGTAAAGACCCCCGCCCGGCCCAGCCGTAATCCTGAATTGACAGGACCGGTGGCCCCTCGGGGCCGCGAGGATGAACACCTCTATAAAAAATTAACCCAATCCCAAGCTCTGACACCCGGTGAGGGGATGAATCGTGCAGGGGAGCTGTCACGCCTAGGGTGTCGCCCGTCGAAGGACGTTAAACTAATAAAAAATGGCTTTGCAAAGTGCGAATAATAAGATTACCCAACGGGGAACTGGAGGTGAGGAATCCCTCCACGAACACCCGGCTGTGACTGATGCGGGGCTCAGGCCCGGCACCAGTCACAGCGACCCCCATCAGGTATTTGGGAGGGGTCAACAAAGCCCGACAGGCCAGGGGGTGTGCCTCAAAACCACCCCCCAAACCGACGCGGAGGTCGCGTCGACCGCTGCTGGGACAGACGTCGTTCCCAGCAGCATGGAGACGGAGGGTTCTTCCTTGTGGAAGACCCCAGTCAAAAGGACTCGGGAGAAGGTGGTCCCGAAGGCGGGGTCGTCGCGTGACCGGAGCACCAGTTGCTCTGGGGGGACCGCATCCAGCGAGACCGAGGAGGGGGTTCCGACGAAGTACCTGGCGATTACGACGTCCGGTAAATACCGAAAGTCGCCGGTATTTAAAGCCCCCGCCCCTACAGTGCCGTTCCTGCCCAGTGGCAGGGACAAGGAGGTGCCAGCCGCGCGGGAGCTCATGCTGGCTCTTACCCGAATTGCAGAAGCCATGAAGGGTGGCACCAAAAATCTGCAGGGTAAGAGGCAGGTGGTGAAGACGGCAGTGACACACGCCCAGTCTTCCCTGGATGAGCTCCTAGCGCGGAGCGTCCCCGCAGAGGAGCAGAAGCTACGGGGCCAGGTGGCCAGCCTGGAGGCGGAACTTGCCGCGTCCCGGCTACAGATGGAGGCCCTGCGACAGGAGGTCGCGAACCTGACCAAGCTGGTCAAGGGGCCTACCGGGACCCAGACGGAGCAACCCACGCCGCCTTCCCCGAAGGCTGGGCCATCAAGGACGGCACCCAGGACCGCGCCCAATGCGGCGCCCGTATCGCCGCCACAGCCTGTGCCGCCTACTCTTACAGAGCTCATGGCGGCGATCGAGAGGCGCCTTGGCGTCCTTGAGGACCGGGCGTACCGCCCTGCGCTGACGCAGCCCGCGTTGTCCTACGCGGCTGTTGCTGGCGCCGGCGTTGCGCCCCGTCCGAGAGGCCGGCCTCCTAGCCGCCGCCCCACCCTGCCCCCGTCCGCTGTCCCAGCGAGGCGGACGCCAGCCGAAGCTGCGGCCATTTTGCGGAAGGGCAAGGGGAAGGGCAAGAGGAGTGCCACCCCCGCTGCCTTCAGGGCCACTCCCGCTGCTGCTCCTGCTGCCTTCTTACATCCCTCCAGACGGGAGGGATGGGAAGTAGTGGGTGCCAAAAAGCAGCGCAAGAGGGCCAAAAAGAAAGCGGCCAGAGCCGCCGCGGCGAAGGCGCCGAAGAGGCCCCGCCCTCCTCGCTCCACCGCCGTCGTCCTGACCGTGACGCCGGCAGGTGTGGAGAAGGGTGTGGGGTACGCCGATGTCCTGAGGCAGGTTAAAGCCTCAGTGAACCTCTCGGCCCTCGATATTCAGGGGGGGCTCCGGTGTAAAAACACCCGCACCGGTGCTCGCCTCCTCGAGGTCTCCGGCGCCTCCAGCGGTCCCAAAGCGGACGCCCTAGCGGCTCAACTTAGGGTCGCGCTGGACGCAGAAGCCGTCCGCGTCACCAGACCTACCAAATGCGCCGCATTGCGCATCACGGGTCTGGATGACGCGGCCACGACGGAGGAAGTAATCTCCGCCGTCGTGGAGGCGGGCGGCTGCCCCCATGACCAGGTGAAAGCTGGAGATATCTCCTTCGGCTCCACCGGTCATGGGATGACAGTCGTCCAGTGCCCCGTCGCGGCGGCACTTAAATTGGCGGACGGACGAAGCCTCCTTGTAGGGGGCTTCCTAAAGGCGCAGGTGCACCTCCTTCGTGCCCGGGAAACCAGGTGTTTCCGGTGCATGGTGGTGGGGCACGTCGGAGTGCAGTGCACAGCGGAAGACACCGTGGGCGATCGGTGCTTCCGCTGCAGCCGGCCCGGTCATAAGGCCAATGGCTGTGAGGCCCCGCCTCGCTGTTATAGATGCGAGGCGGAGGGCAAAACGGCGGACCATCGGGTCGGCAGCCGTACCTGCGCCGCCTCGAGGCCTAAACCTCGTCCGTCCGCTGTAGGCAGCGGGGGAGCCGCTTCTGCGCGGCCAGGTTCGCAGCGGGATGCTGACATGGACGTACATTAATGTGCGCCCATGTCCGCATCCTGCAGGTGAACTTGAACCACTGCCGCGCTGCTCAGGATCTTCTGTACCAGAGCATCGCGCAGTGGTCCATTAACTTGGCCGTGGTCGCCGAGCCGTATTATGTCCACCCGGGAAGTCCGGTGGACCAGGACGGCTCGGCCTGTTGCATTTTTGGGGGTTCCGCCGTGGACACCTCGCGCCTTGCATTGATTGCAAGCGGCCGGGGGTGTGTTGCGGCGGAATTTGAAGGGTTTGCGGTGGTGTCGGCCTACATCTCGCCGAACATTGACGAGTCTCAGTTTGAGCTATGGCTCACTGAGCTCGACGTCGTCTTCGCTGCGTGCCGCCCTCGCCCTGTCCTGCTCCTGGGAGACTTCAACGCCTGGAGTGAGGCGTGGGGCTCCCGGGAAACCAGGGACAAGGGGAGGCTTCTTGAGGACTGGACCAGAACACGTGGTCTGGAGGTCCTCAACCGGGGGAATGTCGTCACCTTTTGGCGGCGAGGGGGGGAATCGATCGTAGACGTAACGTTCGCATCCCCTGACCTCGCCCGCCGTATTACAGGCTGGCGCGTGGAGGAGGGTGAGGAGACGCACTCGGACCATCGGTACATCCGGTTCGATGTCGTCCCCTCACCTGACCTCCCACAGCCGGTAGCAAATCCCCCGGATCCGCGTTGGGCACTTCACCATCTTGATCGGGAAGCTCTCCTGGAGGCATCCATCGTGCAGGCCTGGATTCCGGCACCGGACCGGCCTGCCGATGTGGATGCCGAGGCGGAGTGGTTCAGGAGAGCCATGTCGCAAATCTGTGATGCGGCGATGCCTAGGGTTACACCCAGACCGGCCAGGAAGCAGGTGTACTGGTGGTCGCCGGAGATTGCAGAGCTGCGCGCAGCATGCATCTCCGCCCGCCGCCGGTACACCAGATTTCGCCGGAGGCATCGCCGCCCAGACGACGCGGCAGCCCGAGAGGCGGAGCTTTATCAGGCATACAGGGAGGCTAAAGGTAATCTCCAGGAGACGATAAAGCGGGCCAAGACGGCGGCCCGCGAGGAGCTCCTGGAGACCCTGCAGCAGAACCCATGGGGGCGCCCGTACCTACAGGTCAGGGAGAAACTCCGACCTAGGGCGCCCCCACTGACCCAGAGTCTCCAGCCGCAGCAGCTGGAGCGGGTCATGGGCTCCCTGTTTCCGACGAGCGCGGAGGAGCACGTCCCTCCGCGCATGGCTCCGTCTCTGCCCGACGCGGATAGCACCAGCGAAGACGACGTACCCGAAGTCAGCGTGGGGGAGCTAGGTGCGGCAGTACTCCGGCTTAAACGCCGGAAAATCACTGCCCCCGGACCCGACGGCATTCCTGGCCGTGCATGGGTCCTGGCCCTCGAAGAACTCGGGCCTCGACTGATGGGGCTCTTTAGCGCATGCCTCGAAAGGGGCCAGTTTCCCAAGGTGTGGAGGACGGGGAAACTGGTCCTGATCCGTAAGGCGGGGCGGCCGGTGGACGCACCGTCCGGATACCGGCCGATCGTGTTGCTCGACGAGGTATGTAAGCTCTTTGAGCGAATTATCGCGGAACGCCTCGTCGAGCATCTCACGAGTGTGGGGCCAGACCTGGCGGATAACCAGTTCGGTTTCCGTCGGGGACGCTCCACCGTGAGCGCGATCATGCGCGTGAAGAGCCTGACGGAGGAAGCAGTCTCGCAGGGCAAGGTGGTGGTGGCGGTGTCTCTTGACATCGCCAACGCGTTCAACACCTTGCCATGGAGCTGCGTTAGGGAGGCGCTCGTGTATCACGAAACGCCTCTCTACCTCCGTCGTATTGTCGGGGCCTATCTCTCGGAGAGGGCCATAGCTTTCCCCAGCTGGCTCGGGCCAGCTCGGCGAGATGTGTCGTGCGGTGTTCCACAGGGGTCGGTCCTGGGGCCGCTTCTGTGGAACATCGGCTACGACTGGGTGCTGCGGGGTGCGTTGCCTAGGGGCGTCGGCGTAACGTGCTACGCCGACGATACCCTCGTCACTGCGCGGGGTGCAACGTACCAGGAGGCAGCACTCAAGGTCACGACGGGTGTTGCTCGAGTCGTGGGTCGGATACGGCAGCTGGGACTGGAGGTGGCCTTGCACAAGTCCGAGGTTCTGTGTTTTCACAGACCTCGGAACGGTCCACCCGAAGGTTCCAGCATAAATGTGGGGGGCGTTAGCATCGGCATCAAGCCCTCGATGAAGTACCTAGGGATCGTACTTGATAGCCGATGGAACTTCGGACCACATTTCCGAAGTTTGGTCCCCAAGGTGACGCAGGCATCGGCCGCGCTTTCGCGACTGATGCCCAACCTAAAGGGACCCAACGCTCCCTGCAGGAGACTGTACCTGGGGATCGTGCGGAGTATGGCCCTATACGGGGCTCCCGTATGGGCGGATAGGTTGGCGGTCAAGGGGAACGTGACTCTGTTAAACAGACCACTTCGAACCTTGGCCGTCAGAACCATACGGGGGTACCGCACGATCTCCGGAGAGGCTGCATGTCTCCTAGCCGGGACCCCTCCATGGGACCTGGAAGCGAGAGCCCTTGCGTCATTGTTCCAATGGCGCAAGGAGGCGCTGGAGCGGGACCACAGGCCTGCGTCTCGAGAAATCGAGGACCAGCGGTCCCAACTCCGCCAGGATCTCATGGAGTCATGGAGGGTGCGACTTGAGCAACCCAAGTGGGGTACCACCATCATCGCGGCGGTGAGACCGATCATGGACGATTGGCTGCAGAGGCAGCATGGTGACCTCACGTATCGTGCGACGCAGATCGTTGCCGGGCATGGATGCTTCGGTAGCTATCTGTTTCGCATGCATCGTGAGGTCACACCCCGGTGTCAACACTGCGAGGTTTCCGAGGACGACACCGCACTCCACACGTTGGTGGAGTGCTCAGCGTGGGCGAGCCAGCGCCGGGACCTCGTAGTGGGTCTGGGCGTGGATACCCTCTCGCTGGAGACCATGCTTCAAGCCATGGTCTCCAGCCGGAGTAGGTGGAACGCGGCCGTGTCCTTCTGCGAGCAAGTCATGCTCGCGAAGGAGGCGGCCGGGAGGCAGAGGGAGCGTACCCTCCCCGCCGAGTTCCGTAGTCGGCGGCCAGGGCGCCCCAGACTCCGCGACTACGCCCAAGACTATCGACCTCCATGATCGGGGCCTGAGGACGGCGGGATCGCCATCCGCCGTCCTTACAGAAGCAGGCTAGAAGGGTTGCGTGCTGCAGGGCCTTTGCCCCATAGCACGCAACCAGATTCACTCACTGACGCGGGATAAAACCCTTCCCCCAACGACGCGGGATTCTCGTCCCGACCCAACACCCGAAGAGACCACAGAGGTGGTCAAAGTCCGCCGGGCGCCACTGGACATACCCTCTTCTAGTAACCAGAGACGCCCGGCAACGGACGTTAGAGCGGCCGCGGCCTCAGGCCGCGGAATTAAAAAAAAAAAAAAAAAAAAAACCGGTCTAACTACAGAACTTCGATATCGCCCATGGGTTGTGGAGGTCAGATGGCAGTCGCTTCACGGAAAATATCGAAGTTCAGCCGCATCGCAGTTAGACTGGTAAGCCGACCCCAACTGAGTTGGGAAAAGGCTCGGTGAATGATGACTACCAAACACCCGCAGCTTGGTCAACTTGAAATGTAAAAACTGTAAAAAGTAGCCTTCAGTTAGTGACTGAAGGTTCAGTCATTTCGAAGATAAGCTGCACCAAAGGGACAGACACAAAAAAGTATTCATCTGTTATTTTATGATTACAAACAGACACTTCAATATTAGTATTTATTTTTATCCAGGTAACTTTTATAAAAGAAAAATAGGTAACTTTAAAAAATTGTAAAATCTTTCTTTCCATCCAAAAGTTGCCTGGAAGAGATCGCTTCTTAGCGATAAGGCCATCCATTGTACATTTATTTTAAGGCATGTGTTCTCTTAAGTATTTTTTATTGTTTCGAGTATTTATCTTATCTTATCTTTATCTTCGTCGTTCGTTCGATCGTTACTTAGCTAATAAGCTAGCACATCCCAAGCAAGTTAGGGCTGTTGCTTTACATTTTACATATTCTTAAGTTTATTTAATAAAATATTAGAAACATTCATTGTCAGTTTCCATCATATTTCCGATATATTCATCACCGGAAAGTATTCCTCCATAGTCATTATATTTAACGATCAATATTACAGTACGCTATGTATCTCCTGTACAGGAAATGAATTTTGGTTGCACTTAAAAGCACAAGGTAAACTATTCGTACTAGTGTCATCACTTTAATTTACCGACATTGAAACGAAAGGAATTAAATTTTGCTAAAGTTAAGCAATTTTCGCGGCTGGCTTTTATTTTGGAAGTAGATATGCGTTGTTTGCGAGACAGCAGACCACAGAATTTTTAATAATAGTATTGAAGGTATTTTGTAAGTAAAAGTGTACTTATTGTGTCATACACGTTGTTTTCTAGCTACTTCCTCTAACGATTATTATTAGATTTATCGAGACATTTATGTAGTATCGAGTTTCCGATATTTCGGCACTGTTGCAAAAACCGCGAATGCCGAAACTCGGAGTGCAACAGCGCCGAAATATCGGAAACTCGATAAATAATTATATCTCAGATATCCCGATAAATTTAGTAGTAATACCATGATATATTAAATTCCACTAACTATATGTGTATGTAACTAAATAGTCCGAGACGCCCAGGACTTTAATTGGCCGTGCCATAGCGGCTGGTACGTAAGAGGTTGTTGCCTTTCATCAACATTTCGTCGCAAGGCAACGGGTTTAAATTTTTTTTTTCAAAATTACATTGTAGCAGCAAATTTTTATTAAATTCGTTCGGCCATTTTGAAAATAACCCAGTAGGTATATCTGTGCCCGGTGGCGGCAATAGGCTTGCCCCCTATTACGTGGGACTAAAAATATTGGCAAATTGTGGGTGTGTACCTCTGTCTACCCCTTCGGGGATATAGGCGTGATATGTGTGTGTGTAACTATATGTGGCACATTAGATACAGTACAAGAACAATGCATCTAATTATTGTCTCAAAACGTGGAAATAGTTTTTATCGAATCATGCTTACTTAAATAAAGTATCGAATGACCGTATCGAGTTGAATGTTGTTAAATATAAGTTACTTTAACTAAACATCTTAGATGTTTCGTAACGTGACTTATAGATTTACCGAATAATTGTTATTTTTTTTGAAAGTGCAATTGATTTTTTACGTCATCGACTTCCTCGAGCCGCGTTGTGCAGAAATTATAAACCTTTTTTTTATTAATGACATACTTAGTAACTTTTGATTATACTAATATTGAAATTGAGAGTGTGAAACGTGTCCATATTTCGTGAGAGGTAATTAAAATGTACATGATCAAATTATGTAGGTCGTCTACTCTTATCAATATCACAGCCAATAAGTCAAAGACTACATGCAATGAGAGCGGTTTTACACTCTCCAAGCAATACAGTAGTTAGTGTTCTGTGTGTTGTATTTAAAATAATAGATTACTATTGATAACAAGTAAAGATGTTTACAACTGACGCATCTATACATACTTAACATTATTTACGGTCACATAAACTTAGATAAGAGTTCAGACTCGCTCGATAAACCAACATATATGGCCGGCAACGTCACGGTCTCTGGCTGAGATATAAATAGTATAAATACAGTAACCTAATGTGCCTACGTAAGCATTTACGTCACTTGGCATTGACAGCAGGTATTGACAGTAATAGCAGAACAATTCGCAACGTTCGAAATGAAGATAATTCGATAGGAAATTTCACAACAACTATTAATGCAAATTAATGTATTTACATTTGTAATTATAAACAACTAGTTTTCTACTAGTTAAGCTGCCTCGGTGGCGCAGTGGTATAGTGTACGCGACTGCCACCCCAGAGGTAGCGGGTTGGATTCCCGGGTCGAATCAAATATTTGTGTGACCTACAAATGTTTGTTTCAGAGTTTAGGTATTTTCTATGTACTTATATTTAGTATATATTTAGAAATATAATTTGTAAAAGTATGTTTATGAAAGTATATGTTTAGAGAAGAAAACCGGCCTAGTGCGAGTCGGGCCACGCATAGAATAGGGTTCCGTAGTAACCCATAATAGCCTCTATAACTCGTGAACTAACAAGCTAATCTACCCCGTTATAGTTTAAATTTAAAGTTTAGTACATGGACTAACATCATGATTTTTTTTACATTTTTCGAGCTAGCCGTTTAGCTTTTAGCGGACACAGAGTTTTTTTTTAATTCCGAGTACGCGGCTGCTTCCATTTCCTTTGCCGAGCGTCTCTGGCTCACACGCAGAAGGTATTTCCAGTGGTGCCCGGTACACAAACAGAGTGTCCCCCGCGGACACTCTGATTTTACGGTGTGAGAGATGTGTGTATGTATTACAGTACACACTAACACACACAAATAAAACCTCATTTTATTGCTCTCATTCGGGCAGGTCTGAGTAACATTTTATTTTAGCATCATCTGTTTTAAGAGATTTTCTGTTAGGCAATCGTTTACATTAGCCCCGAATAGTCACGATATAAGTGCCTAATACGAGTTTGTAAACGAACTTATTATTGCTAATACTTCCGTTATGGTTTCGACAGAACCCTATACACGAAACGAGGACAGCCGCTTGGATTTTAATCGATTATATTACACATAACAAGATCGATTCAGAGAAGCGATGAATTTATTTCGATTCGTAATTCGCGAGTCCACATAAATGTTGTTTTGAATATCTGTTTTGATGTCATCGGACTGTTGTAAACCGGATTATATTGAACATGCATTTCATGTTTGAAAACAATTAAGCGATTTGATGGATATCAGATAGTTTAACATATTAATTTATCCTTTGGAAGATTTGGGAAGGAGAGATAGGCGAGTGTTTCCCGTTTCATACCAATAAAGTTCGGACCATTGGTATGAATCGCGGTGGACGATTTTTGAAGTGGGTGTTTCACCCCATGGGGTGAAACACCCAGTCTTTTTTTGGACTTCCGCATTCGAACCACTGGTATGAACGTGGAAGTACTGTTTTTGAGTTCCCGATTCGGACCATTACTACTTTTTTGATTATTTTATTTACTTATTTAATACTGTTCGACTGTTCGACTGCCTCGGTGGCTCAGTGGTATGAGTATGCGACTGCCGCCCCTGAGGTCCCAGGTTCGATTCCGGGTCGATTCAAATTATTTGTGTGATCCACAAATGTTTGTTTCGGAGTTTGGGTATTTTCTATGTATAATATGTATGTATTTAGAAATATATAAGTATGTTTATCAGTCGTCTAGATCCCATAACACAAGCTTATATTAGCTTAGTTTGGGCTAGATGACGTTGTGTGAGAATGTCCAAAAATATTTATTATTTTATTTATTGTTGGGAAGAAAAGGTTTAATGAAACTATGAGTTGTAAAAATTAAATTTTAATTTTTTTTTTACGATTTTAATTATATTAAAATATTTAAAAGTATAAATATAGGTAAATATAAAATATTTAAATAAAATATCGATATTAAACTAACAAATTCACTTACAGCTAATAAAAAATCATAGATTGAGTTGCAATAGTTTTATAAAACATCTTAACTATAAATAAAATTTAAGACTAAGGTTTAATAATGCTCTAATAAAAAAAATAACTAAATGATTTATATATTAGTCTAACTCAACAGCTAATAAAATCATAGATCGAGTGAAATATTTATACAAAACATTTTAACTATTAATCAAATCACAGACTGAGGGTTTTACCCTTATAACAAACTAAAAAATACTAAAAAATAACAAAATCACAGATCAGTCTTATTTACTTAAATTAAATGTTAATTAAAAATAATGATCACAGATTAGGCTATTTGTTAATTATTTTACTCTAATTATAACTTAAGAGACTGAAATAATCATTACAAAATCAACAACAGCCATTTGTTTTATTTTAATTATAGGTGCTTACTTATTATTATGTTTCGAAGGTAAATTATGTCCGTAATTTTTCCAGGCAATTACCTATACATATTTGGCCAGCTAATAATTCCTCAATCGTTCTATCTATTCGTCTATTCATTTATATATTTTTATATATTTTATATTTTATATATTTATATATTTTATATATTTATATATTTTATATATAAAGTCCGATACAAAAACAACTGAAGGGATCTTAGTCAAATTCGAAAACAGTGTAGTTTAATATATTTGATGATTGAATTACATTGTTGTCGAATAACTAAGAGCCTTCAGTTTTTTTGTATCGGACTTTGATTATTTTATATGTATGATATGTACATATTTATATATATTATAGTTATTTAAAATTTAATAAATCAAAATTATGTAATGGACATAATATCTTAAAGAAACTAATAAAAATTAAAACCAAAATAAAATAATAAAATCAACTTACCAAAAAACACAATTCAGGTGGTCAACTCTCGTCTTGGAACTAAAAAACTGCATAGAAACGACGATGACATTGTAATCGTCTACCAATCACAAGCAAGCACGTAAAAAGTCAAGCTGTTCTCCTATTTGCTTATTTTTGAAGAAACTAACTAGCGTTTACCTGAGCATTGTGGATCGATTTTAGGGTACGTGGTTTAAATAATGATTATAATATACATCATGTTATAGCGGAATTAAGTTTTAACTCCGGAGTTTTGTTGTTTTGTATATAAATTAAACACTAAGTTCATAAATATTTTTCTCATCACAGTACTTATCATAGTTCAAGCTCTGCTAAATTTCAAACTAGATGGCGTTAAGGTCGAGTGTTCTAACCATATTTATTTATTTATATCTTATTCAATACAGGTAATATAGTAACCAATCATATATAAGCCCTGCTTAATGTGAGAATAGATGGAGTTGAGTTTATTGTATTATTTATATAATTATATATTACCTAATATATAGTATCCACACAACTATTATTTTAATTTTATTTATTTATAATTTTGTACATACACACAAAAAAAAAAATAAACGGAACAGAAGTACAAAAGAATAAAGTGAGCATAGTACAAGGGCACTACTTATTCCTAAAGGAATCTCTTCCAGCAGGCCTGAGAGGAGAAGTAAGAGTGAAAAGGCTAAGTGTGTGCAGTGCAAGTAAATAAATAAACCTACATAAACTATGGGTGCTATAATATATACATAGATAAATATATACTGAGCTATATATACAATACTTACATATACTAACATATATAGCTAGGGTAAAGAGGACAGATAATGTGTATCTGACCGCTTTAATATTGCATCGAAGCAAAAACCATAGTTTGGATCCCCATAGCGATAGTGATAGCATAGCACGATGATCTACTATTAAGCTCTTGTTTACATCTAAGTAAATAAAAATGAATTGGTGTAATAACACTTTCGTGTATGACTGTCCAGTAGTGGTAAAATAACACTCTGGTCCGAATCGGGAACTCAAAAACAGTACTTCCACGTTCATACCAGTGGTTCGAATGCAGAAGTCCAAAAAACACCCACAGTGGTGAAACACCCACTTCAAAAATCGTCCACTGCGATTCATACCAATGGTCCGAACTTTATTGGTATGAAACGGGAAACACTCGATAGGCACCTTTTTAACACACAGATGGCATAATCATCACTGTTATCCACCTCAATTGATAATGTATTCCTACTACGCTACTTTTTATCTCGGTAACGTGTTCCCGTGGGGATTGGGATTGAAAAACCTATATCAGGATATCAGCTACATATACCTATAAAACAAATGGAAACTTGCCAAGGTTTCCACACAAAAAGTTGCATCTTGGCAATCGGCAATAGTCGGTAATGTTTCTTGATTTATTTGGACTATAAAGTGGTGTATTGCACACGCATGCTCACAAACCATGTAAAAAGTCCATTGTGGAACTTATTTGTGTTACGTAAAAGTTTCATATTCTTTCTTAACTTTCTATTGCGATTGCGACACCATATTTAACCGTAGTGCGTGCAACTACGCTGTGAGTTACATGCGAATCCCAATTAAGGTGTTCAATTCACGTATTGAACTGTAGAATCTTAAGTGCATGTATACATTATATAGTATTTGAATACTCATATTTATGATTGCCTTCCGTTTCCAATTCATTCAAAAGTTCGAGAAAGTTCCAAATAGATATACCACGGAAAGTTACTTACTACTTTGCGGATTATATATGTTAGCACAATTCACACAACGCCATCTAGTCTCAAACTAGGCAAAGCTTGTGATATGAGTACTAGATAAACTTCAGTTTATCTAGTACTCATATCACAAGCTTTGCCTAGTAGTAAAAAAAAAATAAGTAGGTATTTATTTCAATAAATACCTACTTATTTAATTTTTTTGTAAATATTATACATAGGAAACATCCAGACTTCGGAACAAACTTATCTGTCTTCACACAAAGTTTGTCCCGACCGGGAATCGAACCCGAGACTCCGGCGTCGAAAGCGGATGCGCTACCGACCACGCCACCGAAGCAGTCAGATAGTTCGTAAAAGTTCCAAATATAGGATAGTTACTACTTTGCGAATATGAAAATCAGCAGACAGACATACATCAGGCTGATATCCCGTAGGCAGCGGTGTATTACGCACCCTCAGTGTGCCAGTCTTTTGGGGGCAAGCCTATTGCCGTTACCGGGCACTTAGAACATTCAAAACCAAAACAAAATGCCTAAAGCCAGGACAGATGTTACATACCACTGCCTACGGGCTGAATCTCCAAGCAAAATCATCAATGTGTTTATAAACTTCTGTTTTAAATTTTAACTTTTACTTCGTTTGACCCATTCGAATTTGTAGACCTATAAGCACAGAATAGGGAATAGTACGTCATACAGAACTTGCAATCCGACGTTAATTAAAGCAGATTCTTTTGTTTACAGAGAACATCATTCGAACGTTAGGGTTGTCCAGTAAAGTAAAATATATACCAGCATAATTTGACCAATAATTATAACGTTAATGCCTCAATATCAACCTTATGGTCAATGCCGTGTCACAAACAAGAGACAACCCTTACTGATTTACAACTTCAAGTTGTCGCTGACGTCACGTTTTTTTTGCGGTTGTTAAGCGAGTGACATAGGCCTGGTATAACGAAGTGGCAGTAGTAGGGTAAGCAGGCACTATAGTTCCGTACATATAACATTTTGTTAGTTATTTTTACATTTTGAACACAACAGTAGTTAATCTCAAATTGAGCAGAACTTGTGCTATGAGAACTAGATTACCATTGTAATGTTCCGTTACAAAACTGCTTGTTTAACTGCATTAAATTATCTTCTAAGTATCACTTTGGATAATCTCTCCACTATTGTTACAACGTAATTTTTAGGGTTCCGTACCCCAAAGGGTAAAACGGGAACGGAGACTTCACTGTCCACCATCCGTCTGTCTGTCTGTCTGTCGGTCTTGAGCTATATCTCATGAACCGTGATAGTTAGAATGTTGAAATTTCATAGATGTATTTATGTTGCCCCTATAACAAGAAATAGATACTAAAAACAGAATATAATAAATATTTAAGGGGGCTCCCATACAACAAATGTGTTTTTTTTTGCCGTTTTGATACGCGTGTCCGACTCGCACTTGGCTGGTTTTAACTATCACCGAACATAACATGTGTATAATTTATTTATATGTGTATAATATAGTTAGTATTTTATTTTAATTAATAACTACAAAACTCCGTCTAATAATCTTAGGTAGAACTGGCCTGGAACTTGAATTGCAGTTTTCGTGTGATAGGTTTTGCGAAGAAGGGGTTTTTTTTTTCAAATTCCGCGAGGTCGCGGCCGCTCCCATGTCTATATGTCCATTGCTGCGGGCGTCTCCGTACTCGCGTACCTGGGGATCGTGCGGAGTATGGCCTTCTACGGGGCTCCCGTGTGGGCGGATAGATTGGCGGTCAGGGTGAACGCGACTCTGCTAAACAGACCTCTGCGAACCTTGGCCGTCAAAACCATACGGGGGTACCGCACGATCTCCGGAGAGGCTGCATGTCTTTTAGCTGGGACCCCTCCATGGGACTTGGAAGCGAGAGCCCTTGCGTCGTTGTTTCAATGGCACATAGAGTTGCTGGAGAGGGACCACAGGCCTGCGACTCGAGAAATCGAGGACCAGCGGTCCCAACTCCACCAGGATCTCATGGAGACTTGGAAGTTACAACTTGAGCAACCAAAGTGGGGAACTACCTTCATCGCGGCGGTGAGACCGATCATGGACTAGTGGCTGCAGAGGCGGCATGGTGACCTCACGTATCGTGCGACGCAGATTGTTACCGGGCATGGATGCTTTGGTAGCTATCTGTTTCGCATCCATCGTGAGGTGACACCACGGTGTCAACACTGCGAGGTTTCCGACGACGACACCGCACTCCACACGTTGGTGGAGTGCTCAGCGTGGGCGAGTCAGCGCCGGGTCCTCGTAGTGGGTCTGGGCGTGGATACCCTCTCGCCGGAGACCATGCTTCAAGCCATGGTCTCCAGCGGGAGTAGGTGGAACACGGCCGTGTCCTTCTGCGAGCAAGTCATGCTCGCGAAGGAGGCGACCGAGAGGGAGAGGGAGCGTACCCTCCCCGCCGAGGTCCGTAGTCAGCGGCGAGGGCGCCGCAGACTCATCTACGCCCAAGACCATCGACCTCCATGATCGGGGCCTGAGGACGGCGGGATCGCCACCCGTCGTCCTTACAGAAGCAGGCTAGAAGGGTTGCGTGCTGCGGGGCCTTTGCCCCATAGGCAGCACGTAACCAGATTCACTCACTGACGCGGGATAAAACCCTACCCCAACGACGCGGGATTCTCATCCCGACCAAACACCCGCAGAGACCATAGAGGTGGTCAAAGTCCGCCGGGCGCCACTGGAAATACGTTCTGCTAACGTTAGAGCGGCCGCAGCCTTGAGCCGCGGAATTAAAAAAAAAACCATTCTTTCAAACGTTTGTATTTATTATTTACTAGCGGACGCCCGGAGCCTCGCCTGGTTGACAAATATTACACAAAAACCTCCCTTAATAACCGAGGAACCTTAATCCATTGGTGAAAACCGCATCAATATCCGTCGCGTAGTTTTAAAGATCTACGCATACATACGGAACGGTTGATTTTGTTTTATACTATGTAATGATATTCGACGACCAGGAGTTTAATTGGCTGTGCCATAGCGGCTGGCACGTAAGATGTAGTTATGCCTTTAATCAACATTTCATCGCAAGGCAACGGGGTTTCAAAATTATAACATAGCTGCTACTCTATATTATTAAACTCATTCGGCCGTTTTGGACATAAACTATTATATAAAACTTGCTACAGTGCCCAGTTACGGAAATAGGCTTGCCCCCTATTACGTGGGACCAAAAATATTACTGGCAAAGAGAGGTTGTGTAATGCACCTCTGTGTAGAAAAAGTCTCCCAAATTATAAAATAATTATGTTATGTATCTCTGGTAATTTAGTTGACGGAAGCGACAGCATAGATAATACTTTATATTTATAAATAAACTATTGTGAGTTATATGTTGCTATACATTTTAATATATTGTTATGTTAAATTATCGATACCCCGACATCTGGTTTCAGTCGTATAGTAATCTTTTTGAACAGAGTGTTGTGTCGAATAATTTCTGTCTTATTTACTTTGTTTTGTGTGCTGTAACGTTTGGCAGGTGTTTTATATATGGCTATGTACTCTGAAATGTGAGTATATTATAGTATGTATATATCTATTTATCGTAGCTGCAGGTATTTTTCCAAGAGTTTGAATCTCATCGATTTCGAAACGTTTACTTGAAACAGTTAGACTCTCCATATTTTTTTTACCGTTTAATCAAATACTCTTTTTATAGGCTACTTTTTACCTCAATAAATGTGTTCCCGTAGGATATGGATAGAAATTTGATACACGCGGGCAAAACCGCGATCATCAGCTAGTAAGAAATAAAGCCACACTGGGTTTAGAACGGTTTATTCCAATAAGAACTGTCTCGAATTAGATTTTGTTTTGCGATACTATTTATAAAGGTATATTCATCCATAATGTACGAACGCCTACACATTCGCCTCGCTATCGAAAATTTAATCGACTAGTGTGACATCTTAAAGTACCTATGGTAAAGGTCAACCGATCGATTCTTAATTCCCGTTATACCCAGAAATAGTTCGACAATTTGTCCGTCCTAGTCCGTACTGAAGTGGTTTGATCAATTTGAAAATATTATAAGCTTCACATCATAATCTTAGAGGTTCAAACAAACGCATTGACAAATGATGCACAGGCTATAAGTTCACACGCTATTGCTTGAAATCAAGAAAATAACTGGCGAAATTTAGGCGTATCACAAGACAGAAGCCTACCCCTTCGGACAGACAGTCGTGATTGTATGTACCTATACAATTAGCATGTCAAAAACATTGGAGGATTTTATATGTATAAGGTTTTTTTTTAAACACTATGCTGCTCCACTTTTAGGCAAAGGAATACCTGCAGTTTTATTCCATCTACTGTGTCCTGTACCAGCATCATTATAAATCTAAATTTATATTAACTGAGATCGTCACCATACCATTTATTAAACTATCTGTTAGTAGAAATTATCGAGTTTATGGAATTTTCCAACATTTATGTGTGGAACGTCGAGTGACATATTTGCAGTATTTTACACACCGATGATGCTATATATTTGCACTTGGCAAGTTGCATTATTTAGTAGTCCAAATATTTGTTATGAAGATACTTTAGATATTACAGACAGACTGACGTAGGTACATCATTTAACAAGCAGTTAATTTCGATAAAAACTTACCTATTTCAGCTGCGTTGTAAGTACATTTATAATTTACACCACAGACAGACAGAGAGACAGTATGTGTAACTATTGGATTTCAGGTTGCAGTGTTAACAGACATAATAGACACTTCAATTTAAGTTCGTGAGCACCGAGTTATGGAAGACTTAGCGTGATAATAATCATTATTTATAATAAATCGAATGACCTGACCTCGCAGTTCATTGTTAATATTATACATAATTTTTTTGTGAATTATAAACCAAAACGTTCATACATTTATTGGTGGATAGACTAAATGAAAATTGTAGCTTTGTAGCTTTTGAGTTTGCAGCAGAATTTATGAAAACGCGCAGTTAGGAACTCTCAAAACTACAATAGATTTTTGTTCTTTGTCAGTCAATTTAGGTGCAAGTGAAAATAGTTACGAAAGCAGCGCCGCGCGTCGTAGCTTTCATAGTGTTTTACATATAAATGGCGCCGTTGTATGTAAATTATTTCTTTTGTGTGGTAATTTCACTTTATTGAATGTCAATATTGTTTCATTATATATGATCGAAGACCTGTTCGCATGTCAGTAGATAATATGCATCGTGTTAATTTTATATTATTTCTTTGGAAATCGTGTTGCGTCGTATTGAGAATCCCAGAACACCGTCAAATTAGTAGTAATATTTAGGCCCGTAGGTGCGTCAAAAAATCGCGACGTTTTTTACCCTCGATCACTCGCGCGGTTTTTAGCCCGGTGAGCACTCGCGGGGTGTTGTGGCCACCCTATACTGAAAGTGGATTTATGTATATATAATAACAGTTAAACTTTATTTACTGTTCGTACTGTAAGTAACCGTTTACTGTAAAGTAACCTCCGCAAAAGTATAACACAAGCGCTGGGGTGTCGTGACCACCCCACAAACTTTGACACGCCCTCACGCTGCGAGCGCTCGCGCCACACTGCCTCTCTCGCCCCGCGTCGACGCGTTCAAATGTCATTTGAAGGTACTGAGACGAGCAAATGCGTAACTTGCTGATAAATGAACCTCCGCAAAAGTAGAACACATCACAAACGTTTGCGCTAGAGCAATTGCCATCTATAAAAGACTCGCTAGGACGGCCAGAATCGGTTGGGGGTTGCACCCGGAGGTCATACGCCTTATTTATACAGCTGCAGTGGAGCCCACGATTCTGTACGCTGCCAGCGCTTGGGCACCATCTGTGGACAAACTCGGAGTCCGGAAGCAGCTGGCTGTGGTGCAGCGTGTCTTCGCCCAGAAGCTCTGTAAGGCCTATCGCACGGTCTCGCTGCACTCGGCACTGGTTCTGGCGGGGATACTTCCTCTGGACCTCATAGTTCGCGAGGTGGCTTCGTTATACGAAGCCAAGAGAGGTATTTCCCTGCCAGAACTGGACGGCATCGAGATCGAGCGAATGGCACGAGCTTCTGAGGCACCTCATCCCGCGAAGCAATTGTAAGACAATAGTCATCACGAAGTCAATATCTTCACGGATGGGAGCAAAATTGAGGGCCGGGTAGGTGCTGCGCTATCCTTATGGCATAGTGGCGGCGAGACAAAGGCCCGCAAGTTTGCTCTCTCACGTTACTGTACCGTCTACCAGGCCGAGCTTCTGGCCATTTGCAGAGCGGTGAGTGAGGCGTTAAGGCACGGTGCCACCACATTTGGTACATTCAGTGACAGCAAGGCGGCCCTCCAAACAATCACCAGCTTAAACTCACCCCACCCCCTGGCGGTAGAGGCCAGGCAAGGACGGCGAGTGCCGTCGCCCAGGGAAAGAGCGTAGCCCTTTACTAGGTGAAGGCACATGCGGGTCTGGTGGGAAATGAGAGGGCAGATGAGCTTGCGAGGGAGGCCGCTCTGCGGTCACGGAAAGCTCCGGGCTACGATCTCTGCCCCGTTTCAATTGTCAAGGGTGTCATTCGTCAGGGCACGCTTGACAAATGGAATCGACGCTACCAAGAAGGCACAACAGCCTCCGTCACCAAACTGTTTTTCCCCTGCGCGGTGGCGGCGTACCGAACTGTCCGAAAATTAGAGACCACGGGTGCAACCACACAACTGTTCACGGGGCATGGTGGGTTCGCCCATTACTTGACCCGATTCAAGTGTAGGGATAACCCATCATGCGCCTGCGATCCAAATGAGGCTGAAACAATTGAACACCTTGTAATTCACTGCTCTATCCACTTACAAGACAGAACAGATTTGGAAACAAAAACAGGAGTGCAAGTAAATAGAATAGGAATACAAATATTAATAAAAGAAAAAAGATAAGAATTTTTGGAATACGCCTTAAAAATAGTTAGAATTGTGAACAGTAGAAATAAGTAGATATGTACATAATGTAGATCGATATTATAAGAATATTGTCCCCTACTTTATGATCGATAGATAAGAGAAATTGATAAATAGATATGAAGAAATTATGAATATAAAATATTGTAAAGTGGATTATTGGTGAAAGCGCAATAAAGAATTAGTTTGTAAATACCGATATATAGAAACCCCAAGAATGGAATAGGACAGGGAATTTAGTAATGTGATGAGTAAAGCAAACAGTTTTTAGAATAGACCAAGAAAAATAAATAAATAATGAAACGGCATAAAGTTGAGAGGATTAAAAAGAACCGATAGAAACCCTAATCAGGGGCAATGATTATATATAACATAGATAACATCATTTATGTGTTACAATGAGCTCTTTACTATGTCGCAGAGCATAACAAGAGAAAAAAAAAATAAAAAAGTAGAACACAAGCGCTCGCGGGGTGTCGTGACCGGGGTGGTCACGACACCCCGCGAGCGCTTGTAATGCACAATTTGCACACAACTTTTATATCCCCGCACGCTGCTAGCGCTCGCGCCACACCGTGCACTCGTGCACCTCGTGCACCGTGCGACACGGGGCAAGAGGTGCAGGGGCACCTCTTGCCCCGTGTCGACGCGTTCAAAGGTCATTTGAAGGTACTGAGACGAGCAAATGCGTAACTAAAGAAATTATTAGTAATTTTTACGTTTAAAAATGCATGGGGTGTCTACAGCACCCCGCGCGAGTGATCGAGGGTGCTAGCTGGGCGTTGAGCGGGAAATTGAACTTTACGTTCAACGCCTGTGCTGCCGTGTGAACAAATACCACAATGCATTTGATCTATTTCGACTCATTTTAATCGCGCGTTAAAAAAATTCTCGTGTGGTGGGGCCTAACACAACGTAAACGTTGGTAGTCTATTGAGAAACTTGTGTAGTATTTTGCGCCAATATTTATGAAGATACCAAGACTTCGAACCAAATTACTAACAACTTTTCACGGTGTAGAGAGGTACCTGCACAACAACTTTACACGCACGGAAGCGCTGCCAATTAAAGCGTGATAGTTTATAGGTAATAAGTTCACCCTCGTGGCCTTTGTCTATTTCTCCGGGGAGAAAGACATGATTTTTATATCTTAAAACTAACATTGAAGGCTAGTACGGTACAATTCCCCTGACCTCTATTATTGTAATAACCCTGTTAATACCATTCTTATTGCATACTGAAAATAATAAATTGTTAGCCAATTCACCCAATCAAGCTCCTTGTGATCTTGTCTTTGGTGCACGTGAATTCAATTAATGGTGGTCTGAATGGGGGCATTGTCAGGGATAGGCACGTACAACATGTAAACATTCTCAAAAATTTCAATTTGTATTGATGTTTTAAATTTTCAATCTACAGTGTCATTGACATTTTAATCTTTACTTTTTTTATATTTTGGATATTTTCACACAATGTCATCTAGCCCATATTACCCTAATTATAAGCTTGTGCAACAGATTAGTAAATAGTTACTACGTAACTTGTGCTATGATCTAGACAACTAATGAACATATATTTCTAAATACTCTGTTCTAAATAATCTGTTCTCTACATTTACGGTAATGTTCTAGAGGAAAGATTTTTATATGTTTGTGACGAATAAACTCAAATCTGGACCAATTTCAAAAAATATTTTACCACTAGAATGCTACTACATTATCCTCTATGTTTATTACTAGAAAAAATCCTCACTTTAATTTTTCAGTAACTTTTTAAGTATACGTTCAATTAATCTAAAATACTCATTCACTATATTATATTAGTATATATTAAATAATTTGATTGCAATTGAATAGTTTTAGTACATAGTACGGCCTTGACTGATAATGCAATATAAAATAAATTGATAGGCTACAGTTAATGAAAATAACATTGACCAGCGTCCAATTGAGATTGAGACAATTGAGACAGCTATAACAATAAGTGGATGTAACACGATATGATATGCCTTTGAAAAAATTCACACAACTATGTATTGAATAAAAAAATCGGTTGTCTGTAAAGTCGGTTTACTGACGATAGCTGAACGTGACAACGTCATAACTGCCGAACGCGGAGGCCGATTGTGCCTCTTTGTCGCTTGTTCCGCGCTCTCGCTTGCACTTCAAGCCTTAAATGGAACGCCTCAGAGCGAGGTAACGCCGCATGACGTCATGTTTTTTTCGTGCGTGCAGCCGGCTCCATCGAATTATAAAACGTTGTCACGTCAATATATGAAGTGAACATGGATATTTTTCAAGTTATTTTGAATGAATGAATATTTGATTTATGGACTCGGAACTACCTGACCAACTGATGAAGACACCCATGTGGTGTCTTGGTCAGTTGATGAAACATTCCTCCTGGAAAGCGATCAGTCGCTGGTTCGAGTCCAAAAGAGTCCAAAAGATTAGCATACTTCATTGCTTATAAAATATATATTCATGAATATTGTTGTAGCTTTTTCCTGCCACCCGTTTTTGATACAACAAATACTATTAAAATTTGTTGGTCTGACTTGAGCTTTATCTATTTGCGAAAACCGCATGAGAATCCATTCAGTAACTTCTGATGTTAGTGCGGGACATATTTACAATATTCCTAAATTTCTAATTAGTGAAAACTGGTATCACTGTTTACCAAAAATTAAAACTGCTTCGGTGGCGTGGTCGGTAGTGCATCGGCTTTCGACTGCGGAGTCTCGGGTTCGATTCCCGGGTCGAATCAAATATTTGTGTGATCCGCTAATGTTTGTTTCGGAGTTTGGGTGTTTTCTATGTATATTATTTATGTATTTAGAAATATATAGGTATGTTTATCAGTTGTCTAGATCCCATAGCACAAGCTTATAGCATAGTTTGGGCTAGATGTGGTTGTGAGAGAATGTCCAAATATATTTATTTATTTATTTATAAACTCAACTTACTTTAGCAAATGGTAAATGACTAATCAACTGATACTTCGTGACTTTGCTAGTGTTGTCACTTAGTAGTGTGTAGGATTAATTGATACAGCTGCCGCCCGTATTTTAATGAAACAGAACTTTGTTTGTAGCCAAATTAGGTTTATTATTATTCTTGAGGATGTTTTCGTTTGTCGCTCACGTTCGTTTGCGTCAGCCTTGTGGGTTCTCACGGCTCGAGAGACAAACGGAGGTTGAGTAAGGGCACTACT
Source organism: Nudaria mundana (assembly GCA_963556515.1). Taxonomy (NCBI): domain Eukaryota; kingdom Metazoa; phylum Arthropoda; class Insecta; order Lepidoptera; family Erebidae; genus Nudaria; species Nudaria mundana. The sequence goes on along the minus strand of OY748304.1, from coordinate 2,207,569 downwards.
ATTGCAAAATGACAGACAACTTATTTGTATGGTATGTACTTTTGTAGAAAAAAATAATCTATTCATTATCGTTTAGTTAACATAAAATATTTTCGTTTAGGCCAACGAAACATTCAGTTCAATACGTATATGAATAGTAATTTTACTAGTAAAGAACAAATTTAGCTATACCATTTCCAAAACCAAATGAATAAATTTGGTGGAATTTGTCGATGTCTTCATGGATGTTTTTATAACTGTACTTGATTGTACTGGATTGACAGGTGTCAACCAGGATCTGATATTTCTCTGTGCGATATTGTATTACAAAATTATATGAGTAAGATTTTCTTTTTTTAATATGTGCAACTGCAAATTCACTGCAGGAAAGACTTGGACAGAAATGCTCATGATTCAGCAATCAGTGTCAGAGTTTGAACATATAATAAAATAATACATTAGTATGTTACTGGCAACTCATAGTCATCAACATCAGAATAAACGAATACCGTCGTAGGTACATACATCAACGAAAGTATTAATGAACCTTGGAACGGAATGCGTTTTAATTATGAAAATCAATTACAACTTACCAATGTTGGTGTTATCGGAGTGAGATGAAAGTTTGTATTTGTTAGGTTTTAGTGTAAGTGCATAACAAATTCTTATCCGTGATGTGGAAGCTTCATAATGTGAAATGTCAAATTTATGCTATTTTCTACAATACTAATTTTATGAAGCTGAAGAGCTTTTCGAAGCACTAATATCAGGAACTACTGCTTCAAATTAAAAATATCTTTGCACTTCGGAGTCCTACCTAATCTCTGTTTATCCTGTTTTCCCTACCTCTTTCCTTCCAGATGTTATAACGCGCGAGTACACCTTTGTCATTACAAGTGTCTACAGTTCACGTTGGCAGAATAAAACAGTATTGTGTACTATCACTCGCAAATTTTTTTATTTAGATTATATTTATTTAGGTAATATGGTCTTCTTTTTATCAGAACCCATGGCTAATAAACAAAACATTGGAACCGTCGTCGTTTAAAAGGAAGTAAATTTACCTTTATACTCAATGATTTTAAATACAATGGATTTCGGATCATCGCTCAAAAGTGTCCGAACTAAAAGAGAAACAAAACGCTAAAAGAGAAACAATCGCGCGCCAGTCTTGATTTTGACAACTGAACGACAACACGTTGCACAATGCCGTACTGTATTGTAAAAACGTGTAAAAACTACGAAAAAAAAGCAAATTGAAGACGGTGTATCATATTTTCAGTAAATAAGCTTTTGTTTTATTATTTGCAATTTATTATTTCACTTAAAATACAGTATTTCGTCGATAATAAATTAAAAGACAAAAGTAAATATTGCAATCCAGTCCAATACCGAAGTACCTATCTGTCTCTTTCGAACTCATCCCAAGCTCAGTAAAAAGAAAGAGACCATTTCATTTTCACTGAATAATGTACTAACAAAATGACCATTCAGATTTATTCGGATTACCGATAGCGATAAAACTATTTGGAACAAAGATTATAGTGGAGACGCCTTGGCTCTTTATGATTTTTTTTTCGTTATATGAACCAACATCTATTTCAGTTTTCCTCGGGATCCAGTACACTGTGCACAATGGAAAAATATTATTGCCCTAGCACGGCGAGAAGAATATTTTGATCCAAAAAATAACAATCTTGTTTGTTCGGCTCATTTTATGGACATAACAAAAAGAGGTCCGATCTTTATGAAACTTGTACAAGAATCCCTTGATTGAATGGAGGAGATAAGCCCAAAAATGTTTTTAATTTTCACAGGGTATCATTGTTTTGTCATAAATATAATTACACATGTCATTTTATTTCGTGTATGTACTGTTATTTTCTTTTTATTTGGATTCTCGGTAATGTATTCCCACGGGAATCGGGGCCGAGATAACTATATCTCGCGGGCGCAGTCACGATGATCAGCTAGTAGCCAATAATTTCGTATCCCAAAAATTAACCATAAGATAAAAATAAATTAATGATGCGCAGTTTTAGCAACTAATTCAGTCACTTGAAACACGGCTATCTTGTAGTAGACGTAGCGACATAGCGTTATGAAAATAGTAATGAAAGCGGAAGAACTTTGACACCCGCAAGAAGTTTGGCATTTATAATATTATAATTAGTTAAATTCATTAATTCCCTTTTTGTTATTCATACACTACAGTTACTTATTATGAAACTGACTCGAAAAAAAAATCTTTGTCAGTCGTTAATTAGTTTTTCAGCTTATTTCGTCTAACATAAACAAGTAATTACAATTTATAAGATTATGGAATTTATTGTAGTCTTACATTAATTATTACGCCTACGTAGGTACATATCATGGAATCCTTAAAAGACTTTAACAAAATAAACCTACTCCATTGTTTCTATGTTCACGTAGTTCAAGTATAAGCTGCATAAGGTGAATTGGTCAGGCGGACAGATAGAAGCTACGTAATGCGATAAATTAGTGCAAACAAAAGTGAACACTATTCCGTTGAATCAAGGTTTAAATTTTAATATGAAATTTGTTTATATCTATGTATGCCTATGTATAATGTATAGGTCGACTCGGGACATTATTTTCTTGCGATTTGTTCTAGATCCTATGTCCGTTGTATTATAAGGTCTTTGTTTATACTAGTAAAAAAAAAACGTTGATTAATTATTATAATTGCGCATGTACCACTAAACTTTGAAGGTAAATGTTTAGCGTGTGAACTTGCGGTCAGTTCGCCATCTTTAATCACAAGGATATGAATATTTATTAATTTATTTAACAGCTTTATTTATAACACTACTGATTGGTGATAAACTATATTTACACTTTATTGTATTACTTAATTTAAATTTATAACCCGTTTTTATGGACCTTTTTCAGTACCTATGTTGTAAGTTTTAGTATGTTGATTGAAGTTTCTATCATGTATGTGCTTACTAAGATGTTGAAATGGTTTAACTTGAATGAGCATAACCAAGACAGGTCTCGTATATTAAAAAAACATGGTTTAGCTGACCTCGAAAAATATAGTGACTAAGTTTGGTTGACATTGAATCATAAATGAAGGTATTTTGATATTTTGTCATAGTTCGCATACAACATTTTCAGCAACCATAAATGACAACATACATATTATATTTGGCATCATATATTATTAGTATTTTTAGAATCGTAGAATAGACAGTAGCAATTGTGTGAACAGGTTATTCAGCCCATTATTCTCAAACATGTTGTACATAGACATACTAACGCTACAATTCATATATCATTTTATGATGCGAAGGTCACGACCACACAAAGGAATGTTATGAACGCAACAATCGACAGGCTAGTCGCGCTTCGAATTTTAAATTTGAATTTAATCAATAAAATAAGCAGTTGTGCAGTTGTACGTGATTGTACCCGAAAATGGATAGTGTTGCATGTTTAATGATATTGTTTGTGTTATTTGATATTAAGATACTAGGTATTTTAATTTAATATGATACTCGTACATTGTATTGCATATCTGTTAGAAATTTAATATAGGTATACTTTTTTATCTAAGTTAACGTTACATTTCCGTTCTCTTGTCAAAAACTTGCCTTCTATTTTTAAATACGGTTTCATTTTCGGCGTCATTAAAAGTTATTTTTTTTTTTATGATAACGTAAAATATGCAAGATTTAAGAGGCAAAGTTTTCTAAAAATCCAAGTTTTTTTTTTATCTGTGTATAAATTAATTTATTTCTATATAGCGTACTTACATAACTCATCAAGCATTTATTTATACAAAATTAAGCCGTAAAAAACCATGAACTTATTTTGTCTACTGCCCACTTTGAGAATAAATTATTTTTTAGCGACCCCATTTTTTAACCTACTTAATACCACTATAACTTCAAATGAAGAGTGCGCCCTGGTAAGCGCTGGCGTCCACTAGCGACACCGACGATTTTTATTAATCTTGGTAAATACAAGACATTTTTGAAAAAAATCTCTAAGAATACTAGACACAGGAATTTGCAATTTTTTGAGATGTTTGTTGTGTATTTTATTACCAAGAAGTAACCAAACTGTGGATTATTGCCTAAAATGACAATTTTTGACAATACTTCAAAGTTTTTCTGGGTCTCTTACCGCCCCCCTTTAGGCCTGCAGCGCCCACTAGGGGGCGTTATCGCCCACTTTGGGAAACGCTGTAACTGAATAACCCACATCTAATAGTGTCTGGTGGGTACCACGGTGCTCATGACCGTCTTCCTAGAACTCAGATGGAATCTCAGCCTACTGTATGTTACGAGTATAAGAACGAGTTGGAATTTGGTTCTACACCTTTGTATATATTCCCAGGTTGTTCTAACTGGGAGGTATTTTAACGAACGAGTATTGTTTTACTATATTCCACTGTTATGTTAACAGTTACCCTATTAATGTGTAGGTACCTATAATAAAATAGGTTATATTATGTTTAGATCTAGTATTTGAAAACAATGAGTTTATTTTTACATTGCAAATATCAAAATATATTTAGCAAAAACGAATATCGTCCGGCTAGGATCGAATCAGCGCTCTTCGACTTTCGTCCTCTAGTAGATGAGATAAGCGCATTCAACCAAGAAAATACAAACAAACAGTTTTATTATATTAGTATAGATACATTACATTTGTCCGGTAAAAAAAAATCTATATTTGATGTAATGTTCCCGACATTAAGCACACTTATGTGTGTTTAGTATATACGTCGTTATGCTACATAGAATTTTCACAATAGTATTATGTACTCTTATAGCGTCATAAGGAGATTTCTATTTACATCGCATAAGAAAGTTACAACTGGCAATATTAGTAATATCCTCTAATATCAAATTATAATGGTTTTATGTTAGTTGGACAGCAGGTACATACAACCTACTAGTTGTTTATTTTTTTCGGAGTTGCCAAAGTGATACCGCAAAAATGAAAGCAAAGGCGACATCTAGGTATTGAGGGCCATTTTCATAGGACATAGTACCTTACCTATCTATTATCGAAAGTTGAAATGATGTGCCTTCACGCTCCGCTTGCAGAATCTCCTGTCTTGAATTATTGTGTCGTTTCAAATTCTTACAGAAACCTAATTTTGGGAAAGACTATTAGTTGCTGAGGGTTTTAGAGCCTTAAAGTTGAAAGCAGAGCAGGGAGAGAAACTCCGGAAAGAATCCGCCAAGCGTACGCGACGAATTCGCGATAAACACACTGGCGCAGATCTATTATCACCAGATCAGCCGCGTTAGTACCTTAGTTTTATTTAAAAAAGTTTCGATTAGTTACAGAATCAGATGGAACTTTAACAGGCTTTCTTTTCCATTCAGTTTCACGATTAAGGTGTTACACAATGGCAAGAATTGTGATCATTCTCTCTCATATTATAAATCTCTTACATTGTGATGGAGATCTGTTGTGTCTAATCACGGAAAGTAAAGAAAACTGGAAGTTCTCATACATAAGTTATTATTCTATTATTACAGCCTTCCGTTGTAGATAAACGCGCTTTGTACTAAATGATAAAATTATCTTCCTTATCTTAATGTTTTCACAGTCATAGCTAGAGCACTAGAGTGTTCCGAGATAGAGGCACTGGGGTCTATCGGGAACATTAAAAAATTGAACAGTAAATTATCGTGTCTGCCAAAAGTGCCAAAAAATTATTCCCTATTAGATACCATAATGTATGTACATAGACGCTATGTCAAAAGACTATTAATATAGACTACATCTATTGAGAATTTCACGTAAACAACAACAGTCGCTAAGGAAATAGCCTTAAAATGAGTCGGTCGAAAAGAACGGTACTATTTCTTTGTAAGGAATAAGGCATCTGTATATTTACTTTTATCTGTCATAGAAGTTACTAGGGAGCAACAGCTTCTATCAATTATTCTATTCAAATATCTCTATTTGAATTACCGGCTTAAAACTTATTCGGTGATGATTTTGTTGCTAAGCGTTCCATAACTTGACCTCTGCAGTACCAAACGTTTTTGTCAATAGCTATGCAATGTGTTAACGTTTTTCCCATGCATGTTGCTAGTTGTCTGTATGTGTATGTATATATTCTGGGCCGCTATATAATGAGAGATATGACGCAGTGCGCCGTGCCAGGTTGTACCAAGCGCCGACCGGAGCTGCGCGAGCGCACTCCCAGCCGTTTTTACACAGATAAAACTTCTAAACAATTGAAGGAAACACGCATAACTTATACCTACACATTGCATAAGTTCTTTGTATCTATACGACTGTACCCATAATATTGAGAAGCTGCCTACGTAATCGAAAGCTGTCGAATTCAATACAAAACTTGTATTTTTAGAATTTTTAGAAGTTTTGAATGTTTAGAATTTCATACAAACGTAAAATTTTATACTGCTTAGTTAAAACGGATTAATCCTAGGAACTACAGACTCACGCTAAGACCAGTAGGGGCACAGCAGCAATGAAAAATATTGCAAAAGTGGGGATGCAATCGCAGTCGCAACTACACAACAGCAGGTTCAATATCCATTTGCATAAAAAAAATAACCATAAAATATTTTGGCATATGGTAATTTAGACTAATGATATTTATGCATAATTTTTTTATCCATAACAAATTTAGCATATTTGTCTTAATCATAAATAAAATTAGCATAATCATATTTAAGCATAAAATTTATAAGCATAGCTTTATAAAGGCATAAACGTATCTATAATGAATATAGTCATAATCATCTAAGGCAGAATAAGTAACTACGTAAAATAATTAAAAGGCGGCTTAGGGGTGGCCCAAGGGCAACCCCCGCCGCACCTAAACCTACTTTGACACTATATAATATAGGAAATACTGGTTAAAGTAACTTTTTTTATTTTTCATTCATTTCATTAATTTATACCTATAAAATTTTAGTAATATATACTATTAGGCGAATGTACACTATGCCTAAAAACATTGCGCAAATTATAACTATGCATAAATATATTAGACCTAAATATAATTATGCCACAGTACATATGCTGCTAAAAATCAATTATGACCAAGTATAATTATGCCAAAAAAAGTATGCCAAATTCATTGTGCCAAAACATTTTAGGATTACATGTATTATGTTAACGAAAGGTATACCTCAACCTGTCGCGATAACGGCTTTTAAAAACATCTTGAAATGATTCTCTTAACTTGATGTCGGGGCCACATGATCACAAATAAAATGGATCCATGTACAAGCTATTTTATGCTTTACTGAAGTGGCTTTAGTGTTCCTTTTAATCTAGTCTTTCAATTCAAAAAAAAAAAAAAAAAAAAAAAAAAAAAAAAAAAAAAAAAAAAAAAAAAAAAAAAAAAAAGTCTTTCAATTCAATGTTAATGTACTATGCAAATTGCATGAGGGCCGACTATATTAATACTTGAACTCCTCAGTTAGGTACCGTCAGAAACAAAAGGTAGGTTTACAGTTTTGAGTAGAATAAAATACTGTTATCGGATTATTGGTTATCCTACTAATATTATAAACGCGAAAGTTTGTGAGTATGTATATATGTATGGATGGATGGATGTTTGTTACTCTTTCACGTAAAAACTACTGAATGGATTTTAATGAAACTTTACAATAATATAGCTCTCAGAATCAGAATAACAAAATTGTTTTGATGGTATGTTTATTACACGAATTACGTTGCTGACGCTACTTGTATTTTATTTATTGGTTTTCCTTTAGCTGATTTTATCATTAGTATTCACCACAAGCTCCTTTTTGTAGCTCTTTTATTTATGTAGTTTAAATGTTAATGCGCAAAAACATACATTAATTGCGATCTTAATTAATGGGAACCAATGTTACCAGTTGTTAGTTCAAAATACCTGTTATTCTTAAGTAGCATTACTGAAGAACAACAGTCCCCACAATAAGTACATACACGGTTTATACAGATGTAACACACACCTGAGTAAACCGAAATTGTGTGTATTTGTTTCTTTGACTGCACTAGTTCTATGATCATTTAACATTGGATATTATGTAGGGCATTAGATTTACCGACACGTTTCTTGGTCTCACATTGAGCGTGGAGGGTTTATTTTGTACGAGTATCCAATAAGAATACATACCAAAGTTTCACATTGTCCAGCGACATATTTCGAATTAAGTCGAACTACTTCGCTTAGGCTACCATTTCTGAATCTCACTATTTGAGTTTTCAACAGCTGACGGGCGTAGCTAGCGGCAATCACCAGACGTGATGTTCTCCGTGTCGAATCGCAAAAACAAACTAGCCTGCGGACGCTAAAATAATATAAATACATTAAGTCTAGGCGCACACTAGGCGACACGCGACAGCTCGGCGTCTAGACGCGGCGACAAGATGCGGCCGTCAATTTCATATAATTTGTTCAAAGCTTCGTTCACACACTTGGCGACAGAGTCGCGGAGTCGCGACGACAAGCTAGGGGAGTCGCGCGCGCTCGCTACTTGTCGCCGCGTCTAGACGCGCCGTGCACGCGCACCCACGACGACAGTCGCGCGACAGCTCTGCGTCAGTCCGCAGTCGTCAGTCACGCTGTGAGCGCTGAGGAAGGTGCACGTGTTTATTTTCCTTTGCATTATAAGCACCAAGGCGAGTGCAACTAGAGGCTCCATATTCACTCACAAGATGAACAACAACCACTCTCTCGAATACTCCACTACTAATGATCGCTTCCTGCACGACGTCTGTCGTAACGACTAGTCGCCAACGCTAGCGACAGCTCCGCGTCTAGTCGCGACGACAAGACGCCAAATGCAAACGACGACGCCGCAACAAGACGCTGCGAGTAGACGCGACGACAAGTCGCCTAGTTTGCGGTGGCTGTTAAACTTAACATAAATAATAAGGACAAAAATTTTTATAGCAAAATATTTTCTTACATTGTACTGATAAAATTACACAATGAACAATGGATGGTATTGAAACCTCGTAAATAAGTAATCCTTTCAGGTATGCAAACTATAGTCAGAAATTCACAAACACGAACTGTCAGAGAATAATAAATCTGTTTCGTAGACCAATCGGGTGGTATTCGTTGTACCTCGTACTAAAGTAATTTATTCAACTGTCCCTTGTTCTTTTCAAATTATCAGTTTTTCTTAAGCCCATCCTGGTATTTGCATGCTTTAAGTTTTGGTTAATTTTAAAGACTATTATTTTTTTCTTCCGAGCCTTCATTGGCTTGCCAGGTCTGCAAATTTTTGTTTTAGAGGTTTATGTATTTTGTCGTATCACAGTTTATCCCCTCCAAACACTTCATTACTAATATGTGCAGCGATAACATTAAAATTCGATGTCATTTCTATTTAATTAACTGACTCATTACTACTCATTAGTCTATTCTAATTTCGTATCTAATCCAAACAAGCCAGTTGGACAACAGAACCATTGTTTGCGGTACTAAGTGGACGTGATAAGGTAAACTTCTGTAATTTTTTTGAGAATAATTACTTTACAAATTTGCTCGGTCATCACAACCCTTACGCAAGTACGCGAGTCCGACTCGCACTTGACTTGTTTTTTTTTTTATATTTGCGTAAAGTTAAATATTATAAATGGATTCATCATTCACCGAGCCTTTTCTCAACTGAGTTGGGGTCGGCTTTCCAGTCTAACTGCGATTCGGCTGAACTTCGATTTTTTCCGTGAAGCGACTGCCATCTGACCTCCACAACCCATGGGCGATATCGAAGTTCTGTAGTTAGACCGGTCGGATTTTTGATTTAGGGCTCCTAACTCAGTAAAATAAGGCTCTTGGAAGCAATTAGTACTTTCTTGAAGAAAGAATGGGAAGACAAACAAGTAGGTACATTGCAAAGGTCATGAACAGCAGTGCTCTTACTAAACTAGTACATATAGGTAATTGGATAGAAACAGGCGTTACCTGGCGAAAATCCATGACAAAGTAATGGTAAGGAAGGATATTAAAAACTTAACGTCGACAATTGTTTCGCCGTCTCAATCAATCTGTCTCAATTATCAAGACTGTCTCAAAGAGAACAGCGGTTGTTCTCTTTGAGACAGGCATTATCAAGACTGTCTCAAAGAGAACAGCGGCTGTTCTCTTTGAGACAGGCATTATCAAGACTGTCTCAAAGAGAACAGCGGATGTTCTCTTTGAGACAGTCTTGATAATGCCTCGTTTAGAGGCGAAACAATTGTCGACGTTTTGTTGTCTTTTTTAAACTCTGCGAAAAATAATGCTATTATAATTTTAATAAGTTTTTAACATCTTACTTACCATTACTTTATATAGGTAAAACATCGGCTACCTACCTACCTTTATTCTATTTTTAAATTATTTTGGAAACGTTTTTATTCCAAAAAAATATGTCTCAATTAATTATTTATTTTTGTATCTAATCGGTTGATTTAATACCTTTTTTTTTAATAAAAATAGACACTAAAACTGGGTTTGTAAGTCTCATCTGACTACGACCATAACATTAGATTTTATGAACTATGGACTTACATTTTTCCTGCTAAGTTTAGCTTTCGTTACGTATAGTATAACTTTAAGTAAGTGATATAATTTACTTAAACCCGCTTCCCATACTTGTTGAAGTTACCTTGATATTAATTAATTTTATTTCAACATTAATATTGTCATTTTAATTGTAAATTGTTCCACTTACTAATTAACATGTTTTACAAGTATTTAGCTTGTGAATCAACTACAGATCACTTTTATAGAAGCAAAAGGTGACAACGGCCGGTGTAATCTGGTCGAAACATCAGGCAATAATATATGTATGCATATCTATGTCGTTTTTTTCGTGTTAATTCCCGGGTAAAAAGTAAAATATAGATTAGATAGTAATGCGAAAGTTTAAAGTTTAATAAAGCAAAAGGTTTCAAATTTTCTTCTTACGTCACAAATCTGTTGACACTAAGACCGATTTCACTACCACATATTGAGCACTTCCTGCTGGTGAAGGAAGCGTTTGTCTATTCTATTTGTATTCATCATGCTAATGAGGTTTGTCTTATTTTCAAAGCAATACATATCAAAAACCCACATTCAAACGTTCGCATTTATAATAAAGTATGATTAAACAATGTTTCTTCCTTTAATGTAATTAATTATTTATCCTGTCTTTGTTACAGCGGAGTTTTTCCTTGGAAAAGCAGTTCATCAACAAAGAACCAGGATACACCGACATCGGTATCATGGAGACTGTTCGGCAGCAAGTCAAGTGGGAACCTCTCGTCAAAACCTTTGAGCTGCGAAGTGCCAAAGTCATTGACACCAGTATCGTCAGCAGCGAACACGCCTCATCATCACAGAAGACAGGGTAGCTCAGCCAGTGAGAAGCAGTTCGAAGACCTTGTGGCCAGTTCAATGGCGTTGATTCAACACGACAGGTAACGTATATTTTAACTAACTAACTAACTATATTTCGTTAGTTGCATGTATTTTCTGTATAGTTCCCTCGATTTTCTTACGCGTTTTTAACAAGTGTTTGCCGGCCTATTGTCCCATGTCTGAACAAACAATCAAAGAATCACTTTTATAGTCACCCTGAAATATTTCTTTTGTAACCTTAATGTAGGTATACAAGACTATTTTATTTTTACAACTTTTTAATAAGTGTAAGTAGATAAGATAGATATTCTTAGACCATCTATTACTAAACTAGAATATTGACCTTCCTAGATTGCCAAGAACCTTTGTGTCACATACTATTAAGGCGTGGTGATCCGAATCTCGATAACGAAAGGTATATGAACTTTACTTTATCAAAATAGGGCTATCAGGTCGTTACTATGTCTAGTTCTACGACCCCTAATTAGGTCTAATTTAAGTGCTGAGGTGATTTTGAAACATCCCCTGTTTTCGTTTTCATTTTCACCATCCATTTTATACTATAGAGCAAAGACCTTATAATACAACGGACATAGGATCTAGAACAAATCGCAAGAAAATAATGTCCCGAGTCGACCTATACATTATACATAGGCATACATAGATATAAACAAATTTCATATTAAAATTTAAACCTTGATTCAACGGAATAGTGTTCACTTTTGTTTGCACTAATTTATCGCATTACGTAGCTTCTATCTGTCCGCCTGACTAATTCACCTTATGCAGCTTATACTTGAACTACGTGAACATAGAAACAATGGAGTAGGTTTATTTTGTTAAAGTCTTTTAAGGATTCCATGATATGTACCTACGTAGGCGTAATAATTAATGTAAGACTACAATAAATTCCATAATCTTATAAATTGTAATTACTTGTTTATGTTAGACGAAATAAGCTGAAAAACTAATTAACGACTGACAAAGATTTTTTTTTTCGAGTCAGTTTCATAATAAGTAACTGTAGTGTATGAATAACAAAAAGGGAATTAATGAATTTAACTAATTATAATATTATAAATGCCAAACTTCTTGCGGGTGTCAAAGTTCTTCCGCTTTCATTACTATTTTCATAACGCTATGTCGCTACGTCTACTACAAGATAGCCGTGTTTCAAGTGACTGAATTAGTTGCTAAAACTGCGCATCATTAATTTATTTTTATCTTATGGTTAATTATTGGGATACGAAATTATTGGCTACTAGCTGATCACCGTGACTCCGCCCGCGAGATATAGTTATCTCGGCCCCGATTCCCGTGGGAATACATTACCGAGAATCCAAATAAAAAGAAAATAACAGTACATACACGAAATAAAATGACATGTGTTATTATATTTATGACAAAACAATGATACCCTGTGAAAATTAAAAACATTTTTGGGCTTATCTCCTCCATTCAATCAAGGGATTCTTGTACAAGTTTCATAAAGATCGGACCTCTTTTTGTTATGTCCATAAAATGAGCCGAACAAACAAGATTGTTATTTTTTGGATCAAAATATTCTTCTCGCCGTGCTAGGGCAATAATATTTTTCCATTGTGCACAGTGTACTGGATCCCGAGGAAAACTGAAATAGATGTTGGTTCATATAACGAAAAAAAAATCATAAAGAGCCAAGGCGTCTCCACTATAATCCTTGTTCCAAATAGTTTTATCGCTATCGGTAATCCGAATAAATCTGAATGGTCATTTTGTTAGTACATTATTCAGTGAAAATGAAATGGTCTCTTTCTTTTTACTGAGCTTGGGATGAGTTCGAAAGAGACAGATAGGTACTTCGGTATTGGACTGGATTGCAATATTTACTTTTGTCTTTTAATTTATTATCGACGAAATACTGTATTTTAAGTGAAATAATAAATTGCAAATAATAAAACAAAAGCTTATTTACTGAAAATATGATACACCGTCTTCAATTTGCTTTTTTTTCGTAGTTTTTACACGTTTTTACAATACAGTACGGCATTGTGCAACGTGTTGTCGTTCAGTTGTCAAAATCAAGACTGGTGCGCGATTGTTTCTCTTTTAGCGTTTTGTTTCTCTTTTAGTTCGGACACTTTTGAGCGATGATCCGAAATCCATTGTATTTAAAATCATTGCTATAGAGGTTACAAAAAAGATTTAGTTTCTTAGGAATTTGAATATTATGTTCGGTTCTTTCATCACATTATGAATACAGGTAAAATGACAAGGTTGTTACTTCTACCTCATTCTGCTGAACTAAAGCAGCGAGAGCCCCTCTAAAGTTGCTGTATTGTGTTGTCGCTGGCACAACTTTATGAAGTAGCGATCACAAACGTGGTGGTGTCGTAGACTTAATTCATTTGGGCTAATTCACCGAGGGTAATTAAGAATACTATTTAGTTGACTTGGTGGACCACTTTTATACTCAACTAGCGGTCGCCTGCGACTTCGTCGGCGTGGCAATATGGAATTTGTCCCCTTCCTTGTAATTATTGTTCCCGTCGCCTCACCCGTAATAACATCTAAGTAGCTTCCCAAGCTCTAAAGAAATAAATTTTCCCCGTTTTTTAAACATATCACACTGCTGCTCCGCTCCTATTCATCGTAGCGTGATGTTATATAGCCTAGCCTAGATAAATGCACTTTTCAACAAAAAAAGAATTTTTCAAATCGTACCAGTACTTCCTGAGATTAACGCGTTTGATTTGATTAAACCAACAAACAAACAAATCTTCTGCTTTATAATATTAGTTTAGTCCTGACAGCGGGCGGGGGTAGCAAGACGGTTTTGTGTAGGACTGAGACGTAAGCATTATATCTTAAGCTTCTTCGGAGGCGTCAACTTATATGATCATGAAGATGGCCATTGGTATTATAAGTCGCAAATATTGTAATGTGATCGCAAATCTTGCAGGGAAACTTAGATCTGCGACTTTTGCTATTAGTAAAGTCAGACAGCTCACGGATGTAGAAACTGCCAGGCTAGTTTATTTTAAAATATTAAGAAAGAAATTATAAATAGATCACAAAAACTGATGTCATCGGCGGGACATCAGTTTTTGTGATCTATTTATAATTTCTTTCTTAATATTTTAAGAATAGTTCAAGCAAACTCATTGCTCAGACTAAAAGAATAACATAGACGGAACGAATAGAACTAGCGAGTAAAGCCGCCAAAAGGGATACTATATAGCAATGGGACACCATTTCGCTCGCCACTCCTTTGTGAGCAGCGAGTGTGTACGCACGTGCGATCACGGTTGAACAAAATATTATAAATATGCCGTATTGTGTGGTGAAAAGGTGTAAAAACACTTCAATTATTCATAGAAAGAATGCTGGATTATCGTTTCATGAGTAATTAACTATTTCTTAATAGATTTCATAACATTTCTCTAAATATTTTAGTTGCACAAACTAGGAACACAAAACCTCCGCCATATCATACAGAGTTGCCATAATTTTTTCATGATTTCCACAAAATATTTAGCAGTATTTATGGGAATTTATAAAGTACTGAGTAAAAAAAATCAGTGTCATCAATGTTGACAACCTCGAAGTTTCTAATCATCATCATCATCATTCGTGCGTTAGTCCCGAACTCCCGATCACATCTGTGTCCGGGATCTACTTAATACGTGGCTTGGGTATTTCTGCAATCTTGGAATTGACCGCTGTCTGACCTCCCAGCCTGTGTTCTGATCCAATATATTTATGTTACTGTGTCAGTAGTTTAATTTCAGTCTAACACTACAAAGGCCTCAGTCTTAACCTAACGACTATTGATATCTACTTCATGTATAGTCAACGACAAAAGTAGCTTAACCAATAATTCTTATCTGTTGATCACTAATAGCTGTTAAACCGATCACAAAATCATAAACAAAACACGAAATATATTAACTTTGTCCTTGGGGATTCTAAAATTACCTGTACATTGCTGTGGCACATGCATTGGGATGTAAAAAAGAATAATAAATATTTTTGTGCTAATCAACTTTTGTTGTTGACTGTACTTTGTACTTACACTGGAATGAAGCTTTGTTCATTCATCTTAAAAAGGATTATTTTAATTATGAGAAATTTTTTGAAAGCTTGTACTCAGTGTTTATCACGTTTTTATTTATTTTAACACTTCCCTATTTTAGGCACTTATCATAATAATCATTTGTGTAAATGACAAAATAATTGCAGATAACATTTACTATAACAAATATTAATTTTCCATATGTCCACTATATAGAGATTTTTAGGAGATTTTTTCATTTGCTGGCAACATTACGCACACGCCGTTAGTGGTATCGGTACACGGAAATCGGAGTCACACGCACACATTGAAAGTGTCATTTGGCTTCACGTGTTTATTCTACATGTTCCGTCTATGTTATTCTTTTAGTCTGAGACTCATTGCTTTAAAATACAAAAATATAGTTTATTTTAGCTATTTTCACAGTGTCATGTCGTATGGAATTTTACTGTGGGGCAAAGCAGCTGATATAGAGATAATTTTTATACTCCAAAAGCGAGCTATACTTGCGATTTATAAACTGAATGCACGAGTTTCTCTTAGAGAAAGATTTAAAGAAATAGGCATTTTAACATTTGCATCATAATATATATATATATATATATATGCGAATATTATGTTCGTTAAACAGAATATACATTTATACAGTATGAACAGTGACATACATGCAATAAATACTAGAAATAAGCATAAATTGGTTGGGACGTATTATCGTTTACAGAATGTTCTTGACTGCTTTGCAGGATTTGGTGTGCGTTTTTATAACAAAATTCCTCTAAACATTATGAACCTTCCTTTGAATAAATTCAAAGTGGCTGTTAAGACACACCTCGTAAAAAGGCATATTATACTACGAGTATTAAGGATTATCTAAACGATACAGAGAAATGGCAATGAGTTGCTTGCTCATTACTCGAGCTACATAGGGGCTCAGACTAAAAGAATAACATAGACGTAACATGTAGAATAAACACGTGAAGCCAAATGACACTTTCAATGTGTGCGTGTGACTCCGATTTCCGTGTACCGATACCACTAACGGCGTGTGCGTAATGTTGCCAGCAAATGAAAAAATCTCTATATAGTGGACATATGGAAAATTAATATTTGTTATAGTAAATGTTATCTGCAATTATTTTGTCATTTACACAAATGATTATTATGATAAGTGCCTAAAATAGGGAAGTGTTAAAATAAATAAAAACGTGATAAACACTGAGTACTAGCTTTCAAAAAATTTCTCATAATTAAAATAATCCTTTTTAAGATGAATGAACAAAGCTTCATTCCAGTGTAAGTACAAAGTACAGTCAACAACAAAAGTTGATTAGCACAAAAATATTTATTATTCTTTTTTACATCCCAATGCATGTGCCACAGCAATGTACAGGTAAATTTAGAATCCCAAGGACAAAGTTAATATATTTCGTGTTTTGTTTATGATTTTGTGATCGGTTTAACAGCTATTAGTGATCAACATATAAGAATTATTGGTTAAGCTACTTTTGTCGTTGACTATACATGAAGTAGATATCAATAGTCGTTAGGTTAAGACTGAGGCCTTTGTAGTGTTAGACTGAAATTAAACTACTGACACAGTAACATAAATATATTGGATCAGAACACAGGCTGGGAGGTCAGACAGCGGTCAATTCCAAGATTGCCGAAATACCCAAGCCACGTATTAAGTAGATCCCGGACACAGATGTGATCGGGAGTTCGGGACTAACGCACGAATGACGATGATGATGATTAGAAACTTCGAGGTTGTCAACATTGATGACACTAATTTTTTTTACTCAGTACTTTATAAATTCCCATAAATACTGCTAAATATTTTGTGGAAATGATGAAAAAATTATGGCAACTCTGTATGATATGGCGGAGGTTTTGTGTTCCTAGTTTGTGCAACTAAAATATTTAGAAAAATGTTATGAAATCTATTAAGAAATAGTTAATTACTCATGAAACGATAATCCAGCATTCTTTCTATGAATAATTGAAGTGTTTTTACACCTTTTCACCACACAATACGGCATATTTATAATATTTTGTTCAACCGTGATCGCACGTGCGTACACACTCGCTGCTCACAAAGGAGTGGCGAGCGAAATGGTATCCCATTGCTATATAGTAACCCTTTTGGCGGCTTCACTCGCTAGTTCTATTCGTTCCGTCTATGTTATTCTTTTAGTCTGAGCATAGGGGCTACTTCTGTTTGAAATATTGTTTTATTGCTGATACTCACTTATTATTGTTAAATTATTATTATTATGATATTGTTAGGTATGGGTACTTTGAGATTATGTGGCACCTTTAATACAATTTTTTTTTTTTTTTTTTTTTAATTCCGCGGCCCAAGGCCGCGGCCGCTCTAACGTCCGTTGCCGGGCGTCCCTGGTTACTAGCAGAGGGTATGTCCAGTGGCGCCCGGCGGACTTTGACCACCCCTGTGGTCTCTGCGGGTGTTTGGTCGGGACGAGAATCCTGCGTCATTGGGGTCGGGTTTTATCCCGCGTCAGTGAGTGAATCTGGTTGCGTGCTATGGGGCAGAGGCCCCGCAGCACGCAACCCTTCTAGCCTGCTTCTGTAAGGACGGTGGGTGGCGATCCCGCCGTCCTCAGGCCCCGATCATGGAGGACGATAGTCTTGGGCGTAGTCGCGTAGTCTGGGGCGGCCTGGCCGCCGACTACGGAACTCGGCGGGGAGGGTACGCTCCCTCTCCCTCCCGGCCGCCTCCTTCGCGAGCATGACTTGCTCGCAGAAGGACACGGCCGCGTTCCACCTACTCCCGCTGGATACCATGGCTTGAAGCATGGTCCCCAGCGAGAGGGTATCCACGCCCAGACCCACTACGAGGTCCCGGCGCTGACTCGCCCACGCTGAGCACTCCACCAACGTGTGGAGTGCGGTGTCGTCGTCGGAAACCTCGCAGTGTTGACACCGGGGTGTGACCTCACGATGCATGCGAAACAGATAGCTACCGAAGCATCCATGCCCGGCAACCATCTGCGTCGCACGGTACGTGAGGTCACCATGCTGCCTCTGCAGCCAATCGTCCATGATCGGTCTCACCGCCGCGATGAAGATGGCACCCCCCTTGGGTTGCTCAAGTCGCACCCTCCATGACTCCATGAGATCCTGGCGGAGTTGGGACCGCTGGTCCTCGATTTCTCGAGACGCAGGCCTGTGGTCCCGCTCCAGCGCCTCCTTGCGCCATTGGAACAATGACGCAAGGGCTCTCGCTTCCAGGTCCCATGGAGGGGTCCCGGCTAGGAGACATGCAGCCGCTCCGGAGATCGTGCGGTACCCCC
Organism: Nudaria mundana; assembly: GCA_963556515.1. NCBI lineage: Eukaryota > Metazoa > Arthropoda > Insecta > Lepidoptera > Erebidae > Nudaria > Nudaria mundana. The sequence goes on along the minus strand of OY748304.1, from coordinate 2,188,866 downwards.
GTACGGTTCTGACGGCCAAGGTTCTAAGTGGTCTGTTTAACAGAGTCACGTTCCCCTTGACCGCCAACCTATCCGCCCATACGGAAGCCCCGTATAGGGCCATACTCCGCACGATCCCCAGGTACAGTCTCCTGCAGGAGGCGTTGGGTCCCTTTAGGTTGGGCATCAGTCGCGAAAGCGCGACCGATGCCTGCGTCACCTTGGGGACCAAACTTCGGAAATGTGGTCCGAAGTTCCATCGGCTATCAAGTACGATCCCTAGGTACTTCATCGAGGGCTTGATGCCGATGCTAACGCCTCCCACATTTATGCTGGAACCTTCTGGTGGACCGTTCCGAGGTCTGTGAAAACACAGAACCTCGGACTTGTGCAAGGCCACCTCCAGTCCCAGCTGCCGTATCCGACCCACGACTCGAGCAACACCCGTCGTGACCTTGAGTTTAACTAGTATTTGACTTTTTTGTGAATAACAGAGATGCATAATTTTTAAGTTCACTTGGTCCACACATGGTCACGTACTGCCCTTGCCCTCTTTTTATTGTTGTAACAGAATCATTGTATTTACTGGCGAATAAAAAGAGTGGCCGTGAGTTTTTCTTGCCAGGTTCTTTCCTCACAGGCTCTACCTAATGCCTTGCGAATCTGGCGGTAAATGTAAATGTAGAAGCATTTTCTTTTTTGACGTTCATAAGTGTTACTTTGTGACCTACATGAATAAAGATATTTTGATTTTTCTTTTTTTTTGTGAAGTATTATCCAATGGCATGTACATTAATAAACATTACTGATCCCAAGGGTAGAGCTGCATAATTTACATATTTTAACAACTGACATAGTGATTCCATTCATCATCATCTGCCAATGCCTGACAGTCTCCGAGGTCATGCATCTGTCCCTAACCGACATCGCTAGTTCTTATAAAGGTTTACGTTTAACCGTGTCGTTGTTAGATATTGGCTTATTAACATTTCAATAGAAAACCGGTTTACATTATTTTCTAACAATAATATAGTAGATAGGGGAACGTGATGAGAATCTTATATATTGACATAAGGGAATCCTTGTCAATATTCAATCGTTGGCAGAATCCTATCAGGCATGAGGATCACGTGTGGTCAGCGGTTGATATTATTGTCTTTCTTACACGAAACTTTGGTACTATCAATCCTGCTATAGTAGAGATAAGAAGAATTGTGGCACTCGTTTCTGCAATGAGTTTGACTGAAAAACTGTCATAAATAGAGATTAGTCAACAGTGGATTGCACAGCCATTTTCAATTAAAAGTAAAATCAGGTGGTTATAATATTGGTTATATTATCTCAGTTTGTGTTAGCAATTACAATCAAACAACAATTGGTTTTATAACTTTTAACATTTAAAGTTCAAGACCTTTGTAGGCAATCTTATCATTGGCCTCTTAGTTTAATCTTCGCGGCTTAGACATTCGAGTTTTACTATAGAATACAATATGATTAAAATCTCGATTTGTCCGGGTTACGTCTATTCTTGACCGTAGACACATTTGACTCGTAGTTATATTTGGTGGTAAAGCCTAATTCTGTCGTTGGTCATTGAGTGTATGTTGACCCTTGGTCAATCAATCAAACGATTTATTCGTTTGTTGATTGACAAGCTATGATAAAGCCATATGCCTCTTCTGTAAATAATCAGGACATTGAAAATAAATGTGTCTTGCACCTCTGACTACAACATTATTTGTAAAGGCGTGACTCTATGTACTAAAATATTCTGGTATGTTTCAATCGATTGATATTGGCATTTGGTCGTTGCTCCAGCGACCTGACTTTGAATACAATACATACAATGCGTGTATAGTTATCAGTCGAACATTTCATTATTAAATTATTTGGGTCAACAATCTACTATGGTGGAAGCGAGGTTGTTTTTACTTTAATAATGGTGGATCATCGTTATTTATTCTGTGTTCCCATTTCTGTTATTTTGTTCGGTTTCAAATAGTTATCGAATCTAGCTTGATGAACTGATGATTGAGGGTTGAGGTGATGGTTTTGGATGGTATGGATTTCACTAAAATCTACAGGTCAGATTGGTCGGAAATTTAGTAACCTTTGATGGTATTTTAAAGCTTTTTGTTATAGCCTATAACCATGAGTCTGACATCACGTTTATATATATGTAACACATGCAGCTGTAACGAGATTACTTCCATGCTGACTGGCTGTGATAAGACGTCCATTGGATTGTAACGAACATTAATGTCGCGTATTACGTGAAGCCATTGTTATAAATCGGGTTAGCACGTGCACATTATACGTAAGGTTATTTTCTTTGGAAGTCTTTGAACTTGGTTTTGTAAAAATCTCTTGTTTATTTTCTGCCACCTGCGTCTTTGTGTTGATTTGTTAGTTCTTTTTTTATGGCTTCTAAGTTCGTCATTGTGGTTCTAAGTGAATTCAATCACATGTAAACTAATTACTTTACAACTAGTTCTACTTAGACGAAAAATACTAAGTAGCCTTATAGCCAAATACTGAAACGTCACTCAAATATTCAGATACTCAAAAGTGATGTTTGTGTATGAAAAATGTAAGTTTAAGGGCTGCTCAAACATTTAAACAGCTTCTAAATATTTGAGTGACGTTTCAGTATTCGGCTGTATGAGTCATAATCGGTAGAGTTGCCACTTCTGTAAGACACTGGTCATTGATAGGACCTCTTTCCTCTCTTGTAACGAGACGGCTTATAAAGTAAGTACCCTCGTTTGAAGAGTTTGATCGCCAAGATAAACCATTGCACGTTTTTGATTCGAAGATGCATTGTTTGTTATTATTCGTCCTGAGTCCTGACACAGGGACGAGCAAGACTCTGGCAATAATATCTAAAGTGCTCGAAACGACAATTATGTGGGGACAGTTACGTTACTGGCGAAAATTGTGCGTATAATAAGGCTCTGAAAAGGTATCTTTTCGAAGATACATGTGTGATTATATGTTGCTATGTTAATAAAATAAGTTTTCCACGTCAGTTGCCTCGTGTACAGAAGATATAGTTTTATATGCATACAAACTTATGTATCTATTAAGGAGATATACAAATAATATTGCGTGAATGTACGTATTAAGGAAAAAGCCACGAGTTAAGTAATACGGATGGATGTATATTTACCAATAATTATATCACAGGCTCACAATATATTTACTTATGTGGGTGTGTAATTAAACAATGGTAGCTGAAATTAGAATAACCAATATTATAAAACAGAATAATACATAACTTGCCTATGCTATTATATTATGTTGTTCAAGGAAAATTATTATTTGACATACACTAAAATGTAAATGATACCTTGATGATCTATTTAGGGGTTATAGCTGATAAGTACGTTTCCCGGCCACGAGCTCTCTGACGTGCGAGACTGCTCGATTGCATGATATTCCGATCAACAAACTTGTTATTAAATACCCCACGGTATGATTTTTAAGCAGTCAAATACATAATTGACCCTAAAAATACCGGATCTACACAATTTCGTTGGCAATTTTGTGTAATATCCGTCGGAAATTGTCCAGTGATAAATGTAGCGTGAGTTGTCACTGATAGTTGGCTATCAAGGTTAAGATTACAAATAATCACCTCTTTCTCTGCAAAGGGGCAGACAGAAGCGCTTCCACTTTTCGCCACTCGCTTTTTGGCCCCATTAAATACACTTACCGCTAACTAAGCTTTCAGAACTTGAATGATAATTCATGTCAGTCATGTTCATGTCAGATACTTTTGACTTGATACCCATTTCCAGTTTTGTTCAAAAATATTTATAGTTATGTATAGAGAAATTTCATGCGTCACTCTCTTCTGCAAGCAAACCGGTCAGTCAGGCGGCTCATCAAAATACCTGTTACTTCTTGTTTATTATGATTATTTTTGAATCCTAATGCGTGTAACTGTATCTTGAAATGAATAGCACGAACTTAAATAACAACACAATCAATTAAGCTTCGTATTTAATTGTTCTCTAAGTCAACCTGAGTTTGTGCAATACAACCGAAAAGTCGGATAACTATAAACCCTTAATATTTTGACGATAAAATCCCGTTTAGAGTTGGTAATCTACCTGTAATTTTGTAAACTATTAGATCTAGAAACAGTATTAAAAGTAACAATTTCTATAATCTCTCCGGCACATAAAAGTCGTGCTTGTAGGTGATTGTTTTATGTTAAAGTGTACAGAAGCGGGCATACCGTCCGTAGTAATGGCGGTGTTGCCCTCTGCAATTTTACGGTCGTGGCCGCTCTAGGGCTCAGTGTAATGACGGGAGTTTATTTAATTTGAGCCACTCACCGTGTCCCGGCTCTGACTGACGCCACTCGGAATATTTTCATATCACTCAGAAAGCATTAATTTGTAGTGAAGTTTGGTTTAAAATTCTGCTATAACTTTCGGTATTTGAGAGGCCTACTTGACTTAAAGCAAAATGGGTTGCTAGATTGTTTGTATAAGTACCAGGAGAATATAGATTAAAGGAGATTGACCAAATGGATACATGAAACAAGCAAATAGAGTTACAAAGGTCAGCAAGCCTAGAAAGGTCAAGTTAATTAAGATTTTCTCCTACCTACCCTAGCTAGTGCACTTACAAACTAATTCACAAAATTTCAAACACACACTTTTTTTTTTTTTTTTTTAATCCCGCGGCCCAAGGCCGCGGCCACTCTAACGTCCGTTGCCGGGCGTCCCTGGTTACTAGCAGAGGGTATGTCCAGTGGCGCCCGGCGGACTTTGACCACCCCTGTGGTCTCTGCGGGTGTTTGGTCGGGACGAGAATCCCGCGTCATTGGGGTCGGGTTTTATCCCGCGTCAGTGAGTGAATCTGGTTGCGTGCTATGGGGCAAAGGCCCCGCAGCACGCAACCCTTCTAGCCTGCTTCTGTAAGGACGGTGGGTGGCGATCCCGCCGTCCTCAGGCCCCGATCATGGAGGACGATAGTCTTGGGCGTAGTCGCGTAGTCTGGGGCGGCCTGGCCGCCGACTACGGAACTCGGCGGGGAGGGTACGCTCCCTCTCCCTCCCGGCCGCCTCCTTCGCGAGCATGACTTGCTCGCAGAAGGACACGGCCGCGTTCCACCTACTCCCGCTGGATACCATGGCTTGAAGCATGGTCCCCAGCGAGAGGGTATCCACGCCCAGACCCACTACGAGCCAAACACACACTAGTCTTATTTTACTCAAGATACGCTCATTATAATTTAATAATATAACGAGGAGGTAGGAGCTCTGTTAAATGCATGCATAATGTATAATACTTATACATCTGTTCTTGCATTCTATAGGTATTATGTACGCTTTTGTAACGGAATGCTAATGAATTATACATCTTTGCGCATTTCATTTTCATAATGCGATGTTAAGAAATCATCTCGAAGAAGTATTATATTGGTTTATAGATTCCATAAAAACAAAGAAAAGTTAGCATATTGATTGGCGTTTCTCGGGATTTATTGTCGCAGAAACATTATGCTTTATGTACCGGAGTGCTTGTACGCTTGTACGTTTATAACAGAGGGCCCCCCACCCTCTGTTATAAACGTATAATAAATACTAATAGTGAGTGAACTCGGCGGCGACCAAGAATAAACTGTCGGAATGAAAAGCACGGGGCTCGCTTCGCTAGTACGTAGGTCACACTATAAGTTTTGCGTAACTTAAAAAAACAACATGTTAAAACCAAAATATTATGTTTATTGCTTTTCAAAATACTCTCCTTTACATTTACCATACTTTTTTATGCAATCGAACCATTTTTAAAAACAGGAGGACCACAGATCTGAAGGCATTTTTTCTACGTGCTGATTAAACGCTATCACTGCCTCTACGGAGTTGGTAAAAGTGAAACCTTTCATCAAATCTTTGATTTTTGGGAAAATACAGAAATCACAGGGTGCTAGGTCGGGGCTATGCGCAGGATGGGTGACGAGTTGTACTTTTTCGGAAGCTAAAAATGACTTTGTTTTGTTGGCCGTGTGACCGTGTGTGAAGAAACGTTGTCATGATGTAGGAGAACGCGGTTTTTGGGTCGTCTTTCGCTAACTTTTTCTAACACCCTGGGTAAACAAATGGTAGAATACCACTCGGCATTAACACTCTTTTGATCTTCAAGTGGAATTGTACAGATGGGACCCGTAGCTAAGAAAAAAAACGCGATCATTTTTTTTACCAACGTTTCTCGCCTGCCTCACTTTTGTTGGCTTGTTCTCATTTTCAAACACCCATTCACTAGGTTGATGTTTTTTTTCGGGTTCAAAACAATAAATCCACGTTTCGTCTCCTGTGACAATGTCATAAACAGCATTAGAATGTCCGTGGTCGTACTTCAGTAGCATCTGTGAGCACCATTCCACGCGAGCCCGCTTCTGCTCCGCTGTCAGTTCATGAGGGATCCAACGACAACAAAATTTCCGAACATTCAATACTCCGTGTAAAATTTTCTGGATTTGACTCATACCAATCCCCAATAGTCCTCGAATTGTCTCATAGGTAGTCCGCGGGTTTTCTTCAATTAACCGCTTAACAGTAGCCACATTATTTTCGTTGACGGCTGTTGAAGGCCGCCGTTCACGAAATTCGTCATGTAAAGAAACTCGACCTCTCTCAAATTCAGCAAACCATCGCCTCACGGCTCAAAGAAGGTGCTTCTCTCCCAAAAGCATTTTGAAGACGAGCGGCACAGTCTTGCGGAGAGAGAGAACTTTTAAAATCATAAAAAATCATCGCTCTAAAATCTTTTCGACTTAATTCCATTTTCGTTGCATACGTAGAACTTTGATGTGTGATAAAAAACAATTGACAAATGATTTCCCTCCAATTGTTTTTTTTTATTACTAAGAAGGTTGCAACGTTTAAAAAAATATAACATTCGAAATTCAAATAGTTCCGATTAGCTAGAAGTGCAAAACTTTTAGTGTGCCCCATGTATTATGTTTCACGTTTCTAAGGGTACATTTGCCAAAACTTCTTCCTTCACTAAACTCTGTACTTTGTGCAGATGAGGATGACATTAACCGGAATAATTTGTAGAGCACCAACACGATAGATTTACCAGTAACCTACTGGTACTAAACAGCGGATGTCCATTCGAGCAAAACAAAACTAAACGGTAACACGAAACCAAGACTTTTACAAAACATTTAAACGACTCTTCAGAGAACTTGCAATGTAATAAATAACAAATGTAAGCATCGTTCTGGTACCATTATGTGCGTATGCGCATAACATTAGGTATGATTTGCACGCAAGCCCTGCATACTTGAACACTCAGCCTTCACATCGCAGCGATTGGAATGAACCAGATTTCTTTTATTATCGGTTACATGATTGTTGAGTAATTAGAACTGATTAGTAATGATTAGAGGTAATTGTTAAGTGATAATTAGTTGTTAGGTACCCATAATTACTGTTATGTATGACTACGTATGACCAACAGTTAGTTGAATATGTCGATTGACTGACTATATTCGACATTATTTTTCATTTGTTACCAACATGAATACTGATGCACTTTTTACTAACAAGACTTTTCCCACTCTTACTTCTTTACAGACATCGATCACACGTAGGTGTAAATTACGTACCTACTTACTAAATCTAATCTTCGGTTTTCCAGACCTTCAAACTTACCAGCAAAATGTACCGAGGAGGCCCTTCGGCACAGGGCGGAACACGCTCGTATGGTCGAAGCCGCCAAGCGTCGAGTGGAACGCGAGGCAGCCGCGAGACACGCACGAATGCAGGAGTCCCTGCGATTGGAGGAGCGACTCGCGAGGCATGCCAAGGAGTGGACGCAGAATATACTACCTGATTGGCAAAACATGTAAGTATTATCTATGTGATCGAATTACTTATAGGTTCTTGATTTCGATGATGAACGATGAGGGCGTGAATTTGGGTAAGATTTCCTGAAATAGTTGGCATTCCAACAAAATGCCTATACCTGCATTTCGTTTCAGGCTGCCTGCCTGGTTGCGGGTTGCCCACTAGACAGGCTAAAATCAAGACAAATGTACCTATTTTTTGCAGAAATATGATACATGGCGTGTTACCATTTTTTACGAGTACAATTAGAAATTTTAAACCTCTGGCATAGGACAAGTATACGTTCACGCCACGGACGAGTTGTGTAATATATTTCTTTATCAAAAATAAAACATTTGTAAAATCTCTGCTGTCTCATTAGGTACCCAACTTTAGGCAGTTGTACCAAGTAAAGCCCACAATTTCGGCGATTTTCTCGCTCAAGAAGCGTACAATGGATGTAATATTCCGTGTAAACAAAAGAGATCCTACAAAATATATTATATGTATAGTGGTTGATCGCGTACTGTTCAGTGGGACAACTGCATTTAGACAAGTTATCATTGTTTATATTCCTTAATGGTCTAAGTTACTAGCACGTTATCTACCCAAACGCTTGTCATTCATATTTGGTTTGCGAACAAGCAGGTCAAACTCAATTGTTCCAAACAATGCGATGTTTTTACATGTGGTGCGTGTGCGCACGGCATGTTGCGCTCTCTCTATACGTATTCGTACATTGTTTATAGTAACTTGACGCTTGATCATAATAATGGAGTGTTATTATAAGTTATATGAAACTTATCTGATCTTGATATGAATTAGGGTCATACATTAGGTTATTTATATTTTACTAGCGGACGCCCGCGGCTTCGCCCGCTTGACAAATTATGTAACAAACAAACACAAAAACCTTCCTCGAGAACCACTCTATCCATTGGTGATAACGGCATCAAATCCTGTGCTGCAATTCATTGTAGAAACTATAATGGAATTGAAAGGGAACGCACGAATCTCTTATAAGTCCAAAGATCAGGAGTCAGATTTAAGCCCCAAATATATAGTACCACACTCGGAAGGGAGTGCCGTGAATTCATAAAATCGATACTACGTGTAGCTACAGCCTTTTTCCATAACGTCGGTTTCTTATCAAGTAACCAATTTGAAGCCCTCTGCTCATTGTTGAGAGAGTTTAGTAGATTGCAAAATACATATTTCGTTACAATTCTTATTTTACTTAGGTCTTTTATATTGACGGTTTCGTCACGTACTGTCTCCTTGTGAATAATCAACTTGTGACTTGCAGCTGTCACCTGTTTACCTGTGTAAAGATATAACTTATCTGCTGCAGACCTGTTATTGGAATTGTTAGCTATATATTTTTTAAATAGTAACTCCTTTTATAAGAGTAGAATGGCATCATCGTAATACAAAACTTTTTTAAAGTTTGAAATTAAATAGGCATTTAAAATATTGGATAGAAACAGGCGTTACTTGGCGAAAATCCATGACAAAACAATGGTAAGTAAAAATTTTTTTAAGAAAAAACTTTTTAGCATTAATTAATAGCATTAATTTTTCGCAGAATCAAAAGGACAACAAAACGTCGACAATTGTTTCGCCTCTAAACGAGGCATTATCAAGACTGTCTCAGAGAGAACAGCTGTTCTCTCTGAGACAGTCTTGATAATGCCTCGTTTAGAGGCGAAACAATTGTCGACGTTTTGTTGTCCTTTTGATTCTGCGAAAAATTAATGCTATTAATTAATGCTAAAAAGTTTTTTCTTAAAAAAAATTTTTACTTACCATTGTTTAGGCATTTAAATTAATTAACATTGAATTAAATTCCTTGTTTATGAGATTCTTTAATGCATTAATTTCAAGTACCTTTTCGAGGTTGTTAAAATATTTCTGTAACAACTAAACGTTTAGTTGTTGTTATTTGATGATAGTTTTGCCAAAGGTTATAATATAACAACACTCAGTTTTCCGACTAATATTGTGTCCAGATAATATGAGTATGTTTGTTTTATGTTACAGGAAAAATGCTAAACGGACCTTAGAACTATGGTGGAGCGGGATACCCCCAGCGGTTCGCGGTAAAGTCTGGCAGCTTGCAATAGAAAACAAACTGAAGATCACCCACGACATGTACCAAGACTATGTCGCCAAAGCCAAACAACGACTACACGAGGCAAAACTCAGGAGAAAGAGATTAAAAGTTAAACAGGAAACCTGCAGCTGTAAAAAAGATAGTACCGAAGAAACCACAAATAAATTAGACGACATACTAGCCAAAACTGATGATAGAGTGAAAGTTGATGAAGAAAAATCACGTCTCCCTAGAAACTTTAGTGAACAAAACTTGAAGACTCAAGAGAATGAACCTAAAAAGTGTTGTTCTAAGTCAAATCCTAACTTGATAGAATATAGTGACGAATGTTCAATGGAGTTGATTCAGTTGGACATTGCTAGGACGTTTCCACACCTGTGTATATTCCAACCGGGAGGGCCTTATTTTGATGTGCTACATGAACTGTTGGCGGCGTACGTCTGCTACAGACCTGATATTGGATATGTACAGGTATGTTTACTTAGACTTTCAATAACGCCACACACACACACATATATCACGCCTATATCCCCGAAGGGGTAGGCAGAGGTGCATTACACACCCACAATTTTTAGTCCCACGTAATAGGGGGCAAGCCTATTGCCGTCACCGGGCACATTTATAACGGGTTATGTCCAAAATGACCGAACGAATTTAATAAAGTAGCAGCTATATTGTAATTAAAAAAAAAAAATTTAAACCGGTTGCCCTGCCATGAAATGTTGATGAAAGGCAACAAAATCTTACGTGCCCGCTGCTATGGCACAGCCAATTAAAGTCCTGGGCGTCTCGGACTTCAGTAACGTCAAGAGAGTAGATACCGCTTATACTGTAAAAATAGTTACTTGAAGAGGAAAATTGGAAGCACCCTTATTTTCTGCTCCTAAGGCAACTGTCAACATCTTTCTTATGATTTTAATTTTTGATATATCAAAGAATATAATATAAATAAAAAGTTTTAAAGTAAGTACGCTTTTTCCCTGCCGCAGACGGTAGGGAACACCGCTTAGATTTGAAAAGACCTTTATGTTGTGTCTTAGTCAAAATTAGTGACTCTTTATTATATAACGGACCAGATCCAGAAGTAAAGATTACTAATAAATGTAAAATAGATCAACAAACACGTGTGCTCAAATGAGTAATTTCCTTTCCATGTGTCTCACGGCTGGTACGGAAATAGTAACGTCATTCATGAGTCATCTTGTCACTTCGCTATTATACCTCCCGCATTATACAAGCGAGTTTGGTCATTAGTTCGCCAAGGCAAGCTATTGCTCATATCTCAACTGTACTAATCAGGACACTGGAATAAGTTTTGGCTATAGCTGATTCTGTAGTATAGCTGATGCCGGATACCCTCTCGCTGGGGACCATGCTTCAAGCCATGGTATCCAGCGGGAGTAGGTGGAACGCGGCCGTGTCCTTCTGCGAGCAAGTCATGCTCGCGAAGGAGGCGGCCGGGAGGGAGAGGGAGCGTACCCTCCCCGCCGAGTTCCGTAGTCGGCGGCCAGGGCGCCCCAGACTACGCGACTACGCCCAAGACTATCGTCCTCCATGATCGGGGCCTGAGGACGGCGGGATCGCCACCCACCGTCCTTACAGAAGCAGGCTAGAAGGGTTGCGTGCTGCGGGGCCTTTGCCCCATAGCACGCAACCAGATTCACTCACTGACGCGGGATAAAACCCGACCCCAGTGACGCGGGATTCTCGTCCCGACCAAACACCCGCAGAGACCACAGGGGTGGTCAAAGTCCGCCGGGCGCCACTGGACATACCCTCTGCTAGTAACCAGGGACGCCCGGCAACGGACGTTAGAGCGGCCGCGGCCTTGGGCCGCGGAATTAAAAAAAAAAAAAAAAAAAAAAAAGTATAGCTGATGCCGGGAATTCCACCCGTGTGTTATCGTTTCCCAATTCCCGCGGGAACACATTACAGGAATGTCTATGTGCTATTCTGATTTTTCTATATTATTGTAAAATTTTATTAAAATCCGTTGAATAGATCTCGTGTGAAAGAGTAACAAACCAAACATCCATTCTTCCATATTTTCGCGTTTTGAATGTTAGTTGTAGGATTTCAAGATGCCACAATTCTGGTATGAATTTGAATGTTTTTGCTAGATGTTAGGCGGTTAGTCGAATTGAAAACATACGTAAACATTAGTCAACATCCGTAGTGTACGATATCAGGTACGTACTGTACGAGTGTACGGATATACAATTGTATGTTTCCGAATGAATCTCCTAAAGTGTGCAAACTATGCATAGTGCTTAATTTAAGAGGTCAAAGGTGCCAATCCGATCTGAGCAGGCAGCGAATGTAAGCTGCAGATGCAGATAGCACACAAAAACAAAATTCTGCCTGCAAATACAGCTTATAGAGCTGTATTTGCAGCTTTGGGAGGCATGGGATCTTTGGAGATAACAAAAAAATAATACTTCTTTATACTTACTATACCAAACTGTTATCGCCATTATAGGGTATGTCATTCATCGCTGCGGTGTTGATACTGAACATGGAGGCGCCTCAGGCGTTCGTCTGCTTCGCCAACTTGCTGGACGGACCCGTGCTCAGAGCTGCCTTTACTAGAGACGGAGCTACTATGCAGGTGGGTTCATAGAGTAGAATAGAAATGATCTTTATTGTACACCACCAATTCAAACTGGGTTGATCCCACAAAATATATTTTGCTAGATATTTTAGAATGGTAACATTAGTTTGGACCGGTTGGAAACACGCATGACTAAAAAAGTACCCTTAAGGTCGATTCATATCAATGAAGCCTCAGTTCTGACCCAGTACGGGCACAGCACAGTGCAATTTTTTTTATTTATTTGTATGAAAGCGTTTCAGTATCAGTGACGATTCAGTAACTGACACTGACATGTGGGGTTGTGTTCATAGAACTGTATGAAAGAATATTTTACACTGATACTGAACTGTGCCGGTACTGTGTCCAAACATGTGTCAATCGACTTGAACTGTACATACCACAGTTAATAAATAGTATTTGTATTCTTTCCTCAGCGGTTATGGAAGGCGTTCACAACAGTACTGCGCCACTCCCTGCCCGGCCTAGCGGGCCGCATAGCCCCGGAGCTGTACCTCGTGGAGTGGCTGTACACGGCCTTCGCCAAGGCCATGCCGCTGGACGCCGCGTGTCGCGTGTGGGACGTCTTCCTAAGGGATGGTGACACCTTCCTGTTTAATACTGCACTTGGTAAGTATATATATACCTACTTCTAAATACAAAGGTACACAGTATAGACTAACTGATCGCCGCGACTCCTCCCGCGTGATATAGTTATCTCGTTCTTGGTTGCCGTGGGAACACATTATCGGGATAAAAGTAGCCTATTGTAACGCCATCTCGTAGCGAGTAAACTACCAAACTCGGCGCCATCTAGTAGCAAATCGCAGTACTACTACGTAACGTCTTTCGGGAATGTTCTGTCAAGGTACTTTTATGTAACGTGTTATCTAGAAGCATCTCGAAGGTGTGGAATGTTCGCGATAATTCTTCCGTGAAGATTCTAGAGTAATCTAGAGTAATGACCGTACTATAAAGGCGGAGCACTTCGGTGGCGGGGGATCAGTATTTCCAGAGCGATAATACGAGTTATACCTGCGAGTTCAAGTGCGAATAAAAGTGTTCAGTGAAGCTTATAGTGAAGTGTAAATTAGTGGTGTAATAAATAAAGTGTTTTGTGGTAGTTTGATCGGCATTTTTAATTCCGTAGAAACCCGGCTCGTAACACTATGTTACTCGAGGATAATGTACTATCAGTGTGTGTGTGTGAATATCAGTGAAAGAATTTTCAAAATCGGATCAGTAGTTAAGAAGCCTTCGCTTCAAACAAACTATCTAATCTTTTGGTAACATCCAGACACATAAGTTTGGCCCCGGGTGGCATACAAACCCACAACCACCGAGTTCATTAGTTAGCTTTGTAAAAGTTCAAAAGAATATGGAACTTAGAATCAGAAATTTCGTACATTATCCTAATATTAAAACTTTTATTCCACAGGAGTTCTCCACCTGTACCAAGAGGAGCTCAAAGACATGGACTTCATATCCGCCGCCCAATTTCTAACCAAATTACCCGAAGACTTGGACACGGAAGCATTATTTAAAAGCATCTCCTCAGTTTCCTTGACGGTCGACGGAATGTCGTTCGAGGAGCTCGCGTCTTGTTGCGAGGTGGACAGCTCCTTCGACGACGACGTCACTGTCAGGTTATGATACAGGAGGCCACTCACTGACGTGGGCTTCTGGGACCTTATTGACGCGTTATCTTTTAGAGTTCAAATTTAAAAAAGAAACTTGACGATTCAAAAATGCAATAGAGTTAAGTATGCATGTTATAAAAAAATTACTTTGAAATTAGATATTATAAGGGAGCTAAGGGGCCCTATCGACAGTCCTAGGGCCCAAGTCATCCTCACCGGCTCGTGGTGCACCTGCTGATAGACGAACGAGGCTCTGGCAACAATATTTAAGAAACGGTAACAAATTTAAAGTGTGAGAGTGTAGAAATGACCTGTCGTTCTTTTTGGTTGTGTGCATACTTAATTATTTTGCTTAGCATTCATAATGACAATCACTGTGTTTCTTTCTCAACAGTTTGATTTTATTCGAAATTGTCAAACATACGAACATTTGCTAGCCAATTAATTAACCCTTAATCGCCATTAGTCGAATCGATTGCCAATTTTATTTCGATATTAATATAAAATTGATTATCAACCTAGTTTATTACTTTCCACCGTAAGAATTGATTTAGGTGTAATTAAATTTAAGATTAATCTGTAAATTACAAGTTGTGCTAAATATAGGACGTGAGTTTTAAAATCTGTAGTTAGAAAGGTCTTAAAGATGGGACGATATGGTTCAGGATATCGTTTAAAGGGTATGATGTGTTCAGAGTTGTATGAAGTGGTTTGGAGGTCCGAAAGTCGCCTATATTGATATATGAAGTTAATGTCCTTTGTATAGGACAGTGTTTTAGCGTTTGCAGTAATATATATTGTGTGTATATAACTTTGTGAGTGATGTACAAATTGTACTTTGGAGCAACATCGAGCTTTACATAGCAGTACGTAGTTTATTAGCATATTTTCTTTTCTTATCTTGTACAATCTTCGATCCTCTGCTATTTTATTTTTAATTATATGTATTTATATGTACATGTATACCTAATATGTATTTTTTTTATGTAAAAGTTAATTGGTTACAACATAAAGTGTGTGTATACTGTGTATATAAATTGGTGAGTGGTGTATTAAGTGTAGTTTGGAGCAACATCGAGCTTTAAGTTTTGGTTTAGATATAGTTTAGAAGTGCCCAGTAGCATATTTTCTTTTTTGATCCTTTTCTTATCTTCGGTCTCTACTATTTTAATTTTTTCCTATTTAGAATATATGTGTTTATTTGTAATATAAATTGTGTGTATACTGTGTGTATAAATTGGTGAGTTATGTATTAATTATAATTTGGAGCAACATCGAGCTTTACGTTTTGATTTAAGTATAATTTAGAAATGCCCGGTAGCATTTTATTATCATTTATAATATTCGGTCTCTGCTATTTTATTCTTAATAAAATATTTGTATTTACTTGTATTGTGCGTTGCAATATATATTGTGTGTTTAATGTATATATAAATTGGTGAGTGGTGTATGAAGTGTAGTTTGGAGCAAAAACGAGCTTTACGTTTTGGTTTAAATAAAATTTAGAAATGGCAAGTTAGTTGCATATTTCCTTTTCATATCTTCGATCCTCTGCTAATTTTTTGTACATATAATATAATAAACTTATCGGTTGCAATTACGTACCTATTGAAACTATAATATAATATTTAGAAAACTCGTAGAATTATTGTAAATATCAAGAAAGGCGAATGTTGGCGTATAATAATGACATTCTTCATTTACTCACAATCGAGGTTTTCATGGATCGATAATTGAGACTGGATAAATGTTTTTGAATTTATTAGCGTTATAAATTGTGTGATTTTAAATATGTACATATATTTGAAGATTCTTATTTGCTTATGATTCAACATATCATCATGATCTAATAAATTAGCCTTCTAAGTTCGATATTAATGAACTTTATTACAATTGTACTAAAAGATTGGCTACCTTGGTCGCGAGTTCATCATTGTATCAATTATCTAGTACTCATCGTTAAGGCTCTGCTACTAGATGGCGCTGTAGGAGTAGCGTAGTCTGACTAGATGGCGTTTTGTTGAATTATCCTTACATACCTATTTACTCTCAGATATTTAACATTAGTATAAAAGCCATTATTGTTTTTATAAAATACTTTTCAAGTATGTATGTATTTATTTATAATTCCACACTACAATAATTGAAAGCATTTTATCCTTATTAAATATATGAAAGTGCCAAGTCACTATAACTGCGTTTGTGTTTACATTTCATAAAATATGTATTCGAAGTCTGTAATAATGTTTTTTTTTATTTAATTGTCAAAAAATTTGCAGTTATAAATAAATAAATATGTTAGGACGATTCACACAACGCCATCTAGTCTCAAACTAAGCAAAGCTTATGATACGAGTACTAGATAAACTGATATAAACACTTTTTTTTTGTAAATATATATACATATTATACATAGGACTTCGGCACAAATGTTTGCGTCATTACACAAAGTTTGTCCCGACCAGACATCTGGTTGATATATGTCTGTCACAATTAGGGACTTCACTGACTAGGCCACTAAATACACATCTATATAAACCTTGCTCTACATACTTACCTACCTAACCTATTTATAGTATACTAGCTGTCCCGGCGAACTTTTTTTTTCATAAGAACCTTCTCTTGATAATAACGAACACAACAAAAAAAGAATTAGCGAAATCTGTCCAGCCGTTCACGCGTGGTGTCGTGACCAAGGGAAATAGGGATTTTTTATATATAGAGATATGTATATGTATATAAATATAGATGATTAGTCATCAATTAAACGAGTATATTATATGCTCGTCCACATAAATGTCGAATCGAAGATTTATTATAAACTGTATGTCTAGTACCAGTTCCTTACGTTAATTTGCTCGAAATACGTTTTCGTATTCCCCATACATTTCACACCAGCGCCCCTAGCGGTAGCGTCAGGGAACTGTGTGAAATGTATGGAGAAATACGAAAACGTATTTCGAGCCAATTAACGTAAGGAACTGGTACTAGACACTCTGTACATAAAGTTTTTTTTAAATAAAGTTAAAAAGATTATTCATCAGAATACCTGTTTATGGTATAGCATTTTAAGTTAATATCGTCAATATTTAAAATTAGTTACACGTTAGTGTACACAGTATTTCTTATTATAATAATTCTTTATTTGTAAATACTTTTTAATAAAATTAATAAATGTCTGTAACGAATTCGATTATTAACAGAAAAGGATTTAGTATAATAATCATTATGGAGTATAAATAAAGTTATATCTATATGTAGGTATAATAATATGAATAAAAAAAGTTCGAATTGAACGTGTATTGTCATTTTGTTGTAAATTTATTACATTTTTGTGTAGAATGATATTTTTTATAAAAAATGTTAATTTTATAATAATAAAACTGTTTACTGAGTAAATCTGAGCTTCATTCTGTATTGAAATCGCTAATGCCTCTTGCAATAAAATTGTCTTATTATATATTAAAATTACAAAACTAAATGTCAATCAATGTGAAAATGTCAATGTGAGAGAGAGAGAGGCCTCTCTCTCTCACTCGCACATATACAAAAGTTTTAACTATCTATCCTCTATTAAGTTTTAATGCTATGTAATATATTATTGTACATAATTCGTATAGCTTTCGTATATTAATCGTAGTCTTTGTCATTTGTGGTATAAAATATACAATATCAAGCAGACTGGTGGTTTTTTAGGTTACCTCTGGCGCTTCGCAAAAATCGGGTTCCCAGACGCTCAATTGCAATACCGAACGACGTTTCTTTGTCCCGCAACGTGAACTAGTTAAGTAATTAGTTCTTCTGTGTCGGAAATATCAATCATAACCTTGACATTGGCTAAATCATCGATGAACATCAATGGAGCCACGTTTATAAGAAAGAAGAGGAGAAGCTGACATATTTTTTTTATTTGAACTTTCAAACTATTTTTCTAGGTCTTGTCATTCTCATATTTTCTAGGTCTTGTCATTCTCATATTTTCTAGGTCTTGTCATTCTCATATTTTCTAGGTCTTGTCATTCTCATATTTTCTAGGTCTTGTCATTCTCATATTTTCTAGGTCTTGTCATTCTCATATTTTCTAGGTCTTGTCATTCTCATATTTTCTAGGTCTTGTCATTCTCATATTTTCTAGGTGTTGTCATTCTCATATTTAAAGTAGGTACTTTTAGCCATTACAAAAATATTTATCTTTTTCCTAGGTCTACTTGATACTGTATTTTATACCTTACTAATTCTATTATAACGTCTAATATTCATCGAGTAGTCGACCGGCCTAATAATTATTGAGAATCGAATCTATCGAGATATTATAACTAATTAAATGTAAATAAAATTATTTTATATTGTAGTATACTGTGTTAGTATAAAAGTAATTATAATTATGTGATTAGTACATCACCAATTAATGAAATAATTTTATTTTTATATGGTTTTAAGGAGGGCTTTGTTTTCGTCGGTCGTGGTACAGAGATATATAATTTAGATTTTTAACTTTATTTGTATTTAAGGGAAATTAAAGCTTTAAATTACAACTTTAAATTTCTTGCCATTTATGGTGACACCTACTTTATTGTTTTTAAATAATTTCATCAAAATTTTATTGAATTCTAAATCGTACATCCTAATTCTTTGTTTTTAAATTATATTCTATTGAAACGCACTAACGAAATACTTCCACTGTGTTAAATAATTTATTTGGAAATATTTTTATTATTTTGATTAAGTATAATAATCTAACTTATATTATACTATAGTTGTATATAATATATTAATAAATAATAATAATTATTAAATCCTTTTCTGTTAGTATTGGCAAAGAATCTCTTCAATAAAATATTATTCCAAATTGTACCTTTAATAGATACATTGAATCTTATAATATAAATAAACTTTAATAATAGTATAGCTTTGGTGCATACTAGCATAATTTAATGTGTTATATAAGTCGCGCAAGATGACAATGGGATTGGCGGCCATGTTGGTGATGTCATAGTGATATAGATTAACCTACAATACTATTATGTTATCCGAACTTTTCAGCGATTGATGACGTCACGGAGCGGTTATTGAGACAAGGTTCTATCCCACTCACACCGTGCGCGGTGTGAGTGAAATATTGTCATTGAATATTATTTTGTTTATTAAGGGTTTTACTGATTACATAATTAGTGATATTGCGAAACATAATATTGAATGTTAAAATTATACTCTGGTTCTTTTTTCAAGTTTGAAATATATTTCATATCGCTGTTGGTCTGTAAGCCCCTTAAAATTTACAGTTGTGTCATGGACTGATATTACTAACTAATTATAAATACCTAATGCCATTTCAATAGATTGTAATTCACATTGTAAATAAATTTATTATCCTAGGTTAATACATCTGGCCCCAATATTGTAAGAATTTGTCGTGTTATTTAAATTAAACATATAAATGAATTTATGTTCGTTTTATTTCACTTATTTTTAACTTAAAAATAAATAATTATAATGGGCATTCTCACAGAACTACCTCAAGCCCAAACTAAGCTATAAGCTTGTGCTATGGGATTTAGACAAATGATAAACATACGAGGGTGGCTTGAAAAGTAGTCGGCCTAACTGATCCATTTAGTTCTAAAAATCAAATCTACCCACATTATTTAGTTCAGTTCAGACCTGTTAATTGTGTGAAGTTTGAAACGTGTGCGATAATTAGTTTTAATTTTATAAATTAATAACAAAGCAATCTGACATTATTTCCGCAAATGGAGCAAATCGAGCAGCGTGCCGGCATTAAGTACCTCATAAGAAGGGGCTGTCATCAAAAGCCATCCATGATGATATGGTCAGTACATTAGGGGATTGCGCTCTTTCATATTCATCCGTCAAAAAATGGATAGCAGAATTCAAGCGTGGTAGAGAGAGTGTGAAAGACGAACCCCGCTCTGGAAGGCCTTCGACGTCCACTACTGACGAAAATGTTAAAAAAATACTCGACTTAATTATGGGAGACCGCAGATTGAAAATTAGAGAGATAGCCGAGATTATAGGCATCTCTTATGAACGTACTCAAAACATAATAGTCAACGTGTTGGGTTTCCACAAGGTGTCTGAGATCTGGTTCCGCGACTGCTTTCAGTTGAGCAAAAAAGGATGCGATTGACTATTAAATTAAATTAAATTGTCATTTATTTCAGGTCACAATATACCCATATTATACACAGAATTGTCACATTATTACAAAACAATTACAAAATTATATGAAATTATAAAATAAATAAAATTATGACAAAATATAAGAATTTAATTTAACACAATCACAGAAATTAAAATAATAATACGCAGTTAAAAAAAAAAAATACTAATACCCTCTCCTCGGCATTGGGACCGGCACATGCCTCTCACAACAATGCCGCAGATAGGGACAATCCAACCGTTCAGCTATCATTACTAGAGTGGCGTTAGAGCTGGTCCGCACTCTGCGCACCAAGGACGCACACCGTTTTCGTATAGTGGTGTGAAAGCAATCCATGTGCGCGTCCGCGAACATACCAGAAGCGCTGCAGAATCGGGGCAGTCCCAGCACCACTCTAAACGCGTTATTGTACAGGACACGGAGGGCACCGTATGTCCTTTTGGTATAATCGGCCCACAGGTTGCACGTGTAGAGAGACGTGCAGTACGCTCTAAAGAGCGTAAGTTTGACCTTAACCGAACAACGGGCAAACCTGCGAGCTATCATATTCGCTCAAACAGACTTGGCCCTCCGTTCCCGCTCAATATCAGCATCGTCCTTGAGGTTGGCAGACACCACATGAACCAGGTATTTAAACTGCTTAACAGTGTCTAAGGGCTCACCACAAAGTCGCACTGGTGGTACGTTCTGGGGACATTTGGTGCCGGCCCCAAAGACCATACACTTAATTTTTTTAACATTGTAAATTAATCCATTACCACAGGCGTACTCTTCACAGATTCTTAGCAGCTCCCTGATACCACACACATACGCACTCAGTAATACCATGTCGTCCGCGTAGCTTAAATTGTTGACACAGACTCCTTCAATATGACAACCGACATGCTGGCTACTGAGCGCGACGATCAAGTCGTTAATAAACAGGTTGAACAGTTTAACCCGCCCTGTCGGATACCACATTCGAGCCTATACGAGTCCGACACAGACCCTGCCCACGTTACACTGTTACTCTGATTTGTGTACCAGTATTGGAACATAAAGACCAATACACGTGGTAGGTTTATACGTCTCAATTTGCTCCAAAGGACGTCGTATGTACCAGGTCAAATGCCCTGGATAAGTCGAGGAAGCACGCATAAACAGGAGTCTTGCGGTTGGTATAGTATTTAACGGTGTGCTTAAGACACAGTATTGCTGTTTCATTAGACAGTCGAGGACGGAACCCAAACTGGTTATCGTGCAATATTACGTAATTGTTCAATTGTGTGTTAAGCAAACCGTCAAACACCTTAGCTAAAATAGTAGCAAGTGAAATATGGCTATAGTTACTTTTATCAGCTAGATTACCAATTTTATTCTTCACTATAGGCACTACTATTGTTCTCATAAAGTCCTCGGGTAAGTAGGAGTGACGCACGCACAGCGAGTAGAACAGAGCCAACACTACAGATATGTGGGCCGGCGTGGCGGAGGTGTTCAACACTGAGTCTATCGTGGCCAGGTGACTTACCACTGGATATTTGCTTAATAGCGCACGCTACATCTTTCGCCGTAAAAGACGTGCCCAGATCTTGACATAGAGTCTCAGTTTTCAACACCTCCCCCGCCGGTCCCAATGGCAACTTCACAGAAAAATGGCTCCTAAATACATTTGCAATATCTTTCAGATAGGCACTACTATTGTTCTCATAAAGTCCTCGGGTAAGTAGGAGTGACGCACGCACAGCGAGTAGAACAGAGCCAACACTACAGATATGTGGGCCGGCGTGGCGGAGGTGTTCAACACTGAGTCTATCGTGGCCAGGTGACTTACCACTGGATATTTGCTGAATAGCGCACGCTACATCTTTCGCCGTAAAAGACGTGCCCAGATCTTGACATAGAGTCTCAGTTTTCAACACCTCCCCCGCCGGTCCCAATGGCGACTTCACAGAAAAATGGCTCCTAAATACATTTGCAATATCTTTCAGATCACTAAAACCATCGACGCTCACCGGAAGGCTAGGTCGTATATTAATTTTATTAGTATCCTTCCAAAAGCCACTGAAGTTACCTTTCGAGTGTTTATCCGCAAGAGCATCCATTCTTAATTGGTCCTGATGGGTTTGACACCATTTTAGTTTAGACTTGAATGCTCTTCTGGTCTCGTACATTTCATTGTAGGTAGTACCGAACCGCGGCCTGCCACACACTACCCACTGTTTAAATCTGTCTCTAGCCTTCCGATGAGCCTTGCTGACGTGTTTGTTCCACCCTGCAACACGTGGGCCACCCTTCACCGGCGTCCTTACTTGACTCACCACGGCCGCCTCCCTCAACGCCCCCACAATCTCAGAATACATCATATCTGGGTACCCAAATATGGGTTCATTACTATACACCGGAAACAAAATAATAATCAAAACAGTGGAAAATACCTGGTTCACCACCCCCCAAAAAGGCTACGTCGATTTTGTCGGCAAGTAGTAAGGTGATGGCTTCAGTATTCTGGGACTCGAAGGGTGTGATTATCTTGAAAGAGGTCAAACAATAAACTCTGATTATTACTGCACCTTACTACGTCGTTTACGAGAGGAAATAAAAGAAAAACGTCCAGGAATGATCAGAAGAAAAGTCCTGTTTCATCAAGATAACCCTCGTGTTCACACGTCTGTCCAATCAATGGCAGAAATTCACAACTGTGGCTTTGACCTGTTACCGCATCCACCTTATTCACCTGATCTGGCACCGTCAGACTTTTTTCTGGTCCCTAACCTAAAAAAGCACTTGGGAGGTCAAAGCAATAATATTTTATGTAATGTAATTATAAAACCGTCATTGGGTCAAAGATTTTTGACAAATGACGCATATTTTGATTCTAAGGAAGAATCATTTTTTTTCAACGGGCTAAATGCTTGGATGGGAAGACGGCAAAAGTGCATTGAACTTGATGGTGATTACGTTGAAAAATAAAAATATATTTCATCTATTATGTATTTATTTTCTTGGTTAGGCCGATTACTTTTCAATCCACCTCGTATATATGCTTTTATGTTTTAATAAAGTCTTTTTCAGCATGTTTATGTAAGTTTTGAATTCGACTGTACTAAATCTAATGTTATGTAAAAGTTTACAATTAAATTTAATGGTTTTGTAGGTCAAAAGTCAAGCGAAAATGGGACTGATATTGGGCACTATTTCAAGCACAATTTTTTAAGTCGTAAATTGTACCTATAGCTCGTTCGGTACTCGCGTAGTGAAGTGAGTATGCGCGAATGGCGCAGGTTTTACGCCCAGCATACTCACTGAACGAAGCCTATAACTCCGGAGTTAGTAGACCATCGTTTTTTTCTTTTTGGGCACCATTTGGCACTATTTGGGCACAATGTTTTGAAGTATGAATTATGGTTGAAGCGTACACAGAGGTGAGTATGCTGGGCCAAACCTTCGTCCAGCATACTCATCGAACTATGGCTGTAATTTCGTAAGTATAAGAGCACTATTTTTTCCTTTGGGCACTAATTAGCACTATTTCAGAACAATTTGTTGGCATTCATGAAATATCAGGATTCCATGGTGAGTATGCTGGACGAAGGGACACATTATACATAGGAAACACCCAGACTTCGGCACAAATGTATGTGTCATCACAATATCTATAATATATAATGACGCTTATATCTGCGAGGGGGGAGGTAGGGGTACATTACAGACGTACATTTTGCACGTAGTTGGTCGCACGTAAGAGTCGGTTAGAGGAGGTAAGCCTATTGCCTTAATCGGACATGTATGCAAAAATGCATAATCTCCTGTACAATACTGAGACTAATTAAGCAACTAGTATGTCCTAACTTTCTTTATAGAAGTGGTGTTTTACCCGATTTTCTTAATTCGACTATGTTTTTTTTACGCCCAGGAAGTCCGAGACGCCCCGGATAGTCCGAGACGCCCAGGACTTTAATTGGCTGTGCCATAGCGGCTGGCACGTAAGATTTTGTTGCCTTTAAACAACATTTCATCGCAAGGCAAACGGGTATCAATTTTTTTTCAAAATTACAATAAAGCTGCTACTTTTTATAAAATACATTCGGCCATTTTGGATTTAACCCATTATATGTGTGCCCGGTGACGGCAATAGGCTTGCCCCCTATTACTTGGGACTAAAAATACTGGCGACTTGTGGGTGTGTAATGCACCTCTGCCTACCCCTTCGAGGATATAGGCGTGATAGGTGTGTATGTGTTTTTTACATTAAATGTAGATATTCTGAGACTGGAAAATAGATAGCTTTGTACAAAGCAATCCTTATCACAAGGTCAAACAACACTGATTATGCGGCGAAAGTTGACTGTTGACGTCAGTGTAGATGAGGGAACCTTTAGAATTTTGTCACGATTGCCTCCATAAGATACACTGAACCTTGTACAACAATTATAAAGTATAGAATAGTACGAAGCCCTTACATTGGAACTGACCACGCGAAATAGGGGTCCGGGATCTAATCTCTATTGCGCATGCGTCCAGCTGTGGGGTGACTGACAGTCTGAGCCCATACCGGCGACCTAATATTCCCGATATTAAAATCGTAACAAATCTTAAATTAAATTAAACCAGTGCGAAAATTACTCAAAATGGGAGATCATAAAGGGGCAAGTGAATCTGTGGAAATGGTCAAGTTATTGGAGAAAAAGGTAAGTGATTTGTTTAACGTAATGTCAAGTTAAGGTCGTTTCCTTTTTAGGTTGGTTTTTAATACGACGCAAGTCGTCTTAAGGGTTGCAGTTTGTTCGACAACCAAAACTTAAACCTACAGTTAGGTTTGTAAGAACCTAAGCGAGATTCGAATAGGTAGTTACCTACTTATTTTTTCTTACAAAGAAAAGTAAAGAGGATGTTATAAAATAAAGGTTTTATAAAAAAAAGCGATATACCTACTCAAAAACCGTAGAGAGCATTTCCATACAGTTTTCACCATGACACGTGATTTATGAGGAAAGCTAGGGTAGGTGCGTGTTTTTAAGCGGCCTACTCGCCTGCCGTAGCCAATATAGGGTGTAAAAGTGGGGATAACCCTAAATAACCACCTTAATTGTGTTGTGACGTGACGTACCAGGCTGGTTGTCTAACAGAAACAAGACAAGTGTTGTACCTACCTACATGTGAAGCGAGCAAATTGTTTCTTGCCGGGAACTTTAAATAATTATCAGCTACTCGTCCGTTGATCGGCAGGTGCACCACTTAGATTGGTGCTTTATGATCTTTGTGGGAACTCTTACACTACTCCTCCTAGTTATTTGTTTCCTCATCATTATCAACGTCCATCTCAATTGTAGTTTGTAGCATACACAATATAAAAAAAAACCTTTAATTTTATTGTGTAATTCTACATACTAATTAAAGCATAATTAATAAAAATGCCGGATAAAAATATATCATGAAGTTATGCCATCTCTAGAAATGTGGAGAATGTTACAAAAAATTTAAATTATACAACATCTTTTGCAACGGAACAGAGTAAAAAATATTTACTTTACAGTCTTCTAACTTACAAAATAACTTAGCTAAGAGCATGCCAAAGAGAGATGAGATTGAAGAATAGGTACCAAAGGTACGATGTCAGTCAATCCGTGACCACAGTTGGTTGGGTGAAGGGTTGCTATCCAATCGATCGTAGAACCACCTATAATATGATATAATATCTACTTACCAATATTTTCTGACATTCTGTACTTGCTCTCAGGCCATGACTTTTGGGTTATATTTAGCTGATTATTTAGAAAACATACTGAGGTGAGTAGGTACCTATTTCAATCAACAATAAATCGGATCACAAAGACTAGGTACTTTTGACCCGATAATTTATATTTTTATTGCCTGACAAAGCTTTAATGCCCTTATATAATGTAGTATTAATATATTAATATTCATGTTTTCATTGTATAAATTACGTTACATTCATTGCGTAGTACGCCCACTCGTGAAACTTGTGGCGTAGTAGCATAGGCGTGGGGTGAATGGATTTCGAGGGGTAAATGTCATGCGGGTCAAACCTGGATATTGGGGGCATCTATTTTCATCCAATCGGTTCAATTAAATTATCGATGTCAAGTAAACACTACATAAAGTAACTACTTACATTTCATGATATTGTAAACAATGGAGGAGGAATGACAATATTGTAAAAAAATTACGTTCCAAAACGCGCGAGGCAAACCACGAAGTTTTATTGATTTAAAACAAAGTCGTGTTGGTTAAGAGATTAATGGCGCGAGAACGGCTGGGCCGATTTCGCTAATTCTTTTTTTGTTGTGTTCGTTATTATCAGGAGTTTTTTTTTATGTTTGTTACCTCATATCTTCGGACTGGGTGAACAGATGTTGAATTTTTTTGGAACCCCTACTACTTCACAAGTGGTCCATTTCAATTTGGTCCCATTCCGACAACTATTTGATCCCATTTCGGTAGTTTGAAGTCGGTAGCTGTGTCAATTCTTGACGTATAATTTTTAGAATCGGTTCAAAATATGGCTAAGTGTCCATTGAACTATTTGCTAGACAAGATCTACTTACAACCTATTCTATTTTCCTGATGACTTCCTTGTGCGTCAAACAAGAGTGTCTTCCTTGACTGTGGTGTCAAAGTCAAACATGTGTGATGTAACGACTAAGAACGAGAATTCAGACAACTATTACGGTTAAAAATTTATCGTATTGTTAGTGAATAGTTTTCAACTGATTTTGTACAAATCGCAAATGATATAATACATAGGTAGGTAATTATAAATTTAAAACAAACTATGTTCTATTGAACACTGTTGGTTTTAAACCGTGTAGCCAGCAAAGCTCTCCTTTTAGTACCACGTTTAAAACCGCGTTTGCAATCGTGTATTTATCCATTATAGTAGCAAGTTTCGAATACAAAGTGGACTCTGCAAATGGTGCTATCTAAGAAGCGAAGAGTTTATCGCTATTCGTTAGCTAGAGTAATATCAAAGTCTAAAGATCATAGGTTTTCCTTATACTGTGGTAAAATTATATCATTGTAGAATTTGTTATAATAATAAATAAATACGAGTATGTTAGGATTATTCAGACAACGCCATCTAGTCTCAAACTAAGCAGAGCTTGTGATATGAGTACTAGATAAACTGATATAAATACTATAAAAATATTTACATTTTTTTGTAAATACATACATAGTATATTATACATAGGAAACATCCAGACTTCGGTACAAACTTATATCTCATCACACTATGTTTGTCACGACCGTGAATCGAACCCGAGAATCCGGTGTCGAAAGCGGATGCACACCGACCACGCCACCGAAGCAGTCACCAATAACTATTACATTGGACCAACAAAGTTACCAACTGCTGAAATGTGGGCATTTAATATGCCTCTGCCTAGATCTTCGTGTAAACTGGGGATTATTTACAATCTATACAAGGTTGTCAACCATCCTTTTGCCCACGATGGCATTATGTGTTGGATTTGTTTTCCTGCCTAGGGTGTCCTAGATAGTTGTTAGCAGCGGCGCGGCGTCCATTTAATGATTAGAAGAACTCCATTACTGCGTCCTGTTTTGAGTCGACCGATTACTTACACAAATTCTTTCGCTTACGGACAGAATGCTGCATTTTACAGGCTATAAGTATTCTAGAAAAAACCGGTCAAGTGCAAGTCGGACTCGCGCACAACGTGGTTTCCGTACCAAAACGGCAAAATAAATAAATTTATTTCGTAATCATTATACAATAAAAACATAGTCTTAATTGTAATTGTGCGCTATTAAATTATAGTTATTGCACTAGTAACTTAAGTATGTAGGTATAATAATACCTATTTTACATATATATATATCTAGATGTCTTATAAATCGGTAGTCGTATAAACGTAATTTGCGCCGGAACTAGGTAGTCCTGTGTTTCAGGCGCCAATATATTTATTATATTCTATTTTTTAGTATTTGTTGTTATAGAGGCAACAGAAATACCTTAGCTGTGAAAATTTCCACTTTTTAACTATCACGGTTCATGCGATACAGCCCAAGACAGACGTACGGACGGACAGCGAAGTCTCAGTAATAGGGTTCCCGTTTTACCCTTTGGGTACGGAACCCTAAAATGTCCCACCCGTGTGATGCCACCCGGAACGAACTGCTGTATAATATGTAATTCAATTGTTATAATACCTC
The DNA here is from genome assembly GCA_963556515.1 of Nudaria mundana. NCBI lineage: Eukaryota > Metazoa > Arthropoda > Insecta > Lepidoptera > Erebidae > Nudaria > Nudaria mundana. The sequence continues at coordinate 2,160,339 of OY748304.1, read as the reverse complement.
CAGTAAAATTAATAAAAATCTATAAGTAGTTGTTTTTTTTATATATATTTTTTTTATATAATTTATTTTCAGGCTACACAAGAAAAGTTACAGATTGTAATTAACTTATTCTATGGCCCATAGATACATACCTTAAAACTAAGAATACATAATATTTTTTTTTTTTTTTTTTGTACACACACAGTAAATAAAACAGTAAATGGATACAAACTAAACATGTATAGCGCCACTTATCTCTAAAGAGATCTCTTCCAGTGGGCCTAAGAGAGGAGATCGTGATGCAAACAGGTCCTGATGTGTGTGCAGGTTAATAAACTTACATAAACTATAACTACATAAATACACAAATACATACATAAAAAGATATATAAACATTATTTTTATATATAAATATTATCTTATAATATAAACACTAATACTGTATTTACTAGACGGGTGTCGTGTGACACTTCGCGTTAGGTAACGTGCCGCGAAAACGTCTATATACGACACCTTTCGGCCAAAACTCTTATTAAAGTAGAGTATCAAAACAATACCTTAATTATATTACAATCTAGCCTATTGACTAATGAGTAACTTATTGTGACCTAATATACTAGGTAAACAATAACTAAGAACGTGTCGAATAACACTTTACTTAGAGTCTGTAATGTAATTTAGAGTAAGTAAGGAATTTATTTTTACAGGACGTCATTATCAAATCAGTGATCTTCCGTCCGATACTATCTGTCATACTTATACATCTATTGCTTCTATTATAATCTTTATTGTAAATTGTCCGTCACACCCACACCGCCGACTGTACAATCACATCACTGTGAGATAGTCCTGTGCTTAATTTAATGCGACAATAGTCGTTTCATACTGAATAATGACCGGCTTCCGGACACCTAATATGTCGGTTGTTACGACACTAGACTCTATTGTCTTTGAGTTGCTGTGACATTAAATAACTATATTTTAGCTGTGTTATATACAATACACACAAAATCACTCGTCTCTATCCTAAACGGGACCGTCAGAGGCGTTCCCTTTCACCTTTATCCCACATAATAAACTATTAGTGCCACTATTGCTAGAATAGTCAGTCTCATCCGTTTGTTAGATGTATGGAGCTCCGAGTGCAGGCACAGATTACTAAATATTTACTACGTACGTGGTGCAGGAGCAGGTCAGGATGTTAAAAAATCTCCTAACCAGCACCTACTCGTAGGAGGTACATATTTAGATATTATTATTTACTAACGAACGCAGGTGACTTCGCCCGCTTGACAAATTGTATACTAAAACTTATACTGTGCTAAAACCTTCCGCTTGAATCACTCATCATTAAAAACAACTGCATCAAATGCGTAGATTAAGTTCCGCGGCCCAGACTTTGACCACCTCTGTGGTCTCTGCGGGGGTTGTGTTTTATACTAAGTACCTATGTTAAGTAAGACAATCCGATTCCGACATACATTAGTAGGTATCCGTATAACTGATACCAACGTCGACTTCTTGAACTGTACAGCGAGTGGATATTAAGTAGTAGAACATGTGCTGTATGTAGATTTGCATAAATCGCAAATTTGTACGTATAAGAAATATAACCGTAGGAATTCCCCTGGTACAAATTCAATAGGATAATTGCAGAGGCGCGCCAATCTACTTTCTATTAGAATAATAATTAATAGAATAGGTAGGTATCGATTAATTTGAATGACTTTTTACTATAATGTTACGACAAGCTAATACCCGATGTGCTGCTAGACCTAGATTTAAGCCGCATTTCCGCAATCCGATCCGGATAGGTGTATTGAACCATGCCATTAGCCTATTTTTCCGTCTTCTAACACTAACATTTATTTATAAGTAAGTAAGTACCTACTTACACTAGAGCTAGAGACTAGAACTAGTTAAACTGAGTTCACAAGGAGTCCAAGTATAGATATAATCGTATGTAATTTTGTTTCTTCACGAAATAGCACCTTGTGAGCGTCTGTAACAATATGAAGCAAAAAATACATTGTAAATATCTAACAATAGCAAATATTTAATAGTTAAGCGGGCAGTTATTGCCAGTTAACGAGTTTCAGTCGTATCGAGAGCACAATACACAATAAGTCGCTCTATTAATCTGTCCAAGAGTAATCTCTCTTGAGTAAAAGTTTTCTTTTTACTTCTGACAAGTAGAGTTGACGTTCATTTTAGCGGGAACCGGCTATTACACTTACCTCTTGTGTTTTTATTCACTTGCTTCTTACATGCAACGCGTTCAAGGCTTTTAGCACACGTGTACCTGGTTGTTGTATTTAAATTTTGGTTTTTGCACGATACTTTAAAAATGTCCCACGATAATCATGACAGTGAACCAACGGAAAATGAAAAGTGTTGTTACGATAACTCAGCGTTCGTGTTGACTGAAAAAAATGTTTGGATAGAAAGTCAGGTATGAAATGTACATATTTTATTCTTTAGTATTAATTACTGCACTTCAAGTGATGGACTGAACCATTTATGATCAGATGAGGTCCTGGAAAATATAAAAAGCCTACAATAGGCGGTTATATTCTATTTTTTTGCTTTATCTATGGTGTTAGAAAAATAAAAAAAAGGAGTAAAAATTCAACGATTGCATAAAAATATTACTAGAGCTAACAATGTGTATATTTTTTTTAATAAGAAAGTAATTAAGAAAGCGTGTCATTAATTAGGTATTACGAGTATTTTCTACTTATCACAAATTTAACTTTTTAAGGAAATAAGAAACCTGTGTATCGAAATTTATTATGAAATACATTTATTCTACCTCTGATAATAGTAGTTTATGAAACTGTTGCATAAAGAAGAATATTAGAATACGTTTTGTATTAGAGTAGGTTTTGTAGAAACGAGCCTTGGCGAGCTTCTTTATAGTATCCTACGAGTGTTCTAATACTAGTTATGTGCAACTGCACATAACTAGTATACAGTACTCGAAATCTGTACTATACTTAATCTGTACCATAATTTAACTTTTTAATTTATATAGTACCGGTATCATAATCCTAGGCTTTATATGTCAACTTTTAAAATCATAAATTGAATTTTATGACATCAGACTATTTAAAATCTATAAAAACCGCAAAAAATACGTGACGTCATCGACAACTTGAAGTTGTAAATCAGTAAGGGTTGTCTCTAGTTTGTGACACGGCATTGACCATAGAGTTGATATTGAGGCATTAACGTCATAATTATTGGTCAAATTATGCTTGTATATATTTTACTTTACTGGACAACCCTAACGTTCGAATGATGTTCTCTGTAAACAAAAGAATGTGCTTTAATTAACGTCGGAGTGCAAGTTCTGTATGTAAGTACTATTCCCTATTCTGTGGTACAGGTCCGACTTAATTTTATTATTTTTATTTATTTTTTGTTTGACGTTGACAAAGTTACTTTTTAATTAAAACATTCTATTTGGGCAAGGATGTCTATATTACATAATACAAAATACTTTCAGCCTTGCTAGTTACTTGGTTACCGAAGCATGACTGATACCGTCACCGCAATCGTAGTATATGCGGAATTTTATATTAAAACGCGAAAAAAAATCGCATTGATTTACGTAATTTTACAGTGTTGTGGCCAGTGGGAATTTCAAACTCTACTTTACTTACTAAGCTAGCTACTAAGTTTTTGTATTGTGATCGGTGTTGGCAAGACGCTACAATGAGTTTTCTTAGGTCAAATCTGTTTACCATTGCGTGCTAAATATTGAATGGAACACAAAAACGAGTAAAATCGGCGAAGTGCGACTCGGACCGTGTTCCATTATAAATTAATTATAAGTTTCGTACTACATTATAAATCAAAGTTCTATGCCGCGTGCGTTCGCGATAAACTCGAAAAAATACTACACGGATTCATCATGCTGTTTTCATTAATGGATAGAGTGGCTCTCGAGGAAGATTTTAGGCTATACCTAATACTATTTCACACGTGAACATGCACAAGGGCAAAACCGCGGCCGTCCGCTAGTCTATATCTGTACTACTATTTTAAAGAGGAAAGATTTGTATTTTTATGTGTGTGTTTGTAATGAATAAACTCAAAAACTACTGTGCTGATTTCAAAAATTCTTTCACCATTGGAAAGCTACATTCACCTTTTTATCCCGGTAATGTATTCCCACGGGAACCGGGAACGAGTAAACTAAATCACGCGGGCGGAGCTGCGGCGATCAGCTAGTTATCTATAAAAACAATGAGGGTCCCCCTCAAGGAGATATTTTGGGACCAAAAACGACAAAAATTATGTCTGGTTGTAGTTGAGGTACTATTTTGCTTCGTAAATAGAGTAGGCGTCGTCTCTATACTTATAATTTATCTCTGTGATCTGCTGTATGGAAACCTATTTATTTTATTCTAATTAAGTTTATTGTTATAGCGGCAAGAAATCATCTCCGAAAATTTCAACTGACTAACTTAAACGGTTCATGAGATACAGCCTGATGACATCTAGACGGGCGGTCAGCGGAGTCTTAGTAATAAGGTCCCATTTTACCCTTTGGGTACGGAACCCTAATAATAATTAAGTAATTATTATTAGGGTTCCGTACCTGTTCCTTTTCACTATCACGACTAAGTAGTCGAGATAGTGAAAAGACAAGGTATCAGATCATTCAAATGCAACTAAGATTAACAGTCGGTTAATGATTATGGGGTAGGTACTACCCACCGGTTACAGGTCTTGAGTATTAAGTATATCACTAGAACTAGACCTGTCATTACTGGCTGATGTTGAGAAATTTACAAGTAATTACTAGGTACAAGTACCTACAGTACAAAAGTTCCTCAGTCCTGAGAAAACTTCCATGAATGCGAACTTTCGAAACTCGAGAATCTATGTCAAGTCCAAAGGATGAAATGTTGCTGTTTTGACAGTTTTGTTGACATTCCATTAACCAATCGTGTGTGAGGTATCTACAGTTCGCGAGGCGTAACCGGAGCTTTGCATTTGTGTGAGTGACCACGAAAAGTAGAGTAAAAACTCTTTTTGTAGTTATGTGTACTACACATGTGTGTGTAAAAGAGGTCACATATACGTTCACATACACTGCACTCACACAAATGCAAAGCTTCGCTTATCCCCCGCGAACTTAACCATTTTAAAAGCATTGAGAGATTGCTTAGACAATTTTTTGATAAAAAAAACCGATTTCGTAATATCTAACTTTAAAAGAGCATATTATTGTTAAAACTGAGCGTGCCAAACGGTTCGCTCGAAAAATCTGAATGTAATGAACTTTCAAGGAAAACTATAAGGGCTTGGATAACACTTTCTTAGTTCTGGAGTTATAGAGGCCGTTAGTATCTACGGAACCCTATTCTGTGCGTAGCCCGACACGCACTTGGCCGGTTCTTTACTCCCCTACGTGTAACTCCTGTAGGTATACCTACTACCTATGTAGCGGAATTCAGCTCAAAGCGGCTACGTTAACTTTGGGGAGAAGAAATGCGTATAGCTATAAAACGACACATTTTTGAAAATAATTTAGTGCTATATTTAGAACTTGCTTTTTAAAAAACTTAAGATTAGCAGATTACGAAATCTTTGTCAAAAAACCACTTTGTCAAACCAATTTGTAAAACACAGTGGTGAAGTCGTTTGTAACAAATAAAATTCTATCTAATTATATTTAAATAGAATCTCGATTGCATTATAAAGTGTTCGCGAAATGGTCTAATAAACCATTTGATAGGTTAGCAGTTTATCGTTTGTTGCATTGTGATTGAGTTTTCTTCGATGTACGTTAGTAATTGATTACCTAATCATATATCTAAGTATTGTAAATCACACACAAAACGACTTTTTCTACTCGAATCAAATTGATGGAAGGAAACACAAATAACCCAGAATCCATACTTACATTTTTAATTATTAAATAAATATAAGTAATGTAGGTATCTCCAAGTTGCTACTGGAAATTCATTCTAGTGCTAGTAGCTTGGCAATAGACGGATGAGCCGGGATTAAAAAAAAAAAGGTATCGTCAAGTTTCGTCCCACGGCCACAAGAATGCTGCCTATCGTTACCCGGTCCTGTTTTTATCACATCATACTCATTATGCACTTGCAAGCTGCGTGGTTCTTGTTGCCAACATGAGTAAAAATTTTGCTTAAATTATACTTGCGTGTAGTAGTAGACATTTATATTCACCTCAACACACAACATCTTTATCTCCAAAGGGGGTAGACATCTGTCTAGGCCATGTATCAGTAGGAGAACCGCGAGCAGTTGAGCCGAGGATGATTTCGTATTTGAATCTGTTTAGAGTTTTGACATCCTGTGGCCTGCTTTTTTTTTCTTAATTCCGCTTTTACGTCCGTTGCTGGGCGTCTCTGGTTTACGCGCAGAAAGTATTTCCAGTGGCGACCGGCGGACTTTGACTTTAACCACCTGTGTGGTCTCTACGGGGGTTAGGTCGGGATGAGAATCCCGTGTCGTTGGCGTAGGGTTTTATCCCGCGTCAGTGAGTGAATTTGGTTGCGTGCTGTGGAGCAAAGGCCCCGCAGCACGCAACCCTTCTAGCCTGCTTCCGTAAGGACAGCGGGTGGCTATCCCGCCATCCTCAGGCCTCCCTCTTCCTCTCGGCCGCCTCCTTCGCGAGTATGACCAGCTCGCAGAAGGACCTGTGGCCCTGTGGCTCAAGTTACACTTACGAAAAAATATGTATGGATTCGGAGGTGGCGTGTGGATTCGAAACGTTGAGTGATGAGCGCGAAGGTTAATTTGTTCTATGTCTGGGGTTGTGATATATTATAATATCTATTAGTACCTATGTTAAGTAATCTAGATCCCACAAGTTATTACGTTGGGCTAGATCTAGATGGCGCTGTGTATTTTTACTAACTGTCCTAAATATTTATTTAAAGTTTCGTGTAAAAAAATATTACCTCATATTAAATACCTATCATTTACTTACTAGCAGTACCGTTAACTGTGGTTAACTTCTTTAGATAAGACAAAGAAAAAGTGACTTTACGTCAGTAGTATGATGGCCGCACGTATATACGCTTTTACTATACATACCTAAGTTGTTTCTTTTTAGTTTTATTACTTACCTTAATTGTCTTTTTTTTCTTTATTAGCACTTGCATTACGTCAATCTACTACTAAATTAGCAATTAACATCGTTTATAACTCAGTTTTAATGGCTGTTTTTCCTTTCTTTAAAAGTACCTACGTACTTGTATTTTACCCCGTATTATAGATAACATCTTGCCATAATTTCCGGACACAATCAACTACAATAGCACACACACCACCAACTGATTGAACTCACTTCTCCTGTCCTAGGCACATTGGAAGAGATCTCTTTAGAGATAAGTGGAGCCTTTGTATACATGTATATAATATTTCTATTCACATTATTGTTTATAGTGTGTGTACATAAATGAATAAATAAATAAAAAATAAAATAAACAATTCCAATAAACCATGCAATAAATGTTAGCAATTATTATCGATCAATCATTCATTCACTGGCCCACTGGAAGAGATTTCTTACAAATAAGTGGTGCCTTTGTACTAAAACTCTATCCTACTGTTCTTATCTCGTTCTTCCTTCTTGTGTGTACATAAATAAATAAATTCATTGTGCTTTCATTATTATCATGAATGAATGCAATCAAGATTGAACAGTTATCGGAAATATACGCATCTACCTACTTGCTTAGTACTGGATGCTCCATCTCATGCAATGAAACGGGGTTCTTTAGCCACTGCTTATTTACAGAAAAGTCCCAATAGTCTAGATGCGTAGTTATTAGAGGTAGAGCCTGTAGAACCTGATAATAAAAACTTAGGGCCACTCTTTTCCAATCGCCAGTACTTAGAATCATCCCATCAATCATGCGAGTGTGATTACCATCTTACGGTTTTTACAATCCACGTTTCACGTTGTACAGTTAGCAGTATAAACGTAACCTTCACGGATTCACGTTACAGTAAGTTTACAAACATGTGTGAAAAGATAATCTTCCGAGCGCATAATATGCGTAGGTACGACGAAATACATACCTACGACTACCTGCTCTTTAATTGGTTCATGTACGGTTCACCGATAACTAACAGTGAGCTGAATTTCAACGAAATAAGTACATACATTACATAGGTACCTATTAGATTACCCATATACCCTTCCTGGGAACATCTGAAGGTATTTTATATTTGTAGGACATTGTATTTTTTTATGGCAGTTATCTGCACTTGCAAGTGAGACCCCTTTGATATTGGTGGGTCTTTCAACCCAAAGAATATGGTATGGTACTCGGTATGGGCTATGATGGTCAGAAAGGAGGGAGAGGAACGAGCTACCTACTTTAGTAAAGAGAAAATCGAGACTTTATACTGACACTCAGAATCCCGCTTACGCTAATAATAACTATCTAAGTATCAACTTACATTTGTTTCTATAAGTACATTAAGTACCTACAGTTCTTGACAACATGATTAAGTACCTAAGTATAGCCAAGTACAATATCCGTCAGAATCATAAAAAAAACAGTTTATCAGTATCAAGAAAATTTGACTTAACAAATATCGACTCGATTATTGGAGTTTACTATTTAAGAATCGATTTTCATATATAAGGCGCCCGGTATGAGAAAAATCCGAGGGGTAAAACCTACTAACAAGTAACGAAAATCGTGTCACGTTTTTGGTGCGCACCTCTAGTGCGCAACTTTCTAATTTGTTATGGTTAGATACTCGTACTTAAGGAGTAAACTCCAGTCGTGCGTCGGAGCTGACACACACTTTTTTATAATACACGCACATATTACGCTTATATCCCCGAAAAGGTAGGCAGAGGTGCATTACACACACACAATTTGCCAGTTCTTTAGTCCAACGTGCTAAGGGGCAAGCCTATTGCCGTCACCGGGCACATATACGAGTATAATGGGTTATGTCCAAAATGGCCGAATGAATTTAATAAAAAGTAGCAGCTGAGCATTCTGATAAAACACCATTGTGAGTTTTGTTTACTGTCGTGCACACGCCGGGCGCCACTGGAAATACGTTCTGCTTGTAACCAGAGACGCCCGGCAACGGACGTTGGAGCGGCCGCGGCCTTGGTCTCGGAACTAAAAAAAAAAACAAAAAACTGTCGTGCACAAAAGAGCGGATGTTACTTTAAATTGTGTAAACAAATTATCACATATTATATGTAAAGATAAATACATACTTACGTATAACAATTTTCGAGCTACTAACTGACGCTATTTTTTTTTATTTTATAATTTATTTTCAGGCTACACAAGAAAAGTTACAGATTGTAATTAACTTATTCTATGGCCCATAGATACATACCTTAAAACTAAGAATACCTACATAATAATATAATAATCTATTATAATATAATATACTATAATATTATAATATATAATAATAAGCTATTGTCTCTGCCCGCGTGGTATAGCTGTCCAGGGTCTCAATCTATCTCCAAGTTTTATTCAACAATTTTATCAAGATAAGCCCAACCTTTTTCGTCTGATTCCCAATCAAACTATACGTAATTATTAACGCCTGTTTCTCCGAAGGGGTAGGCCCACTTTTCGCCAGTAATTATGCTGGTACCACGTAATAGGTGGCGAACCTATTACCTCAATCCACACACCTTTTTTTTAGAGCCTCGTCCGTTGATAGGCAGCTGCACCACTTGCAGATGAGATTGTCTTGGGGCTCTAAGATCGTGGTGAAATCATTATACACCTTTGTATAAATAGGTATATACAATATACGGAAGGGAAATACCTAATGACTTGAGAAAGACAAATCAAGTTAATATTGGCTTCAGGTGACATCATGACATCAGAATCAGAGTAAAGACAGGTGACTGGACCGTAAATTGTTATAATGTACAAGGTAAATAGATTATTTTTCTACTATGCTGTCAACATAGTACAGTTTGCAACTTGTCGGTAGGTATTTATACACAAGCATACAATTTATATTTTATGGCATTACTATTACCCAAAATTGTGGACTATATGTATTATAGCAAACAGTCGAAAGATTAGGTTTAGGTTTTCTTGACTGCAGGGAAATGTCACCTATAATTGCTATAGTGGATATGTACATCCTGTGTTTTACTAATAATTCGTACATGATTTTTACACTTTCGCGTTCTAAATACATTTTATTAGTTAAGTTTTCGGGAGTTAAACGCGTAAATTATATTAGGTCTTTACCTATGAAATTGCCGTTTTGTATGAAAAAAATTAAACTAATTTTTATTCATGTATTTTTTATTTGTATAAATCGAAGTAATCACCCATGCAATCAATGCATCTTTGCCAACGCAGCGGCAGTTTATTGCTTTAAAACTTTAAAACTCATTGCTTTAAAATACAAAAATATACAGGATCCAACCAACTTGCTGAGCGCTTGCGGTTATCAAACAGAATCCATTTTTCATCGCAAGTAACAATGCGGTTCAAAATTCCTTCATTTGGGTGTCTGTTGAGCAATGCAAGGCATGTCTCGACGCGTACTTCGCGCTGGCGATCATTGAGTTCGTGGGGCACCCATTTGTCAAGCTTTTTTACCTTACCAATTTGACGCAAAAGGACCAATATTGTTTTGACATTAACGTCGAAAGCTGCTGCTAATTCAGCCGTAGATTGTGTATATCATCGGCTTCCACAATCACCTTTAATTCGTCATTGTCGACCAAAGTCCAAACGGCAATTTAATTGGTAAAGACCTATTATATATAAAAGGTAATTAACGCGTTTACCTAAGTCCTAAAAAATTAACTATTTAAATGTAGAACGCGAAAGTAAAAATCATGTACGAACTTGTATAACCATGGTTATATGACTCTATAATATATATTATCTATCTACCTACATATCTAAAAAACAAAGTCGTGCTGGTTAAAAGATTAATGGCTCGAGAACGGCTGGACCGATTTCGCCATATTCTTTTTTTGATTGTGTTCATTATAATCAGGAATTGGGTATGGCAAAAAAAAATTGTGCAGAACATTAGAAAAAATAATGCGGTACGAAGTTCGCCGGGACAGCAAGTGACTCTATAAAATGTATCTCATTTATTTATAAAATAAGTTAAGTCTATGCCATCGTGTGTATCAGTCCCTTATTTGGGGCTAGTAGGAATTTCAAAGTCCATTGAACGGATTTTCATGTGGTTTTTACCTATAGATAGATTGAGTGAAGACGAAGATTTAGATTTATGAAACCTCAAGTTGTGACTAATAGGAGATGCACAATAATTATACATATTGCTAGAACTATATAGGAAACTTTGTTTATTATTTTAAATTACTTCTAATTACGTGAGCTAAGCATTCTCTCCCACGAAAAGAATTTTGAGACGTAAACGAAATCGTCGGCTTTTTAAATAGTAATTAATGTTAGACTTTGTACGTCAGTATTGTAAGTGAATCATGCAAAAACAGATATATGAAAATGAAGTAACAATAATTAATTACCTAACACGTCGTTTACACTTTGATTAGAGATAAGTAGTTACGAGTTCATACATTTTACAGTTGAAAGTCAGTTGCACACGCACTAAACTTGACATAATGGAAAATACTTCTTTAAACTTTCGCGTTTTGTACACATTATAAACTTAAGACTAACGGGTCTTTTACGCGATTATTGAGATATATACATACCTCTTTATTACCCGACGTTAATAACCTATATTATATATTATTATATATAATAATATTAAATAAAAACGACGATAATGGAAAATTTCTGGCGGTACGAAGTTCGCCGGGACAGCTAGTAATGAATATAAACGAACGACCAGCACGGTCACATACTATTGTATATAATATATATGTATTGTATGTTGTATGTGTGTAACATTCTACTGGTAACTGCGCAGAAGCAACCTTGACATATAGACACTTGTCTACAATTGGTTCACTACGTCACTGCCAAGCACGTTAGCTGAGTCAAGTTCAATGTCGTACAAGTTATTTTATATAAATTATTAGGTGTTATAACCATGACCATTTTGTTGAAAATTAAAGGACCTATTCAAGAAGCCATACAGCATTTTGAAACTATCAAACTGACTACATTTTGTGGAGATGTAATATATTACTTGCATAAATATTATTATGATCACGTCTATAACATGAGGAAAAAATCATCGTAGCTCAGTGGTCAGAGCATTCCCTCTGTTAGGGACAGGCCGTGGGTTCGAGGCCTGCCGATGACATCAGTTTTTGTTATTTATGTATAACTAGCTGTTGCCTGTAGCTCCGCCTGCGTGTTACTTTAGATCGATGTACTTGTACTTGTAGTCACGGGCTGATCTCCGCAAGTCCACGTCTAGTGCGCGGGTTTTGCGTGTGGGTGGGACTCTCTTACTCGAGCCAACCGATCTCCTCCAGGAACGCCAGCAGGCTCCGCACGTTGCGCAGAGCTTCAGGGATTGATCCTGGAGACCCGAGATGCCTTGCCCTGTAGTTATGGACTTCCTCACAGCGCAGGATTAGATGACTGACCGTCTCGTCCTCAGCCATACAAGCCCTGCAAAGGGGACTGTCTGTAACACCGATAGTATGTAGGTGTTTGTTTAGGAGGCAGTGCCCCGTAATGACACTTGTGAATAGACGGAGATGGGATTTTTTCAACGTCACAAGTCTGCCAGCTAGCCGACGATTGAGTACAGGCAGAGCCTCCCTCGCCTGCCGACAGTCCGACAGACCTGTCCACAGTGTGTTGTGTTGTGTGTAAGTTTTGTGTGCCAGAAGTGTTCGTATAGTACCTACCGAAATTGGTAGGATTGGTTCTGGTCCAATGGACGTTTGGCTCGAGCCCCTTCTGGCAAGCTCGTCCGCTGCGTCATTACCTCTAGAGCCGCTGTGTCCTTTGATCCACTGTAATGTGACGTGGTTGTACTTACTTATCTCAGCCAAGCGCTGATGACAGTTGTAGATAAGGCCCGAACTAACAGTATTGCTGTCAAGGGCTTGTAGCACCGACTTGCTGTCTGAGAGAATTCTGATACTGGAGTACCTTACCTCTCTGGCAGCTATTGCCGTGGCGGCTTCTAGAATCGCATGGCTGTCAGCTTGAAATACCGTGTTGTAGGATCCTAGTGGAGTTGCTATTCTGATCTGGAGGTCTTCGGAAAATACACCGCTGCCTGTTCCAGATGGAGTTTTGGATCCGTCAGTGAAGACTCTGAGTTCATTGATGTTGAGGCCTTCGACGTTGTCGTCCTCATGTAACTGGATCTTGTATTTTTTGTCGAAGATAAATGTTTTCGGAATCCTGTCCGACCCTGCCATTAGTATTGGTAAGTCGTTAAAGATTGCGGCTAGTATAGTAGTGTGTTTTATGTTTGTGTCTCTCCATAGATAGAGTGACTTCAACCTTAAAGCGGATGCCGCGGCTTCTTGTGTGATGTAGAGATGAAGCGGGGGGATGCTTAGCATGGCCTCCATTGCAGCAGTAGGTGTCGTTTTCATAGCTCCCGTGATGGCCGTACAGGCCAGTCTTTGGAACTTTTGCAGTTTTTGTGTGCAGGTTGTAAGTTGGCATCTAGGCCACCAAACTAGTGCACCGTAGCATAACATGGGCCGAATGACCATGTTGTATAGCCATATCGTCACCTTTGGCGAAAGACCCCAGGACTTGCCTATCATCTTTCGACAATGCCAGAAGGTGATGCTAGCTTTGTTAATTTTGTCGTCTACATGTTTACTCCAGGTTAGTTTATTATCCAGGGTTACTCCTAGATATTTGACTTCTTTAGACAGTGTAAGACTTGTCCCAAAAAGTTTGGGCACCCTATAGTTGCCCAGCACTCGCTTATTAGTGAACATAACCATTTCCGTTTTTCCTGGGTTTACGGTGAGGTCGTATTGATTGCACCAGTTTTCGACGGTGCGGAGTGCTATCTGAGTGAGGTCACAGACAATGTTGGCTTCTTTGCCAGTGATTAGTATGGTAATGTCGTCAGCGTAGCCGACCGTAAAAAGGTGTTTTTTGTTTAGAGTAGTAATGAGACTGTTGATGACTAGATTCCACAGGAGTGGAGATAGGACACCTCCTTGGGGACATCCCCTGGCCACCTCTACCACTTCTGCTTCATTATCTAGTATTATGACCCTATTACTGAGCATGTTTTTGATCCACCCCGTGAGCACTGGGTTTGCACCGTGATGCTCTAAAGCCGAGGTGATGCTGTTGAAGTTGGTTTTGTCAAAAGCGCCCTCAATATCTATGAAGGTGCCTAGGCAAATACCCTTGTTATGTATCGCTTCCTCCGCTCGGCTTACTACCTGGTGGAGAGCGGATTCTGTTGATTTACCAGCAGTGTAGGCGTGCTGGTTAATGTGTAGTGGGGTGTTGATCAGCACGTCTTCTCTTAGAGTCCTCTCACACAGTCTTTCAAGTGTTTTTGTGAGGAACGAGGTGAGGCTGATTGGTCTAAATGATTTTGGATTGGTGTAGTCACTCTTACCTGGTTTGGGTATGAAGATAACCCTCACCTTCCTCCAGTTCTTCGGAATGTATCTGTAGGCCAGACACGCCCTCATGATTTGTAAGAGTGGTGTAAATAATTTTAAACCCCCCCATTGCAGCAGGGCCGGGAAGATGCCATCCGGGCCTGCCGACTTGAATGGTTTAAAGGTGTTTATGGCCCATGATAATCTATCTGGCGTAATTACTGTATGGGCGTATAGCCAGCACTCATCCGTAGGCGCTGTCAGGTCCTCGCTCACCTCCACGGTTTGCTGGTATCTGCAGTTTGGGAAGTGGGCACTCATTAAGACTTGTTGCGCTTCCTTGGGTGAGTTGGTGTAGCTTCCGTCAGGCTTAAGAAGGCTTCCTATACCGTGATGTGGTTGGGAGGCCAAGACCTTCCTTACACGGTTAGCCTGGTCAACGGAGTTTATGTTACTCGTGAAGTTTCTCCACGATTCAGTAGATCTAAAACGGATTCGTTTTTTGTATTTGGATTTGGCCTCCTTATAGGAGTCCCAGTCTTCTTCTGATCTGGTGTTCATAGCCCTATTGAAGCGTCTTCTAACAGTCTTCCGCAGTCGCTTCAATTCGGGTCCCCACCATTTCTGTTTGTTTTCAGGTGGACCTACTCTCGGGGTGTGCAGAGGGCACGCTAATTCATAGCTATTAGTGATTATATCCGATATAGCACTCACCTGTGATTCAATTTGTTGTGTGCTGGTTATGGACGCCGACAAAGTTTGTGCATCCAACCTCGTCTGTAATGAGCTTGCGTATTTACCTATGTTGGTTTTCCGCGGGTTTCTGCCCGGAGGGGGCAGGGGTATACTTATCTGTAAATCACATCTTATCCACCGATGATCGGAACAAGATGCTTCCTTCGAGACATGCCAGTTAGTGACGAGTTCTTTTACCCTGTCTGTGGACAGGGTCAGGTCTATGATGGTTTGGCATCTTCTTGTTACGAAGGTGGGTTCTGATCCTATATTTAGGATGTTAAGGTTCGTGCTGAATAAGTAATTAACTAAATCATTACCTCTGTCATTGCACTTGTTCATGCCCCACAGGGTGTGGTGTGCATTTGTGTCGGCCGCTAGTATTAGTTCCGTGCCTGTCCTATCGCAGTGGCCAATAAGCTGCGTTAGGTTGTGGGCCGGTAGGTCTTCCCCACGGCATGTAAGCAGAAGCGATGACAAGTTCTGGCACGGTGTCGTTTTGAGTTGTAGAGATCCGTACGGCGTACAGGTCTCTGGAACAGAACTCAGTAAGTGGGTGCGCACTTACGTCTCTAGTGACATAAATGCAGGTACGCGGACCGTTGTCTTGGGGGCCCGACACGTATAGCTTACCTCCTAGATTGAAGAGTCCGTGCACGCGACCTCCTCTGATCCACGGTTCCTGGATCAGGACAACGGCAGTGGTATTCATCTCCAGCCATTTGCGCAATGTCGCCGTTGCCGACATGCTGTGCTGGAGGTTTATTTGAAGGATTTTAAGTGGAGTCAGAGGGACAGCAGCCATCGGAGGCTATTTCCTCTACTCCTGTCTCTAGTTCCGCGAGCAGCGATGTGATCTCATCCTCTGAGTGGTCGGACAAGTCCTCCCCCTCATTTACTTTTGAATGTACGAGATGAGATCCCATGCTGACGTCGATGGTATCTCCAACCTTAGGTGTAGAAGCCGAGGTAGGCTCGGCTGTAGTGGTTGGAGTAAGTTGTGTGGGCTCCGTGGTTTGACCCGAAACGCCCACCGCTGTCTCCTTGACAGTGCCTCTTTTCCAGGGCTTGTCATAGTATTTGCCACCTGGCCCCAGGAACCGGACGTATACACTTCCGGCGCCTGCGGTCAGGCAGCGACCGTGCGCCATGATGATTGGTATGAGAGTCTCCGAAATGGAGGCTATCATATACCAACCATCCTCTCGTCTTTGTGCGCGATGGACTATCCAGGTGTCCACCAGAGCCCACGGGTTTTGCCAGGCGAGTATGGCACCCACTATACCGGCGGTTTTATAACCGCCTAGTGGGTCAGGAACCAGGAGGCAGCATCTGACCCGTCTGGGCATCTCGCTCGGACTCTTCACGACCAACTTTTCGCCGGTGTCAAGAGTCCGACCTTCGACGTTCGACTTAAGCCAGGCTACTGCAGCCTGGTTCCCGCACCACACCCTCACGGTGCCGTCATAAAAGGTCGGCCTCCCCGTGAAGGCTGGGCCTTCCTCGCCCGGTTTGCGTCGGAGTGTTACTACCTATATTCCCGAAGGGGTAGGCAGAGGTGCGCTACACATCAAACCTGTGCCAGTACTTTTGTTGGTCCCACTTAATCGAGGGCAAGCGTATTGCTGATAGGGCACTTAGGAGATCCATAACTACTATACAGAATGAATTTATAAAAAGGGTTTGGATGGCCAAATCCGAAACTATAAGGAATAGCGAAAAATGCTCAAAGGAGTCACGAGCCCGATTTTGATGAAACTTAAAACCTCATCATAATTTTTTTTGGAAAACCAATAATCCTAGCTGGGAATCAAACCCTAACAAAAAGGTTGATTTTGAAAAAAAAACCACATTCTTTATTATTACACCATACGATAGTGTCGCTGTTAAGGATCAAATTCTGCGAAGTAATGACATACGGCAAATTTAAGGAAAATATGGAATTTTAGTAAAATTCATATATGAAATATGAATTTTACCAAAATTTTGTATCATAACTTGTTTCGTTAGAAATCCCAGAAAAGATCGTAACTATTCCGTTTTTTAAATAATGTTCTGAATGATTCTGGCAGGCTGGTAAAATATTAAAGTAGAACATATTAAATACATATTGCTTTTAATTTCGTTCTAAATGTAATTTTTTTTTCTTAGTTTATAAGAAAAAAAATTGAAATTAGAACGATATGCATATTGGCGCCAATAATTTAGATTCTGTTCGTACTTTGTTTATATTATTAGTAATTTATTAAAACAAATATTTTATAAATTCTGTGATTTGAAAATGGATTTAACAAATGATGATCGATTTGATTTAATACGAGTAGAAGTATATTTTATCAATGGAAGAAGTGTCACACGCGCGTTGGTATGGTACAGAAACAAATATCGTCATCGTAATTTACCCACTCTTAAGTGCTTCCAAATATTGGTTAATAACCTTAAACAAGGAGGTAGCTATCGCAAAACTTAACTATTAAAGCCACGTATTTGTGACGAAGATTTGAGTCATTCCCCGCTAATTTCACCCGAAACGCAGCTGAAACCATTCAAGTGTCTCAGGCTACGATATGTAAAGTTTAAAAAAAATACAAGTATAAATGTTACCGCTCCGGACGCATTGTGCAAAAGTTACATCCAGGAGATAATTTAACACGGCTTGATTTTTGCAATTGGTTAAATTGGAAACTCGACAACGACAGACATTTCTTATCCAATATTTTATTTACTGACGAAACAAATTTTTCTAATAATGGAATGTATAATCGAAATAATAAACATTAGTACTGGTCACAAAGTAATCCTTTGCGGGTAACCGAAGCTTATCGCTAAGTGCGATTTTCATTTAATTGTTGGTGCAGTATTTTGAAGGACAGAGTATTTTATTTTAAAATTTATGACGGAACGTTGACGACTTTTAAATATGTTGAAATTTTGAATGAACTGTTTGAAGAGCTGGAGAATTTGGCATTGGTCCAGAGCAACCAGTTATTTTTTCAACAAGATGGAGCTCCAGCCCATAATAGCAGTATAGTAAAAGAGATTTTGATTCAGCAGTTTGGCGACAATTTTATTGCAACGCATGGTCCTGTGTATTGGCCAGCGAGATCCCCGGATCTTACCCCCTTAGATTACTTTCTCTGGGGGTATTTTAAAAACGAAATTTATAAAGACACGTATGATACAGTTGATGACTTGAAACGTTCTTAGGAGAATATTCTAAACGGAATCCATAACATTGTAATATTGAATGCCGTACGATCCTTGAGGTCTCGAATCCAGCTATGTATTGAAAACAATGGTCTAAATTTTGAACAATTAATCAGTTAACGTAAGAAAAATAAAATGTATTTTGTTAACGATGAGCTCTTTCCTTTAGTTTGCCGTATGTCGTTACCTCCCAGAATAAGATCATTAATAGCAAAAATATGAATTTTATGAAAATTCTAAGTTTTCCTTAAATTTGCCACATATCATTACTTCTCAGAATTTAATCCTTAACAGCAACACTATCGTATGTTAACCATAAGAAACTAAGAGTTTTGCTCTTCTAGCTAATCGGAACTATTTGAATTTCGAATGTTATATTTTTTTAAACGTTGCAACCTTCTTAGTAATAAAAAAAACAATTGGCGGGAAATCATTTGTCAATTGTTTTTTATCACACATCAAAGTTCTACGTATGCAACGAAAATGGAATTAAGTCGAAAAAATTTTAGAGCGATGATTTTTTATTATTTTAAAAGTTCTCTCTCTCCGCAAGACTGTGCTGCTCATCTTCGAAATGCTTTTGGGAGAGATGCACCTTGTTTGAGCACCGTGAGGCGATGGTTTGCTGAATTTGAGAGAGGTCCGGTTTCTTTATATGACGAATTTCGTGAAGGGCGGCCTTCAACTGCCGTCAACGATTTAGTAGCTATACAGTGGCTACTGTTAACCGGTTAATTGAAGAAAACCCGCGGATTACCTATGAGACCATTCGAGGACTATTGTCAGAAGTTGACAAATTGTATTTATATACAGTTCTCTTAAAAACAGAATTAAAGTCAATTACATGGAATTTATTATTATATTGGCTAGTTAAATTGAGTTGTAAATTTATCTTATATCTAAGAGAATTTTCCACGTCTGGCACACCTTTTATATATGGTAATGTAAACGTTACTACATGTTCAACATTTAAGTTTTGCATTTTGTCAAAGTATAGGGATAGTTCATTTTTGTTAATTTTACCCCTGTTTGAGCAGAAAATAATTATTTTACTGTTTGAGTCTAAATTATATTCTAATATCTTTTGCATAATTTCATTTAAAGATGCACCTGGATAACAGTTATTAATAATTGAATAACAATTTGAATTAAATTGTTGTATCAGAAAAGAACCAAAATCAGTTCCAATATCATCACTAAATGAAATTAGTTTAGTATAACCAGTATGACTATTACTTTTTACACTGTCACACAATTCATACACTAATGAAGTAGAAGGAGAGCAAGTTGTAAGGGAAGCCTGGTGCTCCAAAGATTGAGGAGGACTTGTGCAGTTGATGTTGCACGAGTGGTTATTTATAAATGTATTAAGGCGCTCAGTATTATAATTAGATGTTTTGAGTACCTTATCTATACTTGATGAACACTTATTAAAGTCTTTTAGAGACCATTCATATTTTTTAGTTACATACTCTAATTCAAATTGCAAATTTTTTATTTGTGACTCTAAGCGTTGTGTGTCAGTGTAATATTTTAAATGACTTTGTTTAAGTTCTAACATAGATAATTTAGCTTGTTCTCTTAATTTTAAACTAGAGTTAACATTTTTACACTTTTTGATTAAGATTCTATGATATTTTAATTGTTTCTTTGATTTTAAAAATTTGCTTTTCAAAATACTCTCCTTTACATTTTAAACATTTCATGCGATCCAACCAGTTTTTGAAACAGGAGGACCACAGATCTGAAGGCATGTTTTCTACGTGCTGATTGAACGCTATCACTGCCTCTTCGGAGTTAGTAAAAGTGAAACCTCTCATCAAATCTTTGATTTTACGGAAAATACAGAAATCACAGGGTGCTAGGTCGGGGCTATGCGCAGGATGGGTGACGAGTTGTACTTTTTCGGAAGCTAAAAATGACTTTGTTTTGTTGACCGTGTGTGAAGAAGCGTTGTCATGATGTAGGAGGAGAACGCGGCTTTTGGGTCGTCTTTCGCGAACTTTTTCTAACACCCTGGTTAATCAAATTGTAGAATACCACTCGGCATTAACACTCTTTTGATCTTCAAGTGGAATTGTACAGATGGGACCTGTAGCTGAGAAAAAAAAACGCGATCATTTTTTTACCAACGTTTCTCGCCTGCCTCACTTTTGTTGGCTTGTTCTCATTTTCAAACACCCATTCACAAGATTGCTGTTTTTTTTCGGGTTCAAAACAATAAATCCCAGTTTTGGCTCCTGTGAAAATGTCATAAACGGGACACCTTTCGTTAACATAATATATGTAATCTTAAAATGTTTTAGCACAATGAATTTGGCATACTTTTTTTGGCATAATTATACTTGGTCATAATTGATTTTTAGCAGCATATGTACTGTGGAATAATTATATTTAGGTCTAATATATTTATGCATATTTATAATTTGCACAATGTTTTTAGGCATAGTGTACAGTCGCCTAATAGTATATATTACTAAAAATGCATAGGTATAAATTAATGAAATGAATGAAAAATAAAAAAGTTACTTTAACCAGTATTTCCTATATTATATAGTATCAAAGTAGGTTTAGGTGCGGCGGGGGTGGCCCTTGGGTCACCTCTAAGCCGCCTTTTAATTATTTTACATATTTACTTATTCTGCGTAAGATGATTATGACTGTATTCATTATAGTTTGATACGTTTATGCCCTTATAAAGCTATGCTTATAAATTTTATGCTTAAATATGATTATGCTAACTTTATTTATGATTAAGACAAATATGCTAAATTTGTTATGGATAAAATAATTATGCAAAAATATCATTAGTCTAAATTACCATATGCCAAAATATTTTATGGTTATTTTTTTTATGCAAATGGATAGTGAACCGTCATAAACAGCATTAGAATGTCCGTGGTCGTACTTCAGTAGCATCTGTGAGCACCATTCCACGCGAGCCCGCTTCTGCTCCGCTGTCAGTTCATGAGAGATCCAACGACAACAAAGTTTCCGAACTTTCAATTCTTCGTGTAAAATTTTCAGGATTTGACTCATACCAATCCCCAATAGTCCTCGAATGGTCTCATAGGTAATCCGCGGGTTTTCTTCAATTAACCGGTTAACAGTAGCCACTGTATAGCTACTAAATCGTTGACGGCAGTTGAAGGCCGCCCTTCACGAAATTCGTCATATAAAGAAACTGGACCTCTCTCAAATTCAGCAAACCATCGCCTCACGGTGCTCAAACAAGGTGCTTCTCTCCCAAAAGCATTTCGAAGATGAGCAGCACAGTCTTGCGGAGAGAGAGAACTTTTAAAATAATAAAAAATCATCGCTCTAAAATCTTTTCGACTTAATTCCATTTTCGTTACATACGTAGAACTTTGATGTGTGATAAAAAACAATTGACAAATGATTTCCCGCCAATTGTTTTTTTTATTACTAAGAAGGTTGCAACGTTTAAAAAAATATAACATTCGAAATTCAAATAGTTCCGATTAGCTAGAAGAGCAAAACTCTTAGTTTCTTATGGTTAACATACGATAGTGTTGCTGTTAAGGATTAAATTCTGAGAAGTAATGATATGTGGCAAATTTAAGGAAAACTTAGAATTTTCATAAAATTCATATTTTTGCTATTAATGATCTTATTCTGGGAGGTAACGACATACGGCAAACTAAAGGAAAGAGCTCATCGTTAACAAAATACATTTTATTTTTCTTACGTTAACTGATTAATTGTTCAAAATTTAGACCATTGTTTTCAATACATAGCTGGATTCGAGACCTCAAGGATCGTACGGCATTCAATATTACAATGTTATGGATTCCGTTTAGAATATTCTCCTAAGAACGTTTCAAGTCATCAACTGTATCATACGTGTCTTTGTAAATTTCGTTTTTAAAATACCCCCAGAGAAAGTAATCTAAGGGGGTAAGATCCGGGGATCTCGCTGGCCAATACACAGGACCATGCGTTGCAATAAAATTGTCGCCAAACTGCTGAATCAAAATCTCTTTTACTATACGGCTATTATGGGCTGGAGCTCCATCTTGTTGAAAAAATAACTGGTTGCTCTGGGCCAATGCCAAATTCTCCAGCTCTTCAAACAGTTCATTCAAAATTTCAACATATTTAAAAGTCGTCAACGTTCCGTCATAAATTTTAAAATAAAATACTCTGTCCTTCAAAATACTGCACCAACAATTAAATGAAAATCGCACTTAGCGATAAGCTTCGGTTACCCGCAAAGGATTACTTTGTGACCAGTACTAATGTTTATTATTTCGATTATACATTCCATTATTAGAAAAATTTGTTTCGTCAGTAAATAAAATATTGGATAAGAAATGTCTGTCGTTGTCGAGTTTCCGATTTAACCAATTGCAAAAATCAAGCCGTGTTAAATTATCTCCTGGATGTAACTTTTGCACAATGCGTCCGGAGCGGTAACATTTATACTTGTATTTTTTTTAAACTTTACATATTGTAGCCTGAGACACTTGAATGGTTTCAGCTGCGTTTCGGGTGAAATTAGCGGGGAATGACTCAAATCTTCGTCACAAATACGTGGCTTTAATAGTTAAGTTTTGCGATAGCTACCTCCTTGTTTAAGGTTATTAACCAATATTTGGAAGCACTTAAGAGTGGGTAAATTACGATGACGATATTTGTTTCTGTACCATACCAACGCGCGTGTGACACTTCTTCCATTGATAAAATATACTTCTACTCGTATTAAATCAAATCGATCATCATTTGTTAAATCCATTTTCAAATCACAGAATTTATAAAATATTTGTTTTAATAAATTACTAATAATATAAACAAAGTACGAACAGAATCTAAATTATTGGCGCCAATATGCATATCGTTCTAATTTCAATTTTTTTTCTTATAAACTAAGAAAAAAAAATTACAATTAGAACGAAATTAAAAGCAATATGTATTTAATATGTTCTACTTTAATATTTTACCAGCCTGCCAGAATCATTCAGAACATAATTTAAAAAACGGAATAGTTACGATCTTTTCTGGGATTTCTAACGAAACAAGTTATGATACAAAATTTTGGTAAAATTCATATTTCATATATGAATTTTACTAAAATTCCATATTTTCCTTAAATTTGCCGTATGTCATTACTTCGCAGAATTTGATCCTTAACAGCGACACTATCGTATGGTGTAATAATAAAGAATGTGGTTTTTTTTTCAAAATCAACCTTTTTGTTTGGGTTTGATTCCCAGCTAGGATTATTGGTTTTCAAAAAAAATTATGATGTTTTTAAAAAAAATTATGATGAGGTTTTAAGTTTCATCAAAATCGGGCTCGTGACTCCTTTGAGCATTTTTCGCTATTCCTTATAGTTTCGGATTTGGCCATCCAAACCCTTTTCAAAAATTCATTCTGTATAGTAGTTATGGATCTCCTAAGTGCCCTATCAGCAATACGCTTGCCCTCGATTAAGTGGGACCAACAAAAGTACTGGCACAGGTTTGATGTGTAGCGCACCTCTGCCTACCCCTTCGGGAATATAGGCGTAATGTATGTATGTCTGTCACTTGATATATTTTGTGCAATTGGTCACCCATCCTAGTTAAAACCGCGACTGCGGTTGCTTAACTTGGGTTTATGTGTGAATGTTTAGATCGATATAACTTTTTGATTTATCAACCTTTTGAAATGAAACAAACACTAAATGTTAAGTTGAATGAACCGCAATGCAGTAGTGAAAGCGCATTCAAATCAGTTAAGCTGTTTCTGAGATTAGCGTGTTCAAACATTCAGACAAACAGACACACAGACAAACAGACAAAAACTCTAAAAACCTTATTTTGGGGATCTATTGCGTTTATAAAGCCCCCTGCATCAATTTCTCATATACCTATATCTTCCTTGTACAGACAGCGAACAGTTACTATTTTATTATATGTATTGATGATATTGATTTCTCTAATAAATAGTAGATTTACACATTTTAATGGTAGAGCAACACTTTTTTCAGTGTAAGCATCAGACAGTAAACATTTGACATTTACCATCAAATAGGCCATAATGTATTTATTAGCATTCTGTAACGGTATGCTTCGTCAGTGCAGGAAAACTGTCACTAGTGCATTTATTAGCATTCTTACATCGTCATGATGACGTTATTACTGACCATGGTTCACCTTTTTCCTATTTCTTGTATTCCTCAGCCGTTACCCCAAAGAAAACATTAACATACTTGTAGAATTGTCTACAGTGGGTACCTTCTTCTGTTTGATGTTATTCTGTAATTAATACGGAATATATGAATATGAATTATCGTAAGTGATGCTGGAAGGTGGAAAGAAGTAGGATAGTGTAGCGTGTGTGCATTTTTTGTAATCCTCAAAGGCTTTCCACTGCGGCCATAATCTGTTCGGGGACATCGACCGCACTCATACCGGTTTAACCAGACGTTGTCTCCATGCAGGTGCAAGGAGGAAAGATGCGTTATTGATTCAAGACAATTCTTGCCTTAGAAGGATGTTCTGAAGTCTTTAGTATTTAATCGCAATCGGGAATAATGCTCGGACGACTAAACTTAATGCGAAATCTTTAGTTCTATTGAGTGATAGATTATTAAGCAGATACCTATTAGATGAAAGAGAATCTCGTAAGATATTCCTATTACGTAATCGTCACTGTTGAATATAATGAAAATATAGTTATTCTTTTTTTTTTTTAATTTTGAAGCTATATTTGTACTAAATAAGCCGCGTTGCACACACATCTGACAATCATTGTATGAGCAAATTGGCTTTTTCTAACGAAAGCAGAGAATAGGGAATAGTATGTAAGCGCGAAGGTTGTATCCACAGAAACAAAAATATTGACACAGGTTGTACCAAAAATAACTTTAATAAAGTACAGACACGCACGGTGTTATTCCCTTAAGCTGGTGATATTTCCTTGTTTGGATGGCAGGTAAATCCCATTGCTTAACAAATGGCATTGCTCGCGAAGGAGGCGGCCGAGAGGGAGAGGGAGCGTACCCTCCCCGCCGAGTTCCGTAGTCAGCGGCGAGGGCGCCGCAGACTCATCTACGCCCAAGACCATCGACCTCCATGATCGGGGCCTGAGGACGGCGGGATCGCCACCCGCCGTCCTTACAGAAGCAGGCTAGAAGGGTTGCGTGCTGCGGGGCCTTTGCCCCATAGCACGCAACCATATTCACTCACTGACGCGGGATAAAACCCTACCCCAACGACGCGGGATTCTCATCCCGACCCAACCCCCGCAGAGACCACAGAGGTGGTCAAAGTCCGCCGGGCGCCACTGGGAATACGTTCTGCTTGTAACCAGAGACGCCCGGCAACGGACGTTAGAGCGGCCGCGGCCTCAGGCCGCGGAATTAAAAAAAAAAAAGATTGTCTTGCTAAAATTTCCCAGTTGAGATGTTCGCTCCACTATTAAATATATAATTTATCCTTTCGGGGAAACATACGTGCGTAGTATTACGTATGTATATTTATAACCTGCCTTTTAAGTTTTAAGGAAAAATAACAGTTAATATACTACGGAAAAGCTTGGAGTTAATCAGTATACCTCAGACTGCCTCCAAGGAAAGGAAGCTTGTTCGAAATTTAAATTAGAACGCGGATTACTTTTTTTAGTAATAAAAGTTCGTAAACTAAGGAGTGTTGTGATTCGTGGAAAATGGTTGCCGATGGCGTTGAGCTGTTGTCTATGAAAAAATTTAACCCATTTAATGCGGTATGTACTGTATACTTTTTTGATTAGATTGTATGTTAATGTATCTCTTGCATGGTAAATTTTTCTATTACAACTCTGGTACAGTTCGCGAGGGATAAGCGGAGCGTTGCATTTGTGTGAGTGACCACGAAAAGTTGAGTAAAAACTCTTTTTGTAGCTGTGTGTACAACACATGTGTGTGTAACAGAGGTCACATATACGTTCACGTACACTGCACTCACACAAATGCAAAGCTCCGCTTATCCCTCGCGAACTGTACCTACTTGTACTTACATAGTCAGGATTCTCAAGCACATATTATCAATCAATTATACTACCTCGGTGGCACAATGGTACTATGTACGGACTGCCACACTCGAGGTCTCGGGTTCGATTCCCGGGTCTGGTGGATAAGGTATAATTCTCTTTAGAATTTTATCCAGATAATTATCCCAGAGTCTGGAACTTGTGCCCGGTAGATGGCAATAGGCTCGCCCCCTATTACATGGGACCTAACATAGCTGGCGAGATGTGGGTGTGTTTGCACACCTCTGCCTACCCCTTCGGGGAAAAAGGCGTGATGCTATGTTATGTTATGTTATATTATCAATACATAGTATCTATAGTATACTCGTAGTTTTTTTTATTATACAATCCGACCAAGTGAGAGTCGGACGCGTACCTACATACGCAAAGGGTTCCGTGCACAGACAATTCCGTCGGTACCTACCATTTATCGTTTGAGCAAAACACGGCAAAACGGAGGGAGCCCCACTTAAAATATTTTATTACTCATTTTTTTTAAGTATTTGTTATATCTAACGACAATAGAATAGGGTCCCGTTTTTACCACTTCGATACGGACCCATAAAAATCAATGGTCTTCTTATTATTTCGATCTGGTACCGGTATTTTAAATTAGTAAGTCTCAGACAGGTTTTATCGCTTTACAACACAACTGCGTAGAACCTCATGTAGGTTGTTAGGTACCTATGTAGGTAGGTATATTACAAAATAACTAACCCCAGTCCCTAATCCCAATGGGGTAGACAGAGGAAATCATTAAGCCCACATTTCGCCAGTCACTTTGATGGTCCTACGTAATAGAGGATGAGAGACTGACCTCGTCCGTCAGTCACCAGGTGCATTGCGTCACAAAATAATGTAACGGCGTGCAATTGACATAGGTCGTTATATTTTATTTACATAATTATAATATCCATTTTCGTACATTTGTATACAGACCTTGAATAAGTTCAAATGATTTTATTTGAGACGTTTAGGACTACCTATGCAAGATAAGTAGGTAGCTTTTGGTAAGTACTTACCTACTATGACCACAGAATAGGGAGTAGTAGGTATAGGTACCTACCTACTATGACAGACAGATTGGTTGGAAAATGAACCACTGCCACGTCACTTTATAAGGATATTGTCATGTTATGATACAATGGATTTTCAGAATACTTACTTACGTAAGTAATTCTGTACTTTTAGATGAATGAAACAAAATACCTAATTAAGTATGAGTCAATGAACTTTCTTATAAATTCTAATAGAAATGCACCGCCATATCTGAGCTTAAATTCTAGCATTCCTGCATATTCCTGCTTAAATTACGTCCTTATTTAATCGATAAGTCAAATTGTTTTGTGCAAATCTTTGGGTACCTATATATTATATATGACCAAGTACCTAGGTCATTAATGCTTGCTGTACCTAAATAATGTAAACAAGTCATCCCATGTCCAATTTTAGTAAAAAAGATTCTACTTGTTAAAAGTTTTTAATTTTTGAAAGTCAACTGTTACGAAATGTACCACGCAAGTATTGTTACATGAAGCAAGTCGATGAGTCACTTCCAAAAGTAAGTAATTTTCGAGACACACCCAGCGGCTAGCCTCCAAAATGTGTGTGGATAACAAATATAAAGTACCCAATGTGAAGGGACAAACGCATTGCGTTCTATCAACATCGTAAATGTTAGGGAAATTGTTTGGAAAAGGTTTACATAATGAATGACTAATAAATGAGGCTTATTTCTTTTCTATACATCTATACCTACTTATATATGTTACGGCTAATACCCGAAGTGCGGCTGCACCTAGTTTTAGCCGGTTAGAACTAGGTGTAGCCACTTACTCTTGGTTAAACCTAGTATGGGTAGGTTAGGTTAGGTTAAAACTGTGACCACCTACGCACGAGCCGAGCGAGCGAAGCGAGCGGTGCCGCGGCAGCGGCCGGCGAGTGCCAGAAACTTGCATTAATAAAAAAAAGAGATTTCTCCCAGGTGAAAGTGACAACTGGACCTAGTTGTAGCCGGCATGATGAAGGCTAGACCTAGTTTTACCCGAAAACAATCGGCTCGTACTAGGTTTAACCAAGAGTAAGTGGCTACACCTAGTTCTAACCGGCTAAAACTAGGTGCAGCCGCACTTCGGGTTAGCCGTAACATATACATATTTTATGTACCTATACATACATCACCCCGTTTACACTTTGATTTGTGTTAAGTGCCGTCTCATACATTTTCTTCTTGCATCTGCTGATTAGTAAAATCAGTTGCACTTAACAAAATGTAAACCAGTCTTAAAGCTGAAAGTGGTGTTTGTATTTCCAAATTAACAACTTTTATCTAAAGGCACTAACTAAGTATAGAGTACTATTCCTTATTCTGTGGTATAGGTAGATACGTTCCGGTACGGTACCCATGTATACAAAGTTAAAAATAAACTGTTTTGTCTGTCTCTCTGTAAGTTGTACCGGCTAATTTGTGCAACGCCCGCGGCTGGGCAATTATAACGGATATACTGGTAGAGAACTCCTCCTCCTGGTAGAGAACTTTAAAACTGTGTACTTATCAGTAACTTACTGATATGGAATTTTTGTACCTACACCCTTGACAAAACTAAAAGCGTTTTTACCCTTACCTTTCGTTTTCTTATACCCTTCATTGTAAATCACAAGATTGTTTTAAAATGGACATGCTACATGCCACAAAATCACTAGTTCCGTCAGTGAACTATAATGGCACTAGCGAACTAGTCAAGGTACAAAGAGCAGCACACATGATTACTTAACTACTTAATCAACCACCAGGGCGGGGATCACACATGAGCACATGATTACTTAGTTGATTAGGGGATAGATGTTGACCAAAAACCCAAGCAGGGAATCCTAGTGGCCGTCCGTACACAAATTTTCTGGATTAAACATCAAGTGAACGTCAATTGCACCTTAATCATAACATAGTATAAAACAAAGTCGATTCCATTGTATGTATGCTTAGATTTTTAAAACTTTTTTTTTTATTTTTCTTTTGGTATAATCTGCGATCAGTCGATATGACTATGAGCAAATGTTTTTTTTTTTATATTTGGTGCGCCAAATTGACACCGCCCGCCTGTTGGTAAGTCGTGACGACGTCTAGCGATTGTGGGCCACTCTCACAGCACGTAATACTATAGAGAGTGGCCCTCAACTTGACGACCTACTGATGTGCCTCTTCACGCTCCGCTTAAAGAACCCAGGATTATATGTGAGAGGAAACACGTGCACAGGCAGGGCGTTCCAGGCCACTATCGTTCGGCAGAGAAACGAACGATTAAAACGTTCGGTTCTCGCGAACATGCTATCCACTGTGTGGGAGTGCCATCTC